>JAPWTK010000080.1:0-600000 GCA_029963805.1 Aromia moschata
GGCGGTTCTTGAAACAGAAACTAAACAAACATCGATGAGTAACCGGTGCCCAGACATGGACGTTTATCGTCGTAATACCTAACTCCGTAATTGTTTACATAAAAGTACCGCGAGCTAATTACGGCTGTTATTAGAGTGGCGCCGTTTCAACTGAAAAAAAGAAGCGATAAGGTGTGTGTCCTCTACCACTCGTCGTTACAAAGTAAACTGAGGATATAACCGCATATGTTAAAGATTTTCAGATAATAATGGAACTAGGTGCGTACTGCGTACACCCTAAAATATCGAGGATACACAATAATAGTATACGATAAAACGTAAGAAATGTAACGGCCACTCGAAAATTGATCCTCAAATAGTGGACACAATGGCCGCTCGAAATCGCCGGCTGTGAGAACGGGACGTCCATTATCCACTTTATCGGGTTTCGAATCCTAATTTTTCTTTCCTCAAACACGACTGGTTTACTGAACTCTGCGGTGCTCCCGAGTCGCCACTCTTCCCCTCGTGGAACCAGTTGTACATGAGCCGAGGAAATTATAGCGTGATATAAATGCAACTATGAGCTACGAGTGTCAAAGGGAATCTGTTAATGTGTGGACAGACCCGGCCGACTAAAGATATGACTTTATTAGGTCCGCTTTATCATCAAGGTCAAGGATTGATAAAGGTTAATACACTTGCCTAAATGTATTTCCAATTTCAATAAAGAGATATACATAATGTACGAGTAGATTATTAACGTATCTGTCTGGGAAATAATATAATTAAGAAATATTTTTTCCTGATTGGTTGTGAGATGAGTAGTGGAATGAAAGAGGGGCCGAAAAATGTGCCACAATGCAGAGTCGGCACTATACAACTCTATGATAATTAGAGTATAAAATAAACCGTATTTATTGCCCGCGTAAACGTACGCCACTGACCGACCCCGCTAACGCGCGTAGGGAGTTAATGTCCGTCCGCCGCAGGCGGGTTCGGGAAGAGCTACATCTCCATATATCTACGGGAAGAGCTACATCTCCATATATCGGCCGAATATTCCGGTATCGACAAGTGCCGAAATTCGGTATTCTACCTGACGTCGATGCGAGCGGATCGACGGTAGAACGCCGAGATCAAAATAATTTTATTTGTCGTGAGTGACTACCTCGTGAGTTCGTGTAGTGTATTTACGTATTATCTGATTTTGTGTGGATTTTTGTAATAATGGCACAGTCGTTACCATACTGTGAATAGACTAACACAGTTGATTGAAAATTTGACGATTTTTACAATAGACGGATCACATATTTTATGTATTCCTTGCAATAGTCGATATATATTTCGTAGACGACGAGACTGTGAAAGACATTTAGATTCGAAATTCCATCAACAAAATAATAATGATACTGTTGGAAAAAGGGAATTTTGGTTTGTTTCGTGCATAATGTTTTGCGCATGTAGCCTTTCGTGGAACGTGATCGACAATATTCACTGTAGACGTTTTTGAGAAGAAATGCAGAATGACTACTGGTTGTGGCAACGTACGCTCAAGCACTGAAAACAGTCGGTGTTTCTGAATGATACAAGCTATAAGTAGGTGTGTAAATTATTAACACATTTTACTCCTGTCCTTTTGGTCTCTCATATGTCCTTGCGTCAATGATATGACGGATTACGAGTGCGACCCTGCGTTTTGGCACACTTTTCCGTTTCCTAAATGAACCATCCAAAAAAACCGTCATCACATCTTGCTATGAACGAGAGATGGAAATAGCGGGTATGTTGAGGCTCGAAGCGAAACTTTGTTGTCAAACTTTTGACAAGTGGTCACTATTGTAAAATAAATAATAGTTTAAACTTAAGATTACGACTAGAACTACATACATACGTCTTTTTGTCCGGCCAACTTTTAAGACTTTTTTCTGAATGGATCGTTAATATGAGAACAAAATACGATTCTAGAAGTATCTATGTATGTATGTACCTGTATCACAAAAAATTGTTGGTCAATATATTTTCGATGTCAGTGAACAAATGCATCCTCACAATTAAACAGATGTTAAGTCGTTAATAATAATGACACTAATGACTAATAAACATGGCCGTTCGTGCCGCAATCACCGAGATGTATTTTTATTGTATACCCGAGTCAAGATAGTTCAAATTTTGGGTAAACCTAGACAAAAATAATATAAAGCTAATTTTTTGTAGAGATCAGCCTGAGGGCTAAATTGTAACATACTAAAAGTCCTGGAGAATCCTTCTTCCGCAACCCCTTTTTTCGCCCCCCAACCCTTTTATAGTACCACGTGGTACACACCAGTGGCGTATCAAAAGAAAGCTGTTCCGAGATTAATTGAAATTTCTTGAAGGACACGTCGAATTTACTGATTTTTACCAAAAACTATAAGCTCGACGAAAAATATAGTTACCAAATTTTTTGTAGGTGATAAAATTGCAAATCCATTGATGTAGAGAACGACCCTAGAACCAAAAATATTGAAACTGCTGTTTAATTTGTTTTTTATTTAGTTTAAAAAACATTTTAAACATCTTTCTCAAGAGTAGAATCTTCTGCAATTGCATGTTTCGCCATTGCAAGGGGAACAAAATGTGCTACACTTTTGGCCTGAGTGTCTACAAGAGCATCTACCAGCACAATTGGTTTTGCAATGGCAGTAAACCAAAGAGAGAAGTGATTCGGGTGCAGGAGGTAGCGTAGTTTTGACAGGCAACAATTGTCCTTCGACTAACTTCCAGCCCCATTCAGTAGACGGTAGCCGGTTTCCCAGCCACTCTTGTACCTTAAAAAGCAATAGAACTGACACAAATAAATTTTTCTTTATCCGTTGCTCACCTAAAGGTATACTCTCAGCGAATGTTGGGCACATGCTGCTTTTGTGGGCGTCAAACTGGATAGATCTAGGAGTGCAGAAGGCAATTGTCTTGCCATTGCTTTATTATAAAGATGATGGCGAAGGTTATTGATATCTCCAAATTTTGGACCATCAGGATAAAGAGATCTGACAAACTCTTTCCACATTGTATCACATTTTCTTGTAATTGATTAGGTACATTAAATATCTCGAAAACTTTATTCCTTAAGTTGGGATTTTTCTGTAACTGCATGTATACAATTTTTTCCCTTTTCTGTATAAGGCAGATGTTTTATCGCAGCCAGAAACTGCATGAGCAAAGAGAATAACTTCTTTCGTATCTTCTATTGCAGTTTGACCTCAGTTATTGCATTTACTTTTTCCAGCCGTTCGGCTCGTGGCTGGATGATGTACATTTATGCTATTATTTTGTGGTGCTCTACCAATGAGCATTGCAAGAACGTCTGTATCCGTACATAGTGCTTACGCGCACCTGTTATTTGGCAAATTGTTAATCTTGGGGCAGACTTGGGAAATTCTATATTATAGGGATTATTACCCCGAGGTTGAAGTGACTTAATAGTTAATATTTCGCTGAGCATACATTGTATACGTAGAAAATCAAATATCAGCCCTAAAAAGGTTTTATATTGGTAGTAAAAATTAATTTGCTCCAGATTTACGTAAAACTGAGGTCTCGGATAAACTTTTAATTTTTTTTTTTGGCTGAAGTAATTGCGATGAACTTCTAAAAGATTCGCAAGTAGACTATCTTTTAATGGTCGTTTTAGAGAAAAATATGTTTCTTCTAAAAAATTATACTTAGATAAAAAAAAATGAGAATAAATAGCAAAAAGTATGTTTTTTTAAAAAGTAACCCTTCATTTGATACGCCACTGGTGGATGGCATGTGCTGCTGAATATGGATTGCGATACGTCATTGGAAGGGGAATTTCATCAGCTTTAAAAAATGCTCTCTTGACATTTTTCCTTAAAGTTGATAGTTTTCGAGAAAATCACCAAAATATTAAAAGGGGGGAGTTGGGGGGCGAAAAAAGGGGGTTGCGGAAGGAGGATTCTCCAGGACTTTTAGTATGTTACAATTTAGCCCTCAGGCATGATCTCTACAAAAAATCAGCTTTATATTATTTTTGTCTAGGTCAAATGCTATCTTGACTCGGGTAATAAATCGGTGGCCGCAATACAGCGGTAGCATAGCGGGCGGCTGAACATCTTAAGGTACGTCTACACTTGTGCGCTTTCGTGTTCAACTTGCGCTTCAACTTGCATTTCATCTTGCGTTTCATCTTGCCTCTAATGCATGCATGCCTTTTGTTGAATGCATGAAACTCATGTAGCTAACTGTCCACATCAATTCGCCAATCAACTTGTCGCATTCGGCCGTATATACCTGTAGACGTGCATAATTTAAGTTCAAAATTAACTGGAGTGTGTACTGGAACCTTCGGCGTAGAAACAAAAAACTGGACGTTTTCCATGAAACACCGGAACTACTACACGACGCGCGTTTCGCCAACTAAGTTAGCATCTTCAGAAGATTAAAACTCAGTTTTAATTAAAAGATTAAAACTTAATATAAATTAAGATTTGATTAAAAGTTTTAATCTTCGTCGAGAAAAGTGTAGTAGTTCGGTGTTTCGTGGAAAACGTGTTTTTTTTTTCAAAATTAACCTTAAAGTTAGTGGGCTGTTACAGTTTTAAAGTAACTGCCAGAAATGGATGTATCAGATGCCAATTGGGCGTTAGTGCAGCTTTTGTAATAATCAAAAAATCAAAAGAAAGGGGAATAAGTGACGGCGTATATAGATGGAACAGTATTTTAAATTTAATTTTGAAATTATGAAAGAATTGGATAAGGATAATTATGTCCTGTTTAAAAATTTTACACACATGTCCAAAATGAACTCTTACAAGCTTCTGGAGCTAGTAAATCAATAAAAAGCAGCGTTTCTTCTGCGGAAGACCTAATCAAACGCAATGTATAACGCACGAAAATCCACTAGCCTTGGAACTACGTTCCTCTGAGTTGCGCTTGTAGATTGGCGTCGTTCAACTCGTCTAGCGCATGCGCTAGTTGCATTCTCACTTTCATCTGAGGCATGCGTTAAATGCAAGATGATGACGCACGCGAAAAAGGCACAAGTGTAGACGTACCATTAGACATCTGGCTTCAATAGTTTCGCCCAACCGTCTGGTAGACTTTAGAATTATTAGTGTGTTCGAGCAGTTTATGTCATCGGCGTCGGTATTACGTTATTAATAAAATGTCACTACCAATAATGGACGACGTAAAGCTGCTACAAGGTGACGCAATCAATGAGCCAGTTAGAAATAAGAAGAATAAAATAAGAAAGTATTAAAGAAAGACACCGATTTCACCAAATTAAAACAAATTTGGGATGGTGCATCTACAGATCCGTTAAGTGAATGCAGAGTATTTTAATTATGCCTGTATTACATCAGTTGATTTGAACGGTCGTTCTCAAAATACAAGCATATAATTTCAAGACATATGTTCATATATAACAAGGCTCTCGGAGGATAACTATAGGAACTTATCTGATGCTACAAAGTTTTACGAATCTTCTTCAGTTCGTGATAGTACTGTTAACCAAGCTACGTCGTCAAGCTAATTAAGAGGGTAAGTTTTACGTACATATATATTGATAAAGTGTGCTAAAGTAAAAACGTTTTTCAACTCTTCATAAGTTGTAATAAAATAATGTTAAAAACTTAGTGTGATTATTTTATCACCAAAAACACTCATTTTCGGGTGTCCCCTTAAGGGTTTTCCCCTTAAGCAACCTTCAAAAAGTGATGAAGCATGAATACTTTCATGAGCTGACTGCATATGTTCCAATTATTCTAATAAAATTAGAATGCAAATAGTGCCTAAGAAAACATACAAACGGAAAAATTGCGGCTTAGGATCCAGAAAACGCAATAACATCTACATCCGAGACATCTGTTATTAAGTTGTGTAAAGTAAAAAATAACTGCCCATATTCTCTATGAAAAAAACACACTCTATGATTATAAAATATCGAACTGAATATCCTTTTATTAAAAGAGTCAACTTATCCTACAGAAACAAAACACAATCGACCTATACTCCAGGCAAAAGGGGTTTTAGCAAAAAAAAATGCCAACCGGGATTTTTCAATGGGAATGCGTACCTCTCAATAAGTGTAACTATTGTACCTAAATTCCAACGGCTGAAAATTAGTGCATCAATGTTTAATTAACAAGTGAAGTTAGGAAAAATTAGTTTTTGACTTATATGAATTTATCCTTGGATTTTACAAATATATACGTCCGTGGAAGGAGTTGTAAGTATTAAAAATATCTACAAAATGAGCCCAACCGCATGAAAATCGAATAATCAGTTTTTTAGTCTCTTTAACAAACAAAATGCAAAAAACTGCTAAAAAACGCTGTTTTTTAATTACTTTTTACATTAACAATAATGAACATAGAAGTAGTAAACTTTGACATATTTATAGGTTTTGCCGTGTACAATAAGTGTTTTTTTTTTAAACGTTTCCTTGCATAATTGTTGCAAAAAAGCATTTGTTTATAACAAAGGCACTTTGTTGAATATTAATTTCTACAGCTAAGGGATGTCGTAGCATAACAGGGTTGGGCCTATTTTCTTCCTAAAGAGTTGTACTTTCAATCTTTCATTTATAGTATATGGATTTTTGCAACGTGGACGTCGCAAAAAACTGTGACATATTCTACCAGCAAAACATCGATTTATTGTTGGTTGCCTATACGAGATTATTACCATCAAAACATCCGGGGCCTGCAAGAAAAAATCTGGAAAATACTAGAATATAAAGATTCTCGGTGGTTCGAACGTAGCTAGAAGATTGTTCCAGAGGCTTCCAATGGTGTATATAAGCACGACAGCGAGCGCCCAAGAGTCAGTTTGAATTGAAACGTAGTCCAGTGAAGATCAAAGTGATATACCGGGTGATATTTAGACTGCGATATTTAGTAGCGATATTTTGAGTGTGATTTTAAGTTGATAGTTGTGTAATTAATGTGATTAAATTAATCGTAATTAAACAATTAACGCTTTTACCAAGTAAAAAGTTTTTCAATACAAATAACAATGATTGAGCAAAAATACGTGCAAAAGACAGGAAAGTTAAAAGAGGCGTCTTTTATGGACTTATATGTTTTTTTTTTTGCAAAACTAACGCGATATTCCTTGAGCTACCCCAAATCGATTGGTTATAACTTTTTGCACATCCACAGGAAGCCGAGATATCAATGATTTTGCGAGCGCGCGTGGTTTGAACCTCCGAGTTCAGTTTTCCGGGCGCCCGCTCGCACTCATCCCCACTGAAACTGAACTCGTTTAAAAAAACACACTTATTGTACACGGCAAAACCTATAATCTATCAGTTTACTACGTCTCACGTTCATTATTGTTGAAAAATAATTAAAAAATACCGTTTTAAGCAGTTTATTGCATTTTGTTAAAAAACTAATTATTTGATTTTCATGCGATTGGGCTCACTTTATAGAAATTTTTTAATACCTGCAACTTCTTCCACAGACGTATATTTGTAAATTCCAAAGATAAATTTATATAAGCCAAAAATTCATTTTTCCTAACCACTTGTTAATTAAACATTGACCCAGTAGTTTTCAGCTGTTGTAATTTAGGTACAATAGTTACATGTAAAGCTCAATCAACGAGGAGAAAACAGGTCACTAATTGTTATCAGCAAACAAAAAATATGGTCGTATAGAGAAAAAAATTCTAAGATAGCGATTTTTGCTACTCGAGTTTTAATGGCGAACATAACCAAAAAATTTCCAAAAAGTCAAAAAAACGGTTTTTTGACAAAAAAAAAGCTTAAGCCCTACACAAGAAAGTTAAATTAGAAAGTTGTAGGTCTTAAAAATGCGTGTCGAATGAGATTTGAACGAAAACAATCGGTTCATAAACATGAACAAAAATTAAAAAAAAACAAAAATCGCGTTTTCGTATTTTTGATGTATAAATTCCAATTTTGTCTTCTTGTTAACTACAAGTATAGCTCAAGACAAGCGGAAAATGATCCTTTTTTCAAAAATTCAAAAAAGTTTTATTTTTTCGAGTTATAACGATTTAAGAAAAAAGACGTTTTCAAAAATCAGCTTTTACAGAGGCAAAAATGATCATACAGAAACGATCGTGGGCTCATTTTATTTGCGAAAACTTGTAGTACTTTCATGCTATTAAAAAACCAAATAGTTTTTATTTAATTTTTGCATAAAAAAATGCGTTGTAAAATGGTATCATTTTTTTCGAACCGGTTTTTTTCGAATAACTTTTTTAATTTTGGTTATACATTTTTGGTCGTTGCATATTTGAAAATTGGCATTCAAACACGCATTTTTTAAAAAAAATGAAGGTCCTACGACCTCAGGGAGCCGAAGATAATTTTTTTTAAACGGAGGAAAAGATAATTTTGTGAGCGCGATCGATTTGAAATCGTGTTTAGTTTTCGATGCGCCCAAGCGGAGTGTCCGTCCACTCTGTCGCCGTGCGCTGGCTAGCGCGTGCCGCACCCACCGCTGTTTCTTTCGCAAACAATTATGTCAACTTAATTTACGCGAAATGATTTGAAATATTTTTTTTAAGAAAGCAAAAGTCTTTGAGATCTATTTCATGTAAAAATGAAGTCAATCGGACGTATACAGCGCTGTCAGGAATTAAAAAAATATATATATATATATCTCGGCTCCCTGAGGTCGTAAGACCTTCATTTTTTTTTAAATAAGTGTTTTGAATGCCAGTTTTCAAATATGCAATGGCCAAAGATGTAAAAGCGAAATTAAAAAAGTTATTAAAAAAAACACGGTTCGAAAAAATGATACAATTTTACAACGTATTTTTTATGCAAAAATTAAATAAAAGCGATTTGGTTTTTAAATACCATGAAAGTACAAGTCTTTGTGAATAAAATTATCCCATGATCGTTTCTGTACGATCATTTCTGCCTCTATAAAAGCTGATTTTTGAAAACGTATTTTTTTTAAATCGTTATAACTCGAAAAAATTAAACTTTTAAATTTTTTGAAAACAAGATCATTTTCCGCTTGTCTTGGGCTATACCTGTAGTTAACAAGAAGTCTGTTCAAAGAAAATTGGAATTTATACAGCGAAAATACGAAAACGCGGTTTTTGACGTTTTTTTTAAATTTTTCCCAATGTTTATGTACCGATTTTTTTCGTTCAAATTTCATTCGACGCGCATTTTCAAGACCTACAACTTTCTAATTTAACTTTCTTGTGTAGGACTTGAAGCTTTTATTTTTATTTGCAAAAAAACGTTTTTTTGACTTTTGCGAATTTTTTGGTTATGTTCGCCATTAAAACTCGAGTAGCAAAAAACGCTATCTTTCTTAGAATTTCTTTCTGTATACGACCATATTTTTTTGTTTGCTGATAACAATTAGTGACCAATTAACATGGGGGCTTTTGCTTCGTTGATTGGACTAGTATTGAGAGGTACGTATTCCCGTTGATAAACCCCGGTTGGCATTTTTTTTTTTTGAAACAGACCTTTTTCGAGCTCTCTTGCCTAGAGTACTAGTGTATCCGCATGTGGCTGAGCACGGCCCACTGCGTGCCGAACTCTTGCCGCACACCTTGCACGCGCACGTCTTCTCCTCGACGATGTTGTGCTTGGACTTCTTGTGCGCGCGCAGCGACACGTTCTGCCTGAAGCCCTCGCCGCACATCTCGCACGTGTACGGAGTGATGTTGGTGTGCTGGCGCTCGTGCGTGGTCAACGAGTGCTTCGACGAGAACTTCTTCTTGCAGTACTGGCACTGGAACGGCCTCAGCTTCATGTGCGTCATCTTCGTGTGCGTGTTGAGGGTGTGGAAGGTGAAAAAGCCCTTGCCGCAAATGTCGCACACGTGGTCGCGCTGACCTGCACAGTATCGTAAATGTGAATATCGGTATAGTAGGCCAGGCCCGTTGTCAAAAATACCTCGATTTCTGCCAAAATTAGGGACAGCACGAAAATGTACATAAAAAATCGGAAAAATTCCGTAGAATTGAATAAACTATTCAAAATGGCGTCCAAAGTTGGCCAAAAAAACCCTTTTTTTCGTTAAAAAAAACTATGCGACTTACAAAAAAAGTTTCAAATAAAAGTTGTAGAACTTATTAAAACAAACAATTTAAGCCTAATCCGACTTTAATAGATAAATAAATATTTTTTTTGCAATAAAAAATCAGCTAAAAATCGCGATTTCTTCAATTGCTTATATCTTTGAAAAAGATATAATATTTTTTCCTGAAACTCGGGGAATGTATACTTCTCGATAAGTAGAATAAGCTGATATTTTGAACACTGCAAAATTCCTGATAGTTTTGCAAAAACCGCATTTTTTCGCAAAAAATGCTTTTTTTTTATACCAATAATTCATATACAAATGCACTTAGAGTTCAGTTAGGGCTTAAAATTTTCTTCAAGACTTGTACTTTCGTGTACAAATAAAGCGCGAATCGTAATTTGATTGTTAATATGCTAAAATAACTGTGGAAACATCGCCATTTTTTTTACCGAAAAAATGTAATTTTTTCAAAAGTTTATTTATATCGAACCGGCGTTAGTGCCATTCGATAGCTGCTATTTTTTTACAGATTTAAAAAAAAACTACCCTACGACCTTCTGGAGCGGATATATATTTTTTTTCGAAAATCGCCACTGCCTCATTTCTTAACATTAAGGGCTGAAATTTGCACAGATCGTAGTTAAATACTTGTACTTTCATATAAATATTATTTTTATGGAAGTCAATGTCATTTCCTGATCTGTAGACTACATGGAATTGGCCCCTATACAAAGCAGCGTGGTGTTGAGAGAGAGATGCCAACTCGCTAACTGTATACGCCGAGTCGGCGTCTCTCTCTTAAGTGCATTTGAGTATGAATTATTGGAGTTTAAAAAAAAACATTTTTTGCAAAAAACGCGATTTTTGCAAAAACTATCAGGAATTTTGCAACGTTCAAAATATCAGCTTATTCAACTTATCGAGGACTATACATCCCCCAAGCTTAATGAAAAAATATTATTTCAAAGATATAAGTAATTGAAAAAATCGCGATTTTTAGCTGTTTTTTTGCAATAAAAAATATTTATTTATTTATTAAAGTAGGATTAGGCTTAAATTGTTTGTTTTAATAAGTTCTACATCTTTTTATTTGAAACTTTTTTTGTAGGACGCATAGTTTTTTTTTTTAAATGAAAAAAAGGGTTTTTGGCCAACTATGGACGCGGCGAAATTCAACTCGGGAAAAGTAGTTTATTCAATTCTACGGAATTTTTCCGATTTTTTATGTATATATTCGTACTGTCCCTAATTTTCGCACGTAAAAATTTAATGGGCTTGGCCTATTGTGGGATACTGGGTGGCTGAGTAGGTCGGGCCAAGCTTATATCTTGAAAACAAATCAATGGATTTTTTTGAAACTCGGGCCGACTTCCGGTTTCGCCGAAAATGGCACTAAATCCATCTTTTAAATGGGACACCCTGTATATTTTTACAAATTCCGATTCGAGCGTCAGAGTACATACACTCAGGCATCAAATATCGTTTTGATGGCGGAACATTCCCCTTTTTTTTTTTTTTCTAATATTTCTACAATTTTTTTACAATTACTTCAAAGGCAATAACGACAGTACCTATGTATTTAGTTTAAATCCTTATTAAATGAACAATTTAAAACAGGAATGGATAATGGAATATATGTATAATGGATAATGGAATATATGTTTCATTTGAACTAAAAGTTTTCCTCAAAAAACAGTAAAAAGGCTAATACGAATTAATTTGATCTCCAATAATAAAAAAAAAAGAAAATAGTGTGTTTTTAAGATTATGTTTTATGGATAATATCAGATCAGTACACTTGGGTAGTACAATTTTTTGACACGTAGAATCCAAATGTGCAAAAATATAACCATTTGAAAAAACCGCGAAACCGGAAGTCGGCCATCTTGGATTTTTTCGTTCACTTGGTCGGAAATTAATTCTAGTATAAACTCAAATTTCAAAAAAACCTGTTATTTAAGCTTGGCCTTCTCAAGATATAAGCTTGGTCTGACCTCATGAGCCACCTGGTATATTGGTAATTGTAAATGAGGTAAATATTGTTTGGTGAAGAAGGGTATGTTAAAAAAAATGTGGCCCAGACACTGAGATTTAGAATAGATCAGAGGGAACATATAACATTTGCTCTGTGCGTGAAAAATGGTATAAAGAGAGTGATACAAATATGGCGGCTTCGCTAGCAACAAACTTGAAATTAGCCCTGAACCATTTCATTACACAGGCAATAGCCTCAAGAGTGCTTCTGTGTTACAATCATTTATAATATCTAATAATAAATAATGTTTTTATAATAATTTGAAACTGAATAAAAAGTCCAAAATTGTCAAATGTTAATTGTGAAATGTAACTCCCTTCATATTTTCCTTGTTTGCTCGGCTGTTGCTCTAGTCCTGCAGTGTATTATAACAAAATAGTGTTTAGCCTTTAAAAAACAGACAACTATTACAATCAAGCGCTAATTTTAACATATGAATCTAAATAAAATCAAAAAAATACTTTGTTTCTCTTTTATGGTTACACCAATATGGCCGTTTGACATTAGGTGTGCCACTATGACAATATTCACATTCCCTCTAATCTATTCTCTAATACTCGGTGGACCCAGGCTAATACTGCCTAAATGTTCTAGACATGGTTGGACTGATTGAAATCAAGATAAAACCCATGATTTAAATCAACCGATTTTTTTTAATTCACGATTTCAGTCAAAGTACCATAACTTGTACATAATATTTAATTATATGCAGGTTCTTGTTTATTTCTTTCATCAAATCAATTAACGAGACATCCTTGTTTCGATTCCTCCTACTCAAATTTCTTTAAGCGATTTGAATCACCACTAAAAAAAATGGTAAAAATTGCTGCTATCAAAATACGAAGAATCCCATTTAAACTACACATATAAAAAATTGTCTCACATTTGTAGTTTTACGATTTGGAACCCAGTTCGAAAATCAGTTAGTCAGATAAAAGACTGAAAATTCCCATTGAAATTTTTTTTAATATGAGTCCAACTTTGAAAAGGATTTAAAATTTTCGAAGTTATTCATGGTTTTGTGAAAACATCCAGTTTACTTTTTTAACAATATCTTTTCACACAACTGACACACTACTTTCAACTTGGGCTTATTAGACGTAGAATTTCACAAACTGTATTCCTGTCAGAAGCAAAAAATCAATTGTAGTACACAAATTATCAGAATTTAAGCCTTACAAACATTGGTGCGTGAATACTTTTACCGCTGACTGTATGTAAAAATTGTCCACATTTGTAGTTTAAAATTTGGAACCCAGCTCGTATTTTACGAGCGGCGACATCAAGACTTCAGTAATATTAGAGACCACAGCAGTAACACCCACCTGTGTGCTCCTTTTTGATATGCAGCGGTAAATCATAAGACTTCTTAAAAACCTTCTTGCAGTATTTACACGAGTACTTCCTGGTGGAGTGCGTGTAATAGATGTGGCTCCTCAACGACGTCGGGTTCTTATACGTGATGCCGCAGAGGTGGCAGACCACGGGGTGAGGAGTTGTGAGAGTCCACGTGGACCTTGAAGTTCGGCGTGATCTTCACGTGACAAATGGGGCACTCCTTCTTGTTGTGCGTCTTGATGTGGAGCAGGCTCTTCTCCTCGCTCTTGAACTTCCTCTTGCAGTAGGGGCAGTCGTACTTGTACTCGTCGAACGTGAAGAGCCTCTGGCAGTCCCGCTTGACCGCCTCATCTGAATGTTACCCTTCAAATGGGCCCTTTCTACGTGAATATCGTACAGCGGCTTGTACTGGAAGGAGCCGCAGCAAATGTTACACATCCAATACTTTTTTATCTCCCTCGTGGTTCGCGGTTACGTGCTTCCGGTAAGAGGCGATGTTTCTCGCAATACGTATTGCACTCTTCGCACTGCAGCCGGCTGCAGAAATGTTTCTTTAGGTGTTCCATAAAGTCGGCATGTTCCACTTGATCCCCACAAATGTGACACACGGTTGGACCCTCTGCACAAGCCTCTCCGTCAACACTCACGTCTGTTAATTCGGAGTTTTTCGTGTCCGTCTGGTATATCACCAGTACTTCATCTTCTGTTAGGTTTTCCACTTTTATGCTGTTGTATTCTTGGGCATCCGTATCGGGATCTTCTTCATCCTCACTCGCGGCCTCGATCTTGTGTTCAAACTCGAACCGCTCCTCTTTTGATATCACAGTCACCTAAGGCCTCCTCGAAGGCTTCTAAGGTGGGCGCCGCCTCCCTCCTCGGGGATGGCGTTTTGCGATCGCATTCCTCCTCATATCTCAGCCTAAAAGTCTTATCGATCTCCAATATATTTTGTTGGATTTGGTAGGCTAGTTTCAAATTCAGCCAACACTTTAGGCATACCCTTTTGGGTAAGTTGTCGTTCTTCTCTATCTACAAGTAAATTATCGATTAGAAAAAAATAGACGGTCAAAGACACGTTTAAGACCTTTATGCCTGTTAGGGCTTCTAAAATATTAGCACCGTTCCTTTCCAGCAAGGAATACGAAATTTGGGGTCGAGCTGAACACAAACGACACAGTTTATTTCTGTCCATCTTGCTGTCGATACATGGAAATTTATTTTAACATGTTATATTACAAAATACAGAACTGTTTCTTAGCAGAAGTAATTCTTCCTTTATGAAAGGCATTCTTCATTAATATTTTATTAGAAATAGCTGTCTTAAAATTATACATACACAACACACCAGGGCAACAGTGCTGCTAACTACTATGTACATTAGGAATGGGCGATACCGATCCGATATATCGAAGTATCGATACTTCGTTTGTAATAAATCGGGTTTTTGGCATCGATAATTCTCTCGAGCGATATTCTAAAATATCGATATTTTCGTTGCGATATCGAATAAGTATCGGAAAATTTTTACCCGGTAAAAAAACGCGTGTTCGCCCTGTGTTGTTAGTTGCCAAAACAATCGTACAAGAGTGAATTTCTGTTGTTTGTTGCGGGATTTTTTGCAAAAACCGATGAACTTCAAGTAAGTGTTTAACCTAACCTAACTCTGTCTTTGCTTTAATGTTGGCAAGAGTATGTGTATACAACATAGGCCATCTCTTAACCTAACTCTCTGTACACTTTTCTGCTAATGGTAAATTTGTTTTAGCAACGATCTGAAGAAATTTGGAATTTTCACTCAAAATGAGTGAAATACATTTGCAAAAAACTGTTATTATAACTTTATATGTGTGTTAGTTTTTGAAAAACTGTTAGAGAAACTTGTTGATAAAAAAGATTGTTCCATTTTTAGCAAAATGATAAAACGCTTATTATTAGGGACAATATTTGTGATGCACGTAAAAAAGATATGTAAGCATTAATAAATAGTAATAGTATGACGATGGAGGGAGTTTTTATTCAATTTTTACCATTAAATCAGTAAAAATTGAATGAAAACATCTTTTTCGAGAGTCAGTTTACCATTCTTTCTATAGTGTTTACTTTTCTTTTTTTTATGCAGTACGATTAATCGAAATGTTTTTTTAAATTCATGATATTGATCAAAACCAAAGAAATGGGTATTTTTATTTTTGTTGATCTTGCTTGATGTTGAGAGAAATTTGAAGTTTTAATTTATTTCAGAATGTTTATTCCAGAGCAATTCTTTTATCCGTTTTAATGAATAATAAAAAAATAAAAACAAATAGTTCGTTAAACTTTGGATTATTTTCCTGCTCATCAAATAATTTTTTAACTTTATATCCACATTGAATTATTCTAAATGTTCAAATTTTGGAAAAGTATTCATTTGATTACCAATATATCGATTAATTTTGATAGATGTATCGATACCCGGGTATCGAAAAATTCCAAATACTTACAATACCGAGTATCGATATTTTTGCTTTCGATTCCCATCACTAATGTACATTAAATAATTTTTCCCCAGATTCAGAAAAGAAAATTCCTAAATAGACAAAATAATCCCCAGATTTTAAAAATCGTTTGTAAAATGAAACTAATGAACACAAAATAATTTTAAACATGAATATTTAATATTTATAAATCCATACATATACTATTATATTATATTATATACTATTATATTATATACTTTATTGATAATATAAACAGGGAAAAGACAATAAGAAACAACAAAATCGCTGTTTCAAATCATCAAGCAAAGCAAAAGAAGAAAGAAGCAGAAAACATCTAAATAGAAAAAGCAGATAATTAAAAATTAAAATCAAGAAGCTTATCACAGCGATATATCTAATTTAATATTAAAAGTACAAAAGCTTATCAGATCAGCATAGAACAGGTTTCTGTGTTACCTAAACAGCCAACATAGAAAGTTACAAAACAAACTAATGTAATAGGATGTACAAAATGTATTAATATTGATAAGTTAGGGGTGTGCGAATAGTATTAGAATCGAATTCAATCGAATCGAACATTCAAATAATTCGAACTATTTTCGTCAACCAGGGACATTATTACTGAAAAAATAAAGTCTTTGTCGCCAAAAACAGTCTCCTAATTATTTTTGTTTACATAAAAATCTAGATTATTATGTACGTTCACAGAAGTACAACTTTTTGGTAAGCCGTGAAAGAAGAAAGAACGTGATTGATCGCTTGGTTCGATTTTGTCTCTGGTTCGATAGTTGATAGCCTAGTTTGTATTCATTGCGTAGCACACAAAGTTATTATTATGTTAAAATAACTGTCAGTGTTTATTTATTGGATATCTTATTCAGCATAGATAATGTTATGAGTAATCCAACGAATAGAGCGTAAAGGAATATATAGAAAACAATTTGCTGGTTTTCTGTTTCCTGCGATGTCAGCAAGATGATATCATTTGTAAAAATCATCGTTCCACAAAATTGGTTACACTGCAAATACTGCATGATCCAGTCCAGTTTAACATCCAATATCAATAACAGTAATGCGTTTGAAACAGAACATTGCCACTCTAAATCATAAAACTAATTTAAATATTACAAATCATAGTGTCCATTAAATTGTCTGATTTATAAAATAGTTTTCTTATTACATACCATTTTAGAACTGCGTTGCGAAAAAACGTTTTGTCTATTGTCGTCATTGACGAGGAAGAAGAAGAACGAACTCCCAGTTTGTCAAAAAAATGTACGTTCGCCATCTGGAAAGGCTGTCCTGATTGTTAATTTTTCCCTTTTACACCGGAACGATAAAATGGAATCGGCGATCCTCAGTGCGGTTTCGGACGATCGTGAAGAAGGCGAAATCGTAGACGACGATTTCGAGGATATTTCGGATAATTCCATCACTATACCTATATACTCTGGTAAGTCTGTATCATCTATAGAACATTTACCTGCTATTTCTTTAAGTAGCGTTACGGAGGTGGACGAACCGAAAACGGAAGAGAAGGTTCGGCGCCGTCAGAAATCTAGGAAAAAGAACTGCAGAACGTACAAAAAGCGAAGGAGCAGCCATCGGAGATCTGCTACGTTCAGCGATTCTGACAGCGACGGTTACGTAGAGCTCGATAGGAACCAGCTGAAAGCTGCTATTCGGGTGGACGATGTCGAGGAGCGACACAAGAACAGTCTGCGAACGAGGCTAAAAGTCATGACCAATTTAGACGATTCGGACCATTCCGCGGGAAAGAACGAGGATAACGGCAATAAGATTGAGCATAAGGAGAGCTCCGACGAGGGGGACACCGAATTAACCCAGCTGCGATTGGAAGCCCTGCGAACGGCAGTCCTAAACAAATTCATGCACCGCAAAAAGAAAGATGAAGGAGATGAAAGAGGATAACGGCATACAGTCGGACATTTCCATTAAAACTGACACTTCAGAGACCAATAAAGAAAACCACCACGACCATAACGCCAACGAGAATATCAATGTTCGCGTTGAAGAAACCCCACCGAAAAAAATTGTCCAGAAAGACCTGTGGAAAAACGTAGAGAGCAAGATTGAAATCGCCGACAATATGGTAATCGAGAATAATACCCCGCCCGAAGACGATGAGGACGTCCTGAGGGCCTTACTTTTGGCTTCTATGTCGAAAAAGATAACAAACGAGACTGAACCGAAGAAAACTATTGTGCCATCCGTAATTAACAACAATACGAAACAAACTTGGACTAATAGGCTTGTAAAGAGCGATGTATCGAAGTTTACTGTAAAAAACGTAATGCAATTTAAGAACCGCGTGGTGAAAAACGTCGTCGTGACCAAAACTCAAATGAGCCAGCTACCCCAAGTCAAACCTCTCATAATTAACGTTAATGCCGACTCGGAGAGCGATGACGATCTATTTAATAAGACGCAAATTGAAAAAAATACTCCCAAATGCGAGGTAACGGTAAAACCGATCGATACGGGAGATAGAGAACACCGTAGAGAGATTTTTGAAAGAGCAGAGAGCAAAAGTCGAGGCGCAACTGTCCCCCATCGAAAAACCCCCGCCTAACTTACGAAGGAGTACTTCCGCAATACTCGAGAAGTCGTCGGTGAAATTGTTGCCTAAAGTGAAGCAAATAGAGTACCACAAGTTGTTGCAGAGGTTAAAAAATGCGGAGAAAAGACCTCGGGTGAGACGACTATCGAGCAAAACAGGAGAAACCAAAACCGTCAGTGTCGCTTCCAAAAAATTAGTTAGGACTAAAGTCGCCCTTAATAAGCAGGTGAATGCTAGTCAGAAAGTCGAACAAAGTGCAGATATAAGGATGGAAGTTAAAACCCTACACAAGACCCTCAAAGAGATGCAGGCCCCGAGGAACGGAAGGTATAGTTTACCATGTCACGATTTTATATTTATGAGTATTACAGTAATATTGTTTGTCTAAATTAGTTTAGTTAATCTTTAGAGTTTTTTTAGTTAATCTAGAATTTATTTTATAGTTTAAAAACATTTTTTAGATGACTTTAGACTACTTCATAATTAGAGTCCGGAGGTTAATAATAGAAGCATACAGATACTCACTAATTGTTTCCGCATTTCTGCTTTCCAACACCCTTGAGACTATCAAATGCCCTTCCGGTTTTGCCTCATTTTGCCTTTTGCCTCATCCGGTCCCCCAACCACTATGTTAGCTATATGCTGTCCTTTAACCGTTTGAGCGCCGAAAAATCTTATATAAGACGCTCTCCATAGGCTATACAATCATTCTTAAATTGCAACGAAACTTACTAGTCTTTGCTGTTTGGAAGTCATTGACCACGATTTGGGTTGGGCTTTGGGGTTGATACCCCCTAAAAAAAGTACCCCCGATTCTGATATCAATGTAAGATTGAGTTTGAGTTGAGTAAAAATATAATTTCATTTTATATTAATTACATTTTATATTTATTATATTTTATATGTGTCTTTGCACTATGAACGGTGGCAGACACCCCTGAGGGAATATCTCGTGGACGTTTCTGATAGTAAACGAATCAAAACCAATTCTTGTTGCTATTTCCAGGGGTGGTCTGAGTTAGACGATATTTGAAATTATTTTTACGCGTAATAAATTACTCGTTTTGAATCAACTGAAAATACTGAAAACTCAAAAAAAAAAAACTCTAAAACCTGAAAAAAAAAAAACAAAAAACCAAAAACAAAAAAAACAATATACTAAAAACTAAAAAAAATAGTAAAAAACGAAAAAAAAAAATGAAGTCACAAAGTGTCTCTACGTCCTCGTTGTTGGCTTTGGGTAAAACTGAAGGAGATACCATCAATCAGTCACACACGGAACGGCAAAATGATTCCAAAATCACCATAAAAAACCAATCCGATTTTGAATCGACAGAGGGAAAATATTCGCTAAATAGACGCTTCGGATTGGCTAGTGACAGCCTACTATGGTTTTTCCAACCTATTCTTGTAAATGATCTATTTTTTTTGAAGGGTAACGCAAAAATTACTATCATCATCGCATTCCTCATCCTCGAAAACCCCATAGAAGCATTTACTTGTAATTTTAAAAAATTAAAAATTTTCCGGATCGTTAGCTGCCGGAACGTCTTATATAAGAGGCTATTTGAAGTTTGTACTGCATGGGGGTTGAATGTACAAAGTAGGACTAAATCACTAGTATTTTTTAAGGCAAAAAAAGTGCCAAAAACGCCGCGCTCCAAAGGTTATACAAAATTGTTTTTCCAACGGTCATTTTTACAAACTTATTCGACGTTTTGTGCGTACAAAAGATGCATCGACCATTGCAGTTTAACTAATACTAACAATAAGTGTAACTTATGTTCACGTTCGCGACTTGACCTTTGGCACGTGCCGTAAATTGGTTAGAGTGGGGCGCACAATATGGCAGACGGGTTATATTCGGAATATAATGGCGTTTGATTGAACTACGATTGTACTATGACGGTAGGAGTTGACGATGTACTTTATTAATGTGGCACAATAACAGTATTCAAGTCGCGTTAAGACCGGTCCTGGAATCTATTATTAACCTGAGGGCTCTATTAATAATTGTTCTCTGTTTATTACATTTTTAATGACAAAAAAGTGGTATTGAAGGAGTGTTATCTTCTTAACAAAGAATATCAACTGTTTTGATAAATTATATATATAAAAAAAAAATTGTGTGACCGCATTAATAAGGTGATTGGCTTAATTGTGTACTTTTCATGAAGCACATAAGGCATAAATTGTTTCCATAACGAATACCAATCACGCATGTGTCTTACATAAAAAAACGTGGAAAAAAAGATTACAGATCCAAGAGAAATATAAAGTGCTTATGCCTATCGTGAAGAGAATCAACGATGCGAGCGTCGAAAGAAAGAAATGCGACGAAGACGTGAAGAGACTCTTTGAAGAATTAGCGGCAGCTAAGAAGAGACTGGTGGAGTGCCAGAAAAATTTTTCGACGCACGTAAGGGAACTGATCGGGCGAAAAGAGGCAATCGACAAAAGGTTGGTCTTAAACGGACATTGTGCATGTGGTGGCTTGGCATTCGTTTGGAGGACAAATAAAGCCTACCGTTGACACTTCGCTTTCGATACAGTCTAAAATATTTGTCAGTATTAAAGTGTCCACTCTTACCATTTTATTGTGGATAGGTTTTTTGTTTAACCCCTCTGTTTTGTTCTCGGCAGTCGATGCCAAGAACAATGATCACTACTAACGTCTGATAATGTGTAAAATGTAATCAACATGTGTTTCCTTATAGTTTTGGGGATACTCAAAACTATAGTACATATACTATAGTAAAAAAAACACTTTAGTATTTCACCATTTTTTGGAACACTCTGTATATTTTAAACTGAGTTCAAGTTATGGCTTTTTAATGCTAACATTCACATTTAAAATTTCGTATCAATGTCTCTATTAATTCCAGAAATAATTACTTAGTTCCACACTTTTACCTGTCACTGTACGTAAGTACATACATATTGCATAATAATGTTTGAGGTTGTGACATATGTATGTATGTTTGTCCTCCAAATGGCAATAATAGTGCCCAATATGCTAGAGTATAACATACTACTGATACGATTTTTTTGCTTATTTTATTGTCATATTCCGATATTTGTATTCCTACTAGGTAAGGACGCCAGCTCTAATAGTGCTGAGCATTTAATTAAATATCAGCTATTATGAATTAATTATCAGCTAGATATGTAAATAAGAATAGTAAATTTCGGCTTTAGTGCTAATTTAATGAATTATGTGCATTATAAATTCATTATTGGATAATACACATTTTTAAAGGTGTACAAATAAGTTTCCGCCGTTTGACAAAAGTTGGCGTCACCAGTAAAGGTATGGTTAAAATTGTCAGATGTAAACGTTATTATCGTAAGGTGGGACATCAGGCAACAACATAACCTTAAAAGAGAATATAAGGTATTCTTTTGTGTGCGAAAATGTCGAGTTTTGAACCGAATAGGGGTCATTTGCGGGAACTTTTGATTTACTTCTTCAATTTGAAGAAATCTGCAGCTGAGGCATATCGATTGCTTGTAGAAGCATATGGTGAGGCTGCCTTAAGTGAGAGAAGTTGTCGTGAGTGGTTTCAAAAGTTTAAGAACGGTGAATTTGACATCGAAGACAAAGAACGTAGCGGAAGGCCGAAAGTTGCTCAAACCGAACGAAACCATTACTGGAGCTGTCTACCGAACACAATTGATGAGATTGAATTGAGCACTCAAGCGCACCCACTACTACTCCAGACATGACAAAGTATTCTCCTGCAGGATAATGCTCGTCCACATGTTGTGGCACTGGTCAAAACCCTTTTGGAAACACTCAATTGGGAAGTTTTACCCCACCCGCCGTATTCACCAGACATTGCTCCTTCTGACTTCCACTTGTTTCGATCGATGGCACATGACCTGTGTGAGCAACACTTCACATCATATTGAAGATACCAAAAATTGGGTCTATTCGCGGATAGCCTAAAAAGATTCAAAAGATAAAAAGAAAAAAAGAAGCATTCTTCCGACGCGGTATCCGTATGCTACCAGAAAGATGGGAAAAAATAGTGGCAAGCGATGGACAATATTCGAATAAAACATTAGGTGCCGTCCTTTCACAATAAATTCCCAATTATTTATTAAAAACGGCGGAAACGTGTTTGTACACCTTTACTTTATTTTTTTTTATGTGTTACCCCATTTTAAACATGTATATTTTAGTTCAAAAGATATTAAACCAAGTGAAAAACCGAAGGCTCATTTTACCTCAACGCCCATAAAGGGCAAGCCGCCGTTGCTCGAGTCGTTTGAGGCGAGTTCTGTCCCTTCCACGACCCCCAATCAGTCGATTGATCCCCCTAAAGGGACAGAAGTTGATAAAGCTGTGATAGTTAACCCGCTCGCGATGGATCGTGAGGAGGAGATCATGGATGTTCCTTTCAACCCGGGCGACCCCAACGACATAGATAAAATCTATTGTAAGCAGAAGAGTAGCCTTCCGAAGTACATATCGCCTTTAGACAAAGTGAAAAAGGTGTTGTATTATAGTCGGCTGTCATGTCCGAAGGGTACATTGCTAATTTGGGTTTTCTCTTTCTCAGAACGGCCACGGACGACCCGTTCTCCATAGTGTGTCCGTACGATGTGGACGGCAACTGTCGAGATCCGGAATGCGTCTACAGACATTTATTCAAATGAAACTGTTGTGTATCTCGTAGAAATTTATATAAAAACGTTCTTGGTACGCTCTCCAATGCCAGTTTTTTATTTACACCGTTGTATAAATTGCGAGGTTTTTATATATTTTTTTTTTCTATACTGTATACGTTAGAGATTCTTTATTATATCTGTACTGTTACCAGTCATTGTGATAATGTATAAAAGAGTTATGAGAGTTATTTGTTAAGCACGAATATGAAAGTACAAACAATAAAGTTTGCCATAGGGTTGTTTCGCTGACGTACGCTTCGAGGATTGTGAGTGAACTATTAAAACCAAAATACTTTTCTACTGTATCGATATGTATATAATATATATCTACTATTAATGTTAACGTTTAGATATTAAATATTTTTGTATTATTAAATTTCTAATAAAGCATTTCTTTTCCACAATACTTTTTTTTTAATACTGAACATAAATTACCATAATTTTAATTTCAGTAGTTGTACTGGTATGAATGGAATGCCAGAATCCTCATCGGTCATAGAAAAGTAGGACCTGATTACAAAAAAATTATACTTTCATTACCAATAAAGAAAAAAGTTTCAAAAAACAATTGTAGTATTAAACTGTCGCAAATCATTTTAAAAAATATTTAAATCAGATAGTTTACCCTTTTTTTCACAAAAAATTCAAGAACGATGATTTAAATCGGTATAAATCACTAATTTAATCTTTGTTTTGAAGAAATCTATACTTTTACAAAATTTTAACCACATCTTATATGTAGAAGAAATTATTTCTGTTGAACATATGAAACAAGACAAATTACATAATCTGTGTATATGAAGTGAAACTGAAAACTGTTTTTTTATCAATATAGATCAAGAATTTAAAATCAATAAACCGAAAAATGCTGAATGGAGAATACATTTTATCTTGAGTAGGAAGGTAAAATTTTATAGATTCTTTTGCAATTAGCCATAAATCAACTCAATGTTAAAAAAAAAAGAAAACAAAACAGTCAAAAATTTAAATTAAAAAGTAACGGTAATGTAGTGGTAATAATAAATAGAGCAAAGTATTTTGTCCCGGCGATTATAAGGGATTTTACTCTTACTTACGCGTCTCTTGCGTACGCTCATGTCGTGCGGACATGACGCCTCGCTCTGATATACACTCGATTCCCCTCTTAAGTCACCTTCGCTTAATTCACATTTCCTCTTATTTCACCATGTTTTTCCCTATTATGTCACGAAACTTTCCCTCTTAAGTCGCCGCCTGAGAAAGTTTTAGAACTACATTTGGAAATTGGATTCTCGTATGAATATGTACAATTTTTATTGAAAAAATGATTGTGTAATACATTAAATATAGACACCTAACCTTTAAAATAGGTTGGGTGGCCTTTAAAATATTCACTCAAGCGGAAAATTGAACTTTGTCACGCACGACTGGGTATACTTACGTTGATTTTTTCGTTCAGCTGGCTCATTTTTCATTATAACAAGTGTTGTGGAACACTCGAACCCCTCTTAAGTCACCTTCGCTCAATTCACATCCTCTCTTATTTCACCACGTTTTTCCCATATTATATCACAAAACCGTCCCTCTTAAGTCGCCGCCTGTAAAAGTTTTAGAACTACGTTTGGAAATTGTATTTTCGCATGAATAGAATTTTTATTGAAAAAAATGATTGTATAATACATTCAATATGGACACCTAACCTTTAAAACATGTTAGTGAGTGGAAAATTGAACTTTGTCACAGTGGGTATACCTACGTTGATTTTTTCATTCAGTTGGCTCATTCGAAGGCTTGGACTCTAAAAAACAAAAGGAGTAGAAAAAGGGTGAAAGGGGGAATCTAAATATTTCAAAAAAACACAAAAGTTGAGGGTTGTTAATTAAATAAAGAAAAATATCCATCAATTAATATGTGTTTCGCTTTACAGTTCGCAATTTTTATTGCCGGCAAGAAAAATTGCAACAATTTATTGCGCGCACGCGTATTTGTGTTTATTTGGTAAGAAATTGTCCAAATCGACATTAATACGCGTGCGCGCAATAAAATTATGCAATTTTTCTTGCCGGCAATAAAAATTGCGAACTGTAAAGCCGCCTTACCATACGGGTAGGTTTCTGTGGCTGTGGTCATGACATCGTGACTCATAAAGTTATGTTAAGAGTCATAACATAACTTGTTACATAATAACTGCCACGCAGCATAGGTTTTCGATGGTTAACAGGCATTGGCATTCCGATTGAGAATTTAAATGTTTTTTGAATTACATATTTAAATGGAAATTATATTTGTACTTCCATCTTACCGTGTAGAATAGTAACTGAACTATCCAATGTACAGTCACCTACGAGCGTGACGTCTTCCTACAAAGTTATACTACTGTCCGACAGATGGCGGAACTAGGCAATATTGAAATTCGAAATATTAAGAACATGGAATATTTCAAAACACTTTTTGTTTACAACCGGCATTAAACACATAAATTTGAATACAATTTTAATTTTCTTTATCTTGATTGTGTACGCTTGTTTACAGAAAACTTCTTCACAAAATAATTATAAAAGGTAGATGAACTACAATGTTTGTAAACTTCATGGTCGCCAAGGCTAAATTGATTTTTTTGTTTATCAGTGGAGTATTCTGTTTCCTATTTTCCCAGGCTTATTTTTTATATACATAATATAAACGATAACTATATAATTTAAACGATAATGGAACTGGAGTTAACCAGGGTTGATTACACAATCGTAGGAGTAACCAACCCGAACTGTATGCAGTTACTACCTAGCAGTTATCCTAAAGAACAACAAAAGGTGAGAAATAACCATTGCATATTTCTAGAAAATAATAGGCGAGTACCTAGGTAAATATTACAAGACACTTCGCAACTGCAAGGGAAAATCGTTAAGGAAGTAATGACGTAAATAATGTTTTATTCAATAATAATAAGGGGTCATAACATAAAATCTATCATTTCTATGCAAGTTAAATGGGTTTGTCATTGCTTCAAATTACCAGATTTGACTAATTTTTATATCCTATCCACTTAACAAATAGCGAAAAACAAAGCATAACTCGCAAATTACAAGGACAGTCCGAAAGTGTTTTTTTTAATGTTCTTATCAAACTTTAATTGTTTTCTTTTACTGGATTGAAGATAAATCATTCAGGATTTTAGAAAAACCCAGTAGTGATTTACACGTTAATTTAGACCGAGATTGATCTTTCCGGGAGGATGTTGATGAGAAAATTATTGAGAATGAAGAAATCTGATATCATATTTTCTGTTTTGTTTGCTTTCGCGTAAAATTGTCCAGTGTTTCTTTTTATGCTTATGTATATATGCATACCTATTTACATACAGGATGTCTTTATTTATGTACAAATCCAATAAATCCTCGTTTTTCAAGGTAATCGATTAAACTTTTTGTTGATTTAAAGGGCATCGAAAACCGCTTCTTCTGAACCAACCATCTCTTTTAAGATTCATTTCCATGGCATGCTACGATATTTTTATACCTCCGAAATTCAATATAATCGTTTAGCGATTTTTTTTTATTTAAAATCCAAATCCATAGCGGTCACCAGGACATCAGAGTTTATTCCCTATACGATCTCAAAGTTGAGCAAAATATCGAGTTTAAGAGCCTCTAGACGAGTCGAGTGTGCTGTGGAATTTTGTCAAAACAGATGAATGTTATCTAGAATCATTTAAACTTAATTTTTACCTAACTGTAGTAAACTAATAACAATTTTTTGTACACAGTAGACCAAAAAAAATGTTTTGGTCTCCGATAGTTAATTCAAAATTAAGTTTAAGTGATTCTAGATAACATTCAACTGTTTTGATATAATTCCATGTTTCTGTTGTAAGAAACTGACATAAAAAATATTTACTGAAATACTTCTGTATCATGTTTTTCTTCTTGTAGACACTAAGTATAATGAAATCTTGTAGAGGATACGAAGAACAATTAGATTTATTTTGTTAGGCAAAAATTAAGATGGGTTAAAACTTGGGTTATGGGTGAAAAGATTTTTTAAAATTCCAGGTCGCCGTAGCCGATACAGACGGCGTACTTCAACTGTTCTCGGTGAAAAAAGAAGACATCCACCTGCATTTTAAGACGCTTCCAGGTCCTGAGATATCGTCCTTGAAAATTGCGGGGGCCTCTGGTACAATAGCTTTGATTTTTTTTTATTATCATACAGGGTGTCTACTCTTATTTATGTACAAATCCATAAAAGCCTAATTTTTCAGTAATATTTTTTTTCTACGACATTTTTTGTCAGAATTAAGTTTAACTGATTCTAGATAACATTCAACTACCTATCAATATCGAGGTGTGTAAATTAAGTAATGAGCACCTTCAGTACAAGTTTGAACTTGTTAGAGTCATTTGTTTGTTCTTTGTGACTATTTCCGTAAACCGTTTTTTTTTTCTAGTGCGTTTTAAAAATTGAGTGACATTAATTATGAGCAACGGTGTGCTATTAGGTCTGGCTCCAGACTTGGACACAGCGCAACGGATACTTTGCAAAACTTCAACACGCCTACGGAGACAGTGTTTTTTCAAGGGCCCAGGTATTTCGGTGATTTAAGGCATTCCCAGAAGGAAGATAGTCGATTGAAGATGAACCACGCAGCGAAAGGCCTTCATCCATCCATTCAAGAACCCATAAAAATGAAAATAATACGAGATCTTGGGCGTTCAGATCGTCGGTTGGTGACAAGAATGATCGGGGAAGAGTTAAATTTGAATTACACCATTGTTCATCAGATTTTGACTAACGAATTGGGGATGAGAAAAATCTGCGCAGAAATGGTTTCAAAAAACCTTTCGCAGGAACAAAAGGACATGAGAAGAGAAAGGTGTCTTGACTTTTTGGAGTCAATTGAAAATGATCCTCATTTTATGGAACATGTCATTACTGGTGATGAGACTTTGGTATTTGAGTACGACCCGGCAACCAAGCGCCAAAGAATGGAATGGCACACTTCAAGCTCTCCAAGACCCAAAAAAGCAAGAATTAGCAAGTCGAAGATCAAATGCATGCTGGTCTGCCTTTTTGATAGTCAAGGAATTGTCTATAGAGAGTTTGTGCCTCCAGGCCAATCAGGAAATCAGCACTTTTACGAAGAGGTTCTTGAAAAACTTCGAAAAAGGGTCATGCGTGTGAGACCAAACATCAAGAACAACTGGATGTTGCATCACAACAATACGCCTTGTCACACAGCCATTTCAGTAAACGAGTTTTTAGGCAGCAAAAACATCCCTGTGGCTCCTCAGCCTCCTTATTCCCCTGACTTGAGTCCTTGTGACTTTTTTTCTCTTCCCGAGATTGAAAAATCACCACAAGGGACGTCATTTTGAGGCCATAGAAAACATTCAAACGGCTGTAATCGACCAGCTGAAGGCTGTTCCAGTATATGACTTCCAGCACTGCTATGAGGAATGGAAGAACCGTCTTCAACCCTGTGTGGCATCGCAAGGAAGTTATTTTGAAGGAGACAATACTAAATTGTAATTCTATTCGAATAAAAAAAAATAAAAATAAAAAATCAGTATCATTACTTAATTTACACACCTCGTAATTCCATGGCGCACTTGACTCGTCTACCGGCGCTCAAACTCGATATTTGGCTCAACTTTGAAATCGTATAGAAAGAAACACCTTGTATATTTTTTGTTCAAATTTCGCATATGGGAGTTTTGAGAAGTCCTGATTGAGGCTATGGGTTCAGATTTTAAATAAAAAAATCGCTAAATGATTATATCGAATTTCAGGGGTATATAAAAAATTTGTAAAAATTTGTAATCAAAAGAAGTAGTTTTCGGCACCCTTTAAATAAAAAAAGTTTAATTGGTTATCTTGAAAAATGAGGATTTTATAGATTTGTACATAAATAAAAGTAGACACCCTGTATGGAAAAGGATGGACGTTAAACGTGATTCTTTTTGTTCAGATAATCAAGAAAAATAATGTGTTATTTAAATTCAACTACCTGAGAGAAAGGTCACTAAACAAATACCTAACCCAAAAAAAGAAGGAAACAGTGCCCGGTAAAAATTCTAAGGCATATAAGTGTTTGTAAATGTAGTTTGCAAAAAAATAACACCCAAATAAATTTTAGTTATTGTGCATAAATACAACAGAAATGATTAATATGCAATATTTAGCATATTCACACAGTACGCTTTAAAATTCCAAAGTTCGAGTTCTAAAAATGTCATATTTATTTGTTTAAAAGAAATATTCTCCGTTTTTTTTGACATTTTACCACAAAAATCTTCAATGTGTTAAGAAACGACACTATGCTCCACCAAAAGTAGGTACATATCTAATAAAACAGGAATTATCTGTCAAATAAATATTTATTTTTTTGGAAACACCAATTTTTTTATGTTAGATTTTTTTCTTACTTAATCAGTCTCTTTTTCGTGCACAAGGTGTGACACCCTTAACACCAGTTGAGATATCATATCACTACACCAGCTTGACATTTATAGTTTTGATTTTTTTTCATACTTACATTTAATCATACATACAGTGTGCGAAAAAATCGCGCATAATGTATATGAAAAATGTCCTGAATAAATGTTTTTTATAAGTTTATTTGCTATGTTTATGTCAACATGAAATAATTTTGTCTTTTCGAATTTAAGATCAACTTTTTTTTTTTAAATGACAATCCGTAGGTTTTTTCTCAATAATGAAATTTTCTTTATGTAACCATATCAAATTTTTTGTGTACAGTAACAAGAAAAAGCTGTTCCTTTAGATATTGAGAGAAAACCAACGGGTTATCATTAAAAAAAATAAAGTTGATCTCCATAACAACTAAAGGCGAAAATGCAAAATTATTTCATGTTCATACAGAAACATGGCAAAAAAAATTTTTATTCAGGACATTTTTTTATATACTTGTACGAGATTTTCAAAAAGTTACACGCATCATGCGCCACTTTTTTACTGTATATCTCAACAGTTTAAACAATCGAGCAAAAAAATTATTAAAATGGTTGTGGAAATACTATTAAAAAAAATGTTTAAGATTGGATGTTTAAGGTTGTCACTTAAAAACTAAACATATTTTACTTTTTTTTCCTAAATCATATTTATTTGTCTCCCTTGACCTGCATTTGTTGGTGTATGTAATTTGCGGACACGCGGTATATGTAACGCAAAAAATAGACAACGAAAAATATTGATAGCCTTCAGAAATCTGTTTCCAAGAACCCCGATAAGAGGTAATTACCATATTTTTTTATTGGCTTCAGTTCTGGTACTAAGCACGTACATTCTCAATTTTTTTCAAACCAAAAATATAAATCAAAACCCACCAAAAATATAATTGTCTCTTAATTCGATGCCATTATAATAAATTTGCAATTAAGCATTAAATGGAATAAGTGCCATTTAGAGGCTTTTTTTATGAATGTTTTATTGGGAGCAAAGGTTCATCATAAAGATGGACATAAATGTGATGTCATAATCAGAATTTTTTCAGTCTAACATGCCTCTGAGTATAAATAAAAATCATCGTGATACGTTCTGTTCCTGCATTTGCTATTTTTTCCCTTACTGTCTTATTTTTATTTGGAAAGTTCCTTTTCTAAACAATCTCCACGTTGTTTGCGGAGAATTTCGATGTTGTCGCGAGGAAATAAACGGAACTGGTTACGGATTCGCCCACATAAAAAATAAAAATGTTAAAATCCATGAATAATGCATAAAATAATTTTATTTTATCGCTTGAATGTTTACCCGTTGACGGCTACGACGATCTTCGACGCTGACTCTCCAGGAAACGTGAGGGACAAAATCTTCATATGCTCCGGCAACGAGGTGAAGGGATACTCGAAGAAAGGGAAACTCTTCCTCACCTTCGATTCCGGCATGACGGAAACCATAAATACGATGTAAGGATGGTTCACTACCAACTTCATTACAAAAAAATTGGTATATAAATATTTACAGGTTCGTACTGGGAAACGAACTATTCCTATGCGGAAAACATATTTACACGCATTATAGGGACTGCAAAGACGTAGGATCCTACTTGTGCGGGGACAGAATTGTGGACGTCATGGCGTTTTATTCTCACAATGTAAGTATGGGTATAGTATTTCCACTCTCAGTCTAACCCTTATAGTAAAGTAGAATTAGTCGATTTGTACCCCTAAACGAAAAGTAACTGACACTTCACCAAAACAATTTGCTTTTTGTTGAGGAGGCTGAAAATATTAAATAGTTCTTTGGCAACAATTTAAAATTATTGCTACATTGTTTAAATAATTCGCAAGGAAGGTTTTTTTGAAATAAAAAAGAGGACTACAATGTTCAGATAAAAAATGCTAAAAACCCCAAAACCTAGAAATTTGCTTGTTAATTTGTTTATTCAAATTGAAAAACGAAAATGGCCTTATTTCAATTGTTTATAACTAATTTAAAGTAAGTTATTTAAAAGTTTGGAAAATAGGTATGGTGTACTAAAAAGGAAAATTTCACATCGATATATTTTTAAGTTTTTTCAAAAAGTAAATTGTTTATTAAAAATTTGTTTTCGTAAAAGAGCCCTTAATTTTGTTGTAAACATCATAGAGTAACGATTTAAAATGGATTCTCTTCTTGATGAGTTGGACTATCAAGTACATCGAAAAATTAATTGAATTTCACAAATTTAATCGTTTAATGGTAATGGTAATGACAATCGTTGAATAATATTATTATATATAAAATAAGTCGCCTTGGACTAATTTGATTAAAGTTGTGAGTATTCCTAAAGTCATTTTTTTCACGAACTACCCCAGATTAAAAAAAAATATACCATTCTACGATGTATAGTTTCGGAGATAATCCGATTTTTTTCGTGCGCTGTGATTTTGTAGCGACCGAAAGAAAATCTGCGCGCGGGAGAACCACACTGCTGCCGCTGCCGTGCCGTCATCACTCATGCATCCACGCGCTTTACTAAAATAACGATGCACATTATTATAATGCTGTAAACGAAACCGACTACTACATACTTTCGAAATTCTTAAATAATACAGAGCAAGATTTGATCTTATTACTGTGTTAATTTCAAAAAAAAAATAAAAAAAATCGAATAAGTTATGAGTGCAAGAAAAAAACGGCTCCCAAGTTACTTGGAGCATTCATTTTTTTTTAATTCGCAGAAAAATCGTAGCTGTAAAATGATTCTGATAAAAACATTGTACGATAAAAAATGAACAAGTTATTTCATTTGTTTATAACTTTAAAACGGACGTACTTTCAATGTCAATTTTAAACAATTAATTTTTTGAAATTCAATTATTTTTTGATGTACTTGATAGTCCAACTCATCAAGAAGAGAATCCATTTTGAATCGTTACTCTATGATGTTTACAAAAAAAATTAAGGGCTGTTTTACGAAAGCACCTTTTTAATAAACAATTTACTTTTTGCAAAAACTTAAGAATATATCGATTTGGAATTTTCAGCATTTTTTAAGTACACCGATACCTACATTTTCCAATACTTTTAAAGTCATAAGGCTTATTTTATAATTAGTTATAAACAATTGAAATAAGGGGCCATTTTGACTGTTTTTTTAATTTTGCAGATAAACATATTAACTTATTTGCAAATTTCGTGATGGGTTTTGTAGGGTTTTTTACCAGTTACATTTTTTATCTGAAACATTTTTTGTATAGTTTACGGTTCTCTTTTTTATTTCAAAAAAACATGATTTTCGCACCTTTGCGAATTATTTAAACAATGTAGTAATAATTTTAAATTGTTGCCAAAAAACGATATTTATTATTTTCAGCCTCCTCTACAAAAAGCAATTTTTTTTGGTGAAGTGTCAGTTACTTTTCGGCTAATTCTTAATTCTACTATACTATTAGCTGCGTATACTTTTTATTACAATATTTGTTACGGCAAACTTGTTACTCGGGGGTTTTTGGGGTCGCTGATCACGAACATGAAGTCAGAATTTGAAAATTTTCAAATCCAAGACGGCGGGTTAAATAATGGCGTTGAATATTTTCAAATTCTGACTACAGATTCGTGATTAGCTATCCCAAAAACTCCCGAATAACAAATTTGACACAAATCTGATAATGTTCCACGCCAATAACGATTTTTTTCCAAAAAATCAATCATAATCATAACATAGTATAAAACAAAGTCGCTTCCCGCTGTCTGTCCCTATCTATTTCTACTACCTATGTATGCTTAGATCTTTAAAACTACGCAACGGATTTTGATGCGTTTTTTTTTAATAGATAGAGTGATTCAAGAGGAAGGTTTATAAATATAATACATGCATATGATATAGTAGAGAAACACTGATAATTTTAAAGGTTTCTAATGTGATGTTGTAAACCGGGCGAAGCCGGGGCGGGTCGCTAGTATCTAATATGGAAAAGTTGGCCGGTAATTAAATCCAATATAACAAAGCAATATACCCCGTGAAAACGAGCTATTATCGACCACGGCAATGGGTTAAAACCATATAAAATAAACAGAGCGCCATCCTTTGTAAACGCAGCTGCACCGACCTCGAACACGTGCATCCATAGGCGAGCCGTTACTTACTTTTTAAAGCGATTCTCAAAAATGGCGCTTCTTCTTCTCGAAGGTGATTCTCGAAACTCCACCGTTTTTTTTTGTTGCTCTTTTTTTAGTTAAGATGGGTATAAATTCAATTTTTTTCAAACTCTCGTTGCCGATATGGCAGACGTTCACCAACGCATTGTCAATAAAATCGAGAACTTAATGGAATCACATGGATACTGCAGCACGCTATTGACTCACAATCAATTAAAATGAGATCTCAAGTGTGTATGCATATGGGCGGCCATTATTTTCTTCAATAGTGTGTTATTTATTTTTAATAAGTTATTTATTTCTGTTTTTTTATATACCAGGTAAAAATGCTCATCACATAATGTGACAGACTGGACCATTCAATAAGGTTATAAAATTAATATTAAGAATAGAAATACGAGGGGTACCCAAAAATAACCGGAAAAGCACTGCCGTGGGCGGAGCTTTTGTAGTACGCATTTCGTCCGCTAGGCGTGTATAGCGTCCAACTCATTGCCAGTTCAGTGCCGCCTGTGTTGTCGACCTGGCTTGTTCTGTTAATCTGCAGTGATTCTTTTTGCTACCGCTGTTTTGTTCTTGTTTCGTTTTTTATGATGGCAAGTTTAAGTGAACAGCGTGCAGCTGTGAAATTTTGTTTTCTACTCGGTAAAAATGCTGCTGAAACTGTTTTAGTGTTGAAAACAGCTTACGAAGATGACGCTATGGGAAAAACTCAAGTGTACGAGTGGTTTGCTCGATTTAAAAATGGCGACATGTCGATTGATGACAAATCTCATTCTGGACGTCCATCAACTGCCCGAAAGGACGAAAATGTTGAAAAAACCGAGACTTGTGCTCACAGACCGTCGACAGACAATTGATCAACTGTCAGAGATTAGTGGGTTATCTTGGAGCTCGGTTCAGCGAATTTTAACCGAAGATTTGGGAACGAAAAGGGTTGCTGCCAAGTTTGTTCCTTGAGCTCTGACTGACAATCAAAAAGAATGTGGAGTTGAAACATGTCGTGCTTTGAAACAACTGCTTGAAACTGACCCAGATTTTATGTCAAAGGTTCATTACTGTTGATGAGTCATGGTGTTATGATGACGACCCAGAAACAAAGCAACAGTCAAGCCAATGGAAAATGCCATTGTCACCCCGTCCAAAAAATGTCGTCAAGTAAAATCAAACATCAAAACAATGCTGATTTGCTTTTTTTGATGCCAAGGGCGTAGTTTATTCAGAGTTTGTTCCCCCAGATCAGACCGTCAATCAAGTCCAACAGATTGCGCAACAGTGTTCGTCAAAAAAGACCCGATTTGTGGCAGACAAGAGACTGGTTCTTCCACCACGACAATGCAACTGGCACACACAGCCATCTCTGTTCGCCAGTTTTTGACTAAAAATGGCATGGTTCCGCTGCCACACGCATCTTACTCGCCTGTCCTGGCTCCGTACGACTTTTTCTTATTTCCACGCATGAAAAGGGGCATGAAAGGACACCGATTTGACAACATTGAAGAGGTCAAGAAAAAAACAGGGAGGAGCTGTCAGCCATTTTGCAAAGTTGAGAGTTAGTTGTAATGGAAGTATTTTGAAGGGGATAAGGTTGTTTTGTAAAAAAATGAAAATATATAGCTTTTAAAAAATAATTCCGGTTATTTTTGGGTACCTCCTCGTACATATTTTTTTGCTTGGCCAATTTTGATGACGTTCTTTTTGAACGGTTCGTTACCAGTTGAAAATTTCGCAGAGTCGCAGACTCATGTCCCTGATAGCCTGCGAGGGTAGGATGATCAGAGCCCTGGAACATGCGAGGGTAACTTTTAGCATGGAGGTGGAGGTCTCGCCGACCGTTCTCCACCTGTACGAAGACGAAGAGGCAAGGGCAGTCCTCTTCGGAACTGTCGACGGTCTCGTTGGCATTTTGGACGTCGAAATGTAAGAAAATTTTGTGTATACACGCTGACAAGCGTAATGGTGGCACTTCACTTGGCGTAACGTATTCGTATATTTGTTGTATTTACCCAAAAACGGCGATGTGTAGAGAAGCTATTCGTACCTGTATGTATGGATGGCATGTTTGGAATATTTGCGAATACATAAAATATTTGGACAAATACAGCGATACTCAAACACAAATACGCTACGCCAAGTGAAGTGCCACCATAACAAGTTAGCATTTTCCTTCAGATCGCACGCATTTGATCACTGGCTGGTATCGAACGAGGTTAACTCCAGCCCCGTTTCTTGCCTGGACAGCTATGACCTCTACGGCAACGGCGTCAAGAATCTGATAGTAGGCAGGACGGATGGAAATGTGGAAGTGTATCAAGTGAATGTGAGGGATGCGATGGATCCTTCTAAGATGATATATTCGTATGTTAGTAATTTATTTTATAATTATTGTAGTAAAATATTGTTGCCTGAGCAGTCATCACTTTCACATCCAGTTTTTTAGATCCTTCACATCGCACAAACTTTAGACTGTGTTGTTAAACGTGTAATATTTGGATTTGACATTTATGACTAGTGTACGGAAAGTGTGCTACAAGGCACTATATAACATTATGACAACTAAAGTACGTCGTATTTTTTAAGCGCCTTGTAAATCATGTACGTGTGTATTTATTGCCCGTGCATACCTACGCCACTGACCGTGCCTGGTAATACGCGTTGGTACTCTCTCAATGCGGGAGCGAAGGAAGCCTTGTACAATTTAGCCATACAGCGTAGCGCGCGTTCCGTTGTTCGAATTAGTGTCCCGACGAGCAACGGACGAACGGTAAAACGCCGGGTTTAAAATAATGTTGTGTCGTGAGTGATTAACGTGTGTACATACGTATTTTGCACCGTCTACGTATTTCTTTTAGAGGTCGTGTAGTGTATTTGCATATTATCTGATTTTGTGTGGATTTTTACAATAATGGTACAGTCGTTAACCATTTTTGGGAATAGATGGAAAATGGAAGATGATTGAAAATTATGAGGATTTTCACATATTTTATTGCATTCCTTGCAATCGTTGTTATATATTTCGTAGACGCCAAGAGTGTGAAAGACATATAGATTCGAATATCCATCAAACTGCTATATTACTGGTACTGCTAGAAAAAAGGAATTTTGGTTTGATTTGTACAGGCGCAATTTGTATCGTAGAACATGGTCGACAATATTCACTTTATACGTTTTTTTGCCAAATATGTATCCGATTTTCCATTGCCTAGTAGTCATACATTGCGTAAAACATATTTACAGAAGACATATCCACGTGTCATGGGAAATATCAAAGAAGACATGCGCAATAAATTTATGTGGCTGACAATGGACGAAACAACCGATTTTTGTGGTAATAAGGTCGTTAATGTTCTGATACGAATTTTAAGTGTTTCAGATATTTCGCTTCCGATATTGACAGCTAGTAAACAGGTTTTGCAAACAACGGCTAAAGATATAGAAATAGTATTGACACATGCATTGTCCTCTGTAGATGTAAAAAATAATAATATACCTACTGATGTTAGTGACAACAAACAACTGTTAGTGATACAAAGAACTGTGCGAAATTCGTGAAAATAATGTGCTTGGTGTGTCGTCCTCGTCCATGTGAACGATTTTTAATTTGCACCTTTAACTTCAGTAGATGTGGAACGATCATTTTCCTTCTACAACCATATGTACAGGAAATCGCTCACGTTTAACGAGAAGAAACGCAGAAAGCCTACTGGTTGTGACAACGTACGCTCAACAATGAAGACAGTCGGTCTTTCTGAATGTAACAAGCGATAGGTATGTACATTATTAACACATTTTTACTGCTGTCTTTCTGGTCTCGATGACCTGACGGATTACGAGTCCAACCCTGCGTTGTAGCACACTTTCCAGACCCTATTTATGATTCTTTATGGGCTTCATGACCCATATGACCTTTATGACTAATATTGCCTCTAGGACCAATTATGAGTGTCGAAGAAGAGTAAGAGATTTTTATAGAGGTCTGTCAACTTACTAATTTATATTAAAAATATATATTTGACCTAGTTTAATACCAACCCCTTCACCCCCCCCCCCACCTATTAAGCTAGAAACCGTTACATTTTACAGACTCTGTATAACATAGAATTTTTGGAAATTTGAAGTTTGAATGTTGAATCGTTTGCGCGAATTATCTATAGACAAGGAAAGAGTATATTACCCCCATTTATTCCCCAACCCTTGATCCTATTAAACAAAAAATATAATTAGCTCCAGAGCTCGTCGTGGTACATCATTGCTCCAAATTTGAAGTTGGTATCTTAACGCGTTCTCAAGTTATCGTGTGCTCAAAAATGATTAACAGACAGCCAGAATTTTTGGCAAACAAAAGGGGTTTTAGGTGTAGACACTTATTCTATTGTATTTTGCTATAATTAATCAGTATTTTTATTATTCAATTTATTTATGTGTAAACACTTATTAACAGTAATGTTTAATAAATAATCTGATGGAAATTTTTGATTCGGAAATACTTGTCCGACTCCAGTTTATATCTGCGTCCATTTAGATATTTTTTTCTCCTAGCCGTAGGCATCCTTGCATTTCCGTAGATAAAAAAAGATTCCCTTGACTATGGAAGTTTTTAACAAGTTAATGTGTATCGGTATCACTTAGAACTATAATAGGCAAATACCTATTATTGATGAATAACCTAAAATGCACCGTTAAATCTAACGCCACGGGCCTTCGGGCAATGGAACATTTGGAAAGATATTCTTGCGCTGATTACCATGCAGTGGAAGACAGATAACTTTGTCAACACAGAAAATTCCAAATGTGTATCGTGCACATCCTAAAATATTAAGAATTCTAAAATGGAATTATAAAGAATCTTAATTAATTTAATAATTCAAATGAGGTACCTGATTATATTTAAACATTATTTTAACATTACAACTATTTATATAACTACCTACCACATATTCCGTTTGCGTTCTCAATTAAGTAATAAAAGTTGTGGAAACGATTATTTGTATGCATTATTTAGTTGAGTATACGAGGTGTGTAAATTAAGTAATGAGACTGATTTTTTTTTATTCTAATAGAATTTCAATTCAGTATTGTCTCCTTCAAAATAACTTCCTTGGGAAGCCACACAGCGCTGGAGACGGTTCTTCCATTCCTCATAGCAGTGCTGGAACTCATATACATTTGATCTTCGACTTGCTCATTCTTGCTTTTTTGGGTCTTGGAGAACTTGAAGTGTGCCATTCCATGCCTTGGCGCTTGGTTTCCGTGTCTTACTCAAACACCCAAGTCTCATCAACCGCAATGACACGTTCCATAAAATGAGGATCATTTTCAATCAGTTCAAAGAGTCAAGACACCTTTCTCTTCTGATGTCCTTTTGTTCCTGCGAAAGGTTTTTTGGAACCATTTTTGCGCAAAATCTGATGAACAGTGATGTGGTTCTAATTTAACTCTTCCCCGATCATTCTTGTCGTCAACCAAAGATCTGAAAGCACAATATCCCGTATTCTATCGATATTTTCATCGGTTCTTGAAGATGAAGGCCTTCCGCTGCGTGGTTAATCTTCCATCGACTCTCTTCCTTCTGAGAATGCCTTAAACCACCGGAAAACCTGGGCCTTGAATAAACACTGTCTCCGTAGGCGTGTTGAAGGTTTGCAAAAGTATCCGTTGCGCTGTGTCCAAGTCTGAAGCAAAACCTGATAGTACACCGTTGCTCAAAATTAATGTCATTCATTTTTAAAACGCATTAGAAAGAACAAACACAACTTGTACTGAAGGCGCATTACATGTTAACCTACCGCCCTTCCAAGTTTCGTCTCCGCAGTGTTGCTAGATAGGGCGCTACGTTGCCAGTCTCAATACTTAATTTATACACCTCGTATTTCTTTTAGAACTGCAACGAAAGTGTAACCGAACTTCAATGTGGCATTGTGGGAGCTCAAGGATTTGACGAGATCCTCGTAGTTACATATACAGGGCGAATTTTCGGCCTATCCACCCAGGCTGTGGACGTCAACATAGAGAACACTCCAAGCGGCTACACCTTTTCCGGTGATACTTCTCATAAGATATACAAACTGAAGTAAGTGCTAACATGAGACGATCTAGAACCACACAAACTGCCACTACATTTCAATTTTTCAGAGCTGAAATAGAAGAACTCAAAGCGAAAATAGTAAAAGAGAGGGAAAGGTATCAGACCTCGACCCAATCCTTCTTCGATGAGGTCTCCGCGATACCTCTGGTGTCAGTGAAGGACACTGTAAGTTATTATTGTATTGTCGTCGCGTCTTTTTATTAATCTTAAAAGAACCTCTAAGCATATTATTTTGCCTTGCAATCTTCAATCCAACTATCAAACTTCACAAGCTGACCAAATACTCCAATATTAAAGACTATTCCTCCAAATAAAAACGGACCAAGTAGATACTCTATTTTCTATTTCAGTTTGTCTTGGACAAAGCCACTTCAGCATATAATTTAGCCATCGAAATACCTACAGCCATAGACAACATCTTGCTACAGTGCAACACCAAGGTGGATTTATTAGACGTCGATAGGAACTCAGCGGTTGTTAGCTACAGCGATGCCAATATAAACGTAAGAAACTTGATAATAACATAAACTCGACATTTGGTGCTGAATGTTACTATCTTTAAAATGATTTGACGATAAGAAGATTGCCCAATTTTTAAAATGTATCTTTCCAGGATGGGAACTATCTTCTAGCAACGTACCGTTGCCAAATGAATACAAATAGGATAGAGACGAAAATCAGGACCATTGAAGGTCAAAAGGGTCTGCTGCAGGTTTACATAACGCCGATGATGCAGCCAAAATGCAGCAGGCTAGTGCAGTACGAAATTAAAGCATTGTCATTGCATTACAGGATTTACCAGTTCGACACCAATAGGTAGAGGAACAAATACTCCCTTGAATAAAAACAGATATTCGAAAGAAGGTTTTTGTTAATTGCTGATTCTCATTTTTTTAGACCTTTCAATGTTTTAAGTCTAAAGGGGCCCTTCAGCTTGGCAGAGATCCATTCCTGGCTAGGTATGTGCCTGCCTGAGGTTCCAGAGAAGCCCCAAATTTCGGAAAGGACCATCCTGTGGTTTCGATCGGTTTTCGTCGATACTATTTTAGAGTGTAGTTACCTGTAGGTGTCTATTACAAAAAAAAAAATTTTCGAAAGTTCGGAGAAATTGTAAATGTTTCTTTTAGGAAGGGAGAAGCTGAGTTTAGATCAGATAATGTTTCAACGATATCCATTTTGAAGGACGCTCTTACCATAGAAGCAACGAAGAAGAAGATCAAAATTGACATCAACACGTGTAAGTTGACCATGACAGGTATTTAAGGTAAAGTATTTTCAATTTGAGAAAAATAGGAGCTGAGTTTCTCCAACAGTTCTCAACGGTTTACTCCTTAATTGATTGGTTCATCTTGTAATTTTCACCCAGTGTTTTGGGTGTTTTGTCTCTGTCATACTAGTACTTACATGAATGTTATTATATATTTTCTTGTGTGTGTAAACCTACAGTATATTTTCAGTTATCAGTGATGAAACTGTCAACTACGTACTGAAGTTGTTGGAAGAGAAGCTGCTTTTGTACCAGAAATTAACCAAAGAGGTCTCGCTGTTGGACGCGCTTGAAGAATTGGGCGTAGAAGAAGAAGATACCGCTAAATGTTTGTCGGAAAATTACAGGGACCTTCTGGCCAGAAGGAAGGAAGTAAGGAGCTTGTTCCAAAGTCAACCGGGGTGTCTGGATAGGCTATACGGTACGAATTCCACCTCTTTTCAAATTATGGTTAGAATTTTTAGGAAATCTCTTTGCAGGCGCCATAAGCGATCTTTTCGTGGATTACAGTAAATTTAAGGGCATCACCTCTCGACATAAGGCACCTAGATTGATCGAAATTCTGGAAAACTACTCCTATGACAGATTGGTGGAGTTTTTCAGGCCAGATTACAACAAAGTGTGACAAGATAATATTTATTGAGTATAGTTTTGTAAATATACAGACTATTACAAAAATTGACGTTTTATTGGGTATGTACACTCATCTTCTAGTTTATTGGCGGGAAATCGACTTCAGGTTAAAATATATGAGAATAGAGAAAGGATCTTGTAATTAGCAAGGACTTGTTTGTACCAGTAATAAATTATAAATTGGATAAATCTGAGTGGAACAAACCTTAACAAAAGGCAATACAGCAGTAAGAAAATTATAAAAAAAAATGTTGGCAATAAAAGAAAAGACATGAAATAGGGACCGTTGATTTGGTCAATATTGATATATAAATTTATTTAGTATATATCGTATGGCTCTTTTTTGTAAAATAAAAGCACGGATTGAATTTTGAATTTCCCCAACTTGAATTACTTGAATTTCTCCAACCAATTGCACAATATTTAAGTGCAGATTCAAAATTTGAATAATGAAAAAATTTTAAAACGTTCTTGTTAGAACTTTGACAAAGTCTCTTCAAAGCAAAACATATACTTGCACATTTTTTGCAAACAGCATCTACATGAACTTTCCAGTTTAAACTCGTATCTATCAATATAAATTTCAAGAAGCTTGAACTTAGTAACCTGAACGATAGACTTGTTATTACGTTTTATCAGATCACTATATGTATAATTAGTACCCACAGGATGAAACTGCAGAGAGAAAGTATTTTCTAGATCTATGGAAATTATTTAGATTAAAATATTCAGAAAGTGAAGATAAGGCGCATTGTAGTTTATTTAACATTTCAATTATGTTTTGATCATGTGAAACTACTGAGATATCATCAGCAAAAGTACAGAAATTAATTAATACAAGTATATAGTCGCCAATTTCATTAATATATAATAAGAAAATAGAGGGCCCAGCACACTACCTTGGGGAACTCCAATATGCACACTGAAGTCAGAGGAACCATTGCCACAATATTCAACAAATTGCTTTCTATTTATTAAACAAGATTTTAATATATATGTTTACATTGACCACATAAACCACAAGCTTCCAGCTTTTTGAGTAGAACATGGTTTACGCAGTCAAAAGTCTTTGGTAAATCAATAAACAGTGCCATTACTTTGTGATCATCATCAAGTTTTTGATAAATACAGTTTAAGAAGCTTAGCAGTGCTGTCATTGTAGAATGTTGTTCTCTAAAGCCATGTTGGTTCTCCGATAAAATATTGTTTAATTCGAGAAACGCCATAATTCTATTAGCAAGTAATGTTTCGATTATTTTCGAGAAAACTGACAGACGTTACATAGGACCATAATAAATTACTATCACCTTTTTTTAAATAGGCATATTACCTTTGATATCTTTAACAAATCTGGAAATTGTCCATCAGCGAAACGCTGATGAATTTTTACTTAACTTATGCCACAAAGTTAAATAATATTTATTTAACCTATGGCGACGAACATAAAATTTATCGATTTCAGTAAACAATAACATTAATATATTTTACATTAATATAATGCATCGGACCGATTATTCGACTAAAAAAAAAATATGTTTATTTGACGTAACTCCCGCCATTAGACAAAACTGTGTATAATAACGGAAATCCATGGAAGTCCTTTTATTGTTCGTCGATGTTATTGTCTCGGGCTTTTTATAAATGGAAATGTATTCGATTAAAATTCATAGCATTCGCATGCAAATCTCACGGCAATAAAGATAAAGAATTTTAAGCGGAATTCGTTAAGTTAAGTCGTTTTTTCCCCAATCTGGTAGAGAACAATCTACGATCAAAAATCATATATTTTTTTATGTTTCAGATTATCCCCTTTCTCGTTCTATATTAAATGACTGAATGTGGTTAATTGGGCTAATGTCTGGTCCATCAGCAGGCCAATTAGTGGTTTTGCATTGCGCGCTTTATATCCTTGACGTTATTGTCTGCATATTACACTAGGCGCAGAAATTAAGGGATATAAAAAAATCCCGAATTTTCAAAGATCTGTATCTTATGGAAAAATAGTCATAAATAAAATAAAAAAAAGGGAAATTGAAACTCCAAGTTTCTAGGTTTGGATCTCGAGTTTATTTTTTTTAGCGTCAGCACCTTTCCATAAGAAAACCATCATCAGAAAACCATAAAAAAATAATTTCGAATTTTTTTTTGTCTTGTAAAAACTTTGAAACTCTCAGGGCAGTGGCGGCTGGTGATAAAATTTCAATAGAAACTATTTCTTTTGTGTTAATTTACTATAAATTACTGTTACAATAATATCAATTAATTGTATACGACAAACTATTCATATTCTAATTATTATTCCTTTTATCCACAAATAATGATTTTTATTACATATATATGACAGACTATCGATCGAGCACCGAGCCACCTGTGCTCTGAATTCCTCGCATTTCGCGCGCGTGGGCACACAGTTTCCCAGCCCTCGTTTTTAATCGGGCTTTTTCGGCGACTGGTAAAGTTTGGCGACGATTGCAGACAAAAAGATGTCGTTAAATCGGTCGAAAATCAGCTGAACGGGTCACACTTGTTGAGTGACCGTTTTTAGTGTTATTGTTTATTTTCTTCGCTGAGAAGTGTGTTTTTACCGATTTTGATTGTGAAACGTTTCAAAATGAAATCGAATAAACGGTTAGGAAGGCCGATACCCGATTTGACTATTTCCAAAACAGACGTAGGAAAATCGTGAAATTATTCACGAAATTTTAATAGCAGTGTTTGAAAAGGCGATTAACATTTTTGTGAACAATAAGGACAGGCCAGCTGATTTCCTCTACAAATAACGGTAATATACCTATATCAAATTTTTTTTCATATGTTGCCACCCATTATTTTAATATATTTATGCCCTCAAAATTCGTGATTAAATATTATTTCAAAAAGCTACCAAATCCCAACAATTATTCTTGTGAAAGTCTGTATTTTTGTATAAAAGAATTTTTCAAAAAGAAAGAAAGTGTCAGTAAAACGCATGACCTTGAAAATTTTAAAAATTTTCACCTGTGGCGCCATTGGTAGCTAATGAGTAATCCTACTAACACACCCTTTGCTCACCCATGTAACACACCCACGAGCCGCCACTATGTCAGGGTTTCTTTGGGGTACTTTAAAGTTGAAAAGTTGCAGTCAATATCCTTAGTCTATCCATTATTCGCAAAGTTATGTCAAGTTTCAATCAAGATCTAATTATGTAAGTTCAAAATCTAACATTTTCGTTTCGATTTTTTTTTAACAAAAACTAATCAGTACAAGTTGTAAAGGATACTTTGCAATTTTCAAAACCCTACTTTAATTTTCTGTACGTTCATTATTTTCCGAGTAATTGATTACCAAAGTCAGAAATGACCTTTTTTCTTTTAACGACGATAACAGCGAAAAATCATCATACATGGCTTGAAGATAGGTTAAATTAAAGAGATTTAAATGATCTAAAAGAGTTTTATGATGAAATTATCGAAAACAAAAATATTGAGGTCCGTGGACCTTTTAAAAAGTCAAGCAAAAATTTCGAAAATTTTAAACTCAAGATCCAGAGACCAGAAAGTTCTCTACGACCATTTTTCCCCAAGTTACAGCTGTTTGAAAATCACTTAGAAATTTGGGAGTTTTTTTTATACCCCTTAATTTCTGCGCCTGGTGTAGCGTGAGTACTTTTTTCCCAAACTTTCATACAATTGAATAAAGTCAATACGTGTATTACCTTATTAAGATGAATTGCCCACCATTCTCCCTTAGACGTTGGTCAACCCGTTGAAATGTGTTCTGGTTTGGCAAAGTACGATTAGGAAATCTTTCATGATATAACCTTCTTGCTTCTAAAGCATTACCATACATCAGATGCATATCTGCATACTCGATAAACGTGTATTCCATATTTCGAGTTAATTATGATTAAATTCACCACGAAATCCAAAAATCAGTAAATTAATAGCGAAGTAAAGGATCAATCAGCGATATGAAAGATGACATGAAGGATATTTTATTTATTCCGTACCATGGTAACGTTTGCAAAAACAATACGTTTTTTTTTGTTCCGATAAATATTGCGAACATAGGCCTTCTGCAACTTTTCGTTTATTATTATTTTTCTCGAAAACGGTCCACTTTATCGACAATAACCAAGAGTAGCTTTTTTTAGTGTAAGGTTTGAGATACCTAATTTTAATTGTTTTAAGTTTTTGTCACACAGGGTGTTAAAAATTTAGACATCAAGTTGTAAAACTTAGTCCGCCACTGGCAAACTAAACAAGCTAATAATATGTCAAGGACATTATTTCAAGCGGTCCTTAGTAGTGTCTACCATATTAAAATTTTATAAAATTCTATTAAGCACTTTAAAAGTTATTCAAGAAAAATCGATTTCCAGCGGTGTCCTTCAAGGAGAAATATCTTCGTAGGAAGAAAATTTATAGGAACTTGTCATCTTATTTTTTCATGCTTTATCTGAATCCGAGAGATTTCCCACATTTTCCGGGACACCCTGTATACCTACTAGATTTTCAAAATTAGCTCGTATCATATGGGAAAACCTTTTATTTTTTGTGTGCGCAATGGATTTTGCTGTGCCAAAAAGGTCGCCTAATATTGCCAAAATGATTTTTGATCTAATATTCATGAAAAAAAGAACTGATCACGTAATATTCGGTACCTTTTTATTGTTGAGCATTACATTTTAAACCAATATGGAAATTTTAATCATAATCAAATCTTTCGTTTCTTTATTAGTTATTCCAGGTTCTCGAAAACATAAAAAATTTGGTGAATTTGATAGAAATAATCTTCAGAAAACTACTTTGGGACGTTCTTGTGTGACAGACTGTATTGCTCGTTTTATTCCAATGCCTTCATTTTAAGCAAGTTGCATACATGCCCCTCTCACCCTTAAAGACTTTCTAGAAAGGTCCATTGCTGATCGAGTCAAGCCCACCAAGACCTCCGAGCATCGATTGCTTTCCAGATTAAAAAAATATTTTCTAATGACGGAAATTTTCAGGAAACTGCCTAATGATCTTCGAATTTGGCGACCTTGGGTTCGAATGTTGAGCGCACTAATTACCTTCAGCATTTGCGGACAACAATGACCTAAAGTGCACTCTTGTAGATTACGCGCAACACTGATGCGACCGCATTTTTTTTTGCTGACAAATTGATTGCCGATAGCAACAAAATAAAAGGAATACCAAAAGGTGACATTAATATTAGTTCAAAATTGTTAGGTCATTAGAGGATTTTTCGAATTTTCGAGAAAATTGTCGGATGCTCGTCTGATCATTAGTTATCTGCAGTAATACCATTACATTTAAGAAAACTAAATATACATACGAGGTGTGTCAATTAAGTAATGAGACTGGCAACGTAGCGCCCGATCTAGCAACACTGCGCAGATGGGACTTGGAACCTTCAGTACAAGTTCGAACTTGTTAGAGTCATTTGTTTGTTCTTTGTGATTGTTTTCCTAAAACGTTTAACACTAATTTTGAGCAACGGTGTGCTATCAGGTTTTGCTTCAGACTTGGACACAGCGCAACGGATACTTTTTCAAAGCTTCAACACGCCTACGAAGACAGTGTTTTTTTCAAGAGCCCAGGTTTTTGGGTGGTTTAAGGCATTCTCAGAAGGATGAGTGTCTATTGAAGATGAACCACGCAGCGGATGGTCTTCATCTTCAAGAACCGATGAAAGTCGCAGAAGCAAAAGGACATAGGGAGACATAGGGACAAGGGGAGATAAAGGTGTCTTAACTTTTTGGAATCGATTGAAAAAAATGATTCCCGTTTTATGGAACGTGTCATTATTGGTGATAAGATTTGGGTGTTTGAATACGACCCGGAAACCAAACACCAAAGCATGGAATGGCACACTAAAGCTCTTCAAGACCCAAAAAAGCAAGAATGAGCAAGTCGAAGATAAAATCATGCTGATTTGTTTTTTTTTTATGGCCAGGGAATTGTCCACAAAGAGTTTGTGCCTCCAGGCTAAACTGTAAATCAACACTTTTACAGAGAGGTTCTTGAAAATTTTCGAAAACGGGAGATCCGTGTTGTTGCATCACGATAATGCACCTTGTCACACAGCCATTTCAGTAAACGAGTTTTTAGCCAGTAAAAACATTCCTGTGGCTTCTCAGCCTCCTTATTCGCTTGACTTGAGTCATTATGACTTTTTCTCTTCTCGATATTGAAAAATCACCTCATGGGACGTCATTTTGGAACCATTTCAAACGACTGTAACCGACCAGCTGAATGCTATTCCAGTATATGAGTTCCAGCAGTGCTATGAGGAATGGAAGAATCGTTTCCAGCTCTGTGTGGCTTCCCAAGGAAGTTATTTTGAAGGAAACAATACTGAATTATAATTCTATTCGAATAAAAAAATTAAAAAAAAAGTCTAATTACTTAATTTACACTCCTCGTATATACTCCCGTATATCTTCCATACATTTTCAGATCCAGAAAGCATTTTTTTTTTTAAAAAACTTAAAAAAAAAAAAAAAAAAAAAAAATTTTTTATTTATATATAATTTTTTTAAATAATTAAAAAAATAAAATTTTTTTTTTTTTTTTTTTTTTTTTTTTTTTTTCTTTTTTATATATATTTTTTTTTTTTAAAAAAAAATTTTTTAAAAAAAAAAAAAAAAAAAAAAAAATTATAAAATTAAAAAAAAAAAAATTTAATAAGAATTCTGATAAAATCTAAATATTATCATATTTCACGACAGGAAATAGTTTATATTTTTTCAATGACATCATCTTTTTGATAAAGCATAAAAACAGGGAAACAAATCGTAAAACCAATAAAAATTTTCTAGGGTTACTAGGATTATTAGAATGGAATTAAATGATCATGGCACACTTAGATTGAATATTAAAAAATGATTTTAAAAATACTTGTGCGATTAAAAATTGACTTATTTAATACAGTTGAATTAAAAAAAATACGAGGATTTTAAATATGCAATAATATATAACATGGGCGTAACTAGGACTTTGCCCAAGGGAGCCTATTGGAATTAGAAATCTGAAAATTTTAGTTTCAACAGAAAGCTTTAAGTAAGTAGGTATACTTTTTATGAATACCTAATATATTTAAGTAGGTTTCTTTCAGGATATGTATTTTCTTAGTTTTTTTTTCGCGGACCATAGAAAAATATACCTCATTATACGTCACAATGACTTTTACTTAGCTTTTTTTAATTTAGCCTCCTATAATACTCTTTTTTTATTTTAAAGTTATATGCCTAATAGGTACTTTTGGTGATTCGAAGGATTATATAACTCTGAATATTTGCATTAATTGAATTATCCACAAAAAATTGTACTTTCTAACAAAAAAAAAAAACGTTTTCAGTTACTTAAAATCCCTGGATATATTTTTTCAACGATATTACATATACATCCACTCCAATCTAGATCCTTAAGACAAATTCAACACCTATGTAATTACAACACTACTCAATCAAGTATACAGGGTAATTATTTTATCTTGACCACGCCATTTTATTTGTAACGGCTAAAATAATTTGCAATCAGGAAATAGTATTCCTACCATCTGAGACTGGAATTTAACAGGTATAAAAAAACTGAGTATGAAACGTATAAAAGAAAGAAAACTGCACGACACGCGGCGTCGCGACGCTTCGAACTTTTTTTTTCAGAAAGATACGAGTTTTATGGCATTATTGGAAAGGTCTTCTATATTGGAGTTCATTTTCAAACGCCATTTTTCAATATTATTATTTCTTAAAAGAGTTGTGGCCCAATAAGTGTGATTTATACAACATGTGTTGCAGAATATTTAACACTAAGCTATTATATTAAGCTATATTTTTTATTGACAACAGGGTAATTTTTAATTTTGATAATTACTTTCTTAGAAATTTTTCGAGAAATGATTAGTTCTCGAAGAAAATTCGTTCAATAATGATAAAAAAATACGTCATCAAATCTAGCCATGAACGAGAGAGTCGGAAATAACGGTTATGTCGAAGCTCAAAACAAAACTTTGTTGTTGTCAAACTATTGACAAGTGGCTATCACAATAGTAAAATAAATAATGGCTGTCACATAATGTAACAGCCTTCACAATTAAATAAGGTTATAAACTTAAGATTGCGAATAGAAAGAAATACGTCTTTTTTGCCTGGTCAAGTTTGATGACTTTTCTTTTAATGGCTCGGTATTTTTGTGAACTAGGAGGACATTATTAAAAATATCAAGGTTACCATGAGTGAGCTAGAACAATTTTCATGATTTGACATGATTTGAAACCGTTTGACGTTTGAATTGAAGTTACTGTTCTTAAATCGTATCAGTTTATCAGTAAAATCTACCAAAAAAAAAAAAAAAAAAAATAGGATGCATTTTTGATATACACTTGCATAGTTTGTATGCAAGTGTTGGAATTATTTTGGTGTGTAGAAAAGGTAATTTTTCTGTATTCTGTATTTAACCCTTTAACGCCCAAGTGCACTGTCAAGAGATATGAACATAGAGGCTCATATTACTGATAGAAAAAATAAAGAAAAAACTAACTAAAGTCATGTATTCCTATGTTTTCGAGGTCGCTCTTTCGAATGGGATCGTTAAATAATGCAAAAAAAAAAAACGTTGTAACCTTCAGTTTTTAACAAAAAACTATTAAAAAACGCGAATTTTTCAAGATTCTTTTTTTTAATCGCAATTTCAGCTATGTTATCGTCCTTTAGAGGTACTACTCAAAAACAAATACAAACTTGCAGTCGAGACGTGTACTTGAAGGAAACGCAATGAGAACAATTTAATTTTCTCATTTTTGAGGTTAAGATAACTAGATATGGCAAAATTCAAAAGGGTGATATTTCTCGTTTTTTACCAGTTGCGGGATCATTGACGCAAAAGAAGAACTGTGACAAATTATTAGTACTCTGAGGGTTTTTGGGGTCGCTGATCACGATCCTGATGTCAGAATTTCAAAATTCTGGATTTCGAAATTTGCTTCAAAATGGTCGCCATGTCATAGCTACCATCCTGAATTTTGAAATTCTGACATCGGTATCGTGATTAACCACCCCGAAAACCCCTATTTTACAAAGTTTGAGGCAAAATAATTGAAAAATTTGAAATTTGATTCGGGATGGTGGCCATATTGAATCCACCATCTTGAATTTTGAAACTCTGACATCAGGGTCGTGATCAGCTATCCCAAAAACTCCTAAGGTACTAATAATTTTCAAAATTCTTTTGCGTCAATGATCCCGCAACTGGTAAAAAACGAGAAATATCACCCTTTGAATTTTGCCATATCTAGTTATTTTAACCTCAAAAATGAGAAAATTAAATTCTCATTGCGTTTCCTTCAAGTACACGTCTCGAGTGCACGTTTGTATTTGTTTTTTGAATAGTATAAAGGACAATAACATAGCTGAAATTGCGATTTAAAAAAAAATCTTGAAAAAATCGCGTTTTTTAATAGTTTTTGTTAAAAATTGAACGTTACATCAATTTTTTTTGCAAATTTTAACGATTTCATTCGAAAGGAGCGACCTCGAAAACATAGGAATACATGGTTTTAGTTATTTTTTTATTTATTTTTTCTATCAGTAATATGAGTCTAAGTTCATGTACTTGACAGTGCACTTGGGCGTTAAAGGGTTAAATAAAATTTAAACCACCCTATTGTAGGTACGCCAAATTCTTGTCTCATAAGGTAAGGACATAATACTTCGAGCATATCACAATTAAATGGGGTGGTCATTGTGGTCAAGATAAAATAATCACCACGTACATTAACAAACTGCACTCTCTTGGAAAACTCATTAGTCTCGCGACGCCCCGCTCATATAAAAATGCCGGCTGGCGGCGACCTCAGCATTTCCCGAAACGCAGTGACCCCGTCGCGATGTCTGTGATCTTCTGGTGCGTGTCGTGCTTCCTGATGATTTGCGCCCAGACCTCCTGGGGCCTGGTGCTCGACCATCTGGTGAGGGTGTACCGGCAGAACTCCAGTGCCACTGTCGACCCCGTGCAACTCTTCATCCCCACAGTGAACGCGGAAAACGAGAAGTGCCGGGAACACAGCAGGCACTACCTGGAGGAATTGAGGAGCTTCAAGTTGTGGGCCACGGAAAGTGAGTTGAGTTTTGAGGAGTGTTTATCTGAGGAGTATTGTGTTTAATGAAAAGTAGCGAGGTAGGCTGACCAATTTGTGTGGCGAAAAACAATTAGAAATAATCAATTAAAAAAATAATCTAAACGTGGCACAGTGGTTCACAGTGATGCTTGAAGGTGGAAAAATTATGATGAAAATTAGTCCAAAATCGGTTTGCGCAGGCTGATTCTAGATTAAAAGTAGATTCAAAATTTATAAAATCTAAAATCGTAGGTGATCCCTTTCGCGTTTTATCCCATTTTGGATTTTAACCCTTTGCAATACAGTAAGTCATATACATCAACGTTTTCTTCGAGCACTTAGCACTTTTAGAAATAAAACTATCGTAAATAAGTTTATGTATCATCTTGTAAATACAATTCTTTAATTAACAAAAACTTACTCGACAATATTCAATTACTAAAAATTAAAATTCATTTGTTATAAAGCACTTGTAAATTATCAAAATCCAAAAATTGTATTTTCTCGTACAAACACAAATTTTCAACTTATTTTAGAAAGTTAAAAGCTCATAATAAATCTCGTTTGAATTTAGTCAAATTTAAAATGTAATTTTAAAATCATAAATTACATATTTTTAGTTGAAAAAAATTGAATATTTTAAACCACTTTTAGCTTACCCCATGGTTAACGACGAGGACGTAGTGGTGATATAATCTTATGTTTTTTTTTTGTAATTGTATATTTTTCAATTTTTTTTTGATTTTTTTATGTTTTGTATTTTTAAGTATTCAAATATATTACACGTTCAAATAAGTGATGAGACAATAATAAATTAAATTAGAGGTGTAAGGACGAAAATTCAGTAACTGCTTTTTGCAATCTTGGTCCATAAGACTCATCATGAACATTATTTATTTTATAGGATTCCCAGGTTTTTAAAAATTTGCGATGAACAGCTTCGCCACTTTGTTCTGACCAAAACCCTAAACCGAAACCATTTTCTATATATTACAAACTTTCCTTTACATGTGCAAGAATCACATAAATTTTTAGTCTTCGAAAGATTTTCAATGCTTCCTAATGCTTGGCCCAGTTCCTGTGGCGAAGTGGCGAAGATTGCAAAAAGCACTTACTGAATGATCGTCCTTGCACCACTAATTTAATTTATTATTGTCTCATTACTTATTTGAACGTGTAGTATATTTGAATACTTAAAAATACAAAACATAAAAAAAACACAAAAAAAAATAAAAATACACAAAAAACAAAAAAAAAATTCAAAATAAGGACACAAAGGAATACAAGAATACAAAAAAAAACATTGGGTTATATCACCACTACGTCCTCGTCGTTAACCCTGGGGTAAAAGTAAAAATGGTCAAATATTCAATTTTTTTCAAATAAAAATAATTTATGATTTTAAAATTACATTTTTAAAATTTGACTAAATCCAAAGCGAGATTTATGATGAGCTTTTATACTTTCTTAAAAAATAAGTTGAAAATTTATGTTTGTATGAGAAATTACAATTTTTGGATTTTGATAATTTGTCAAGTGTTTTATAAAAAAATGAATTTTAATTTTTAGTAATGGATTATTGTCGAGTAAGTTTTTTTAAATGAAGAACTGTATTGATAAGATATAATAAACTTATTTACGATAGTTTTATTTCTAAAAGTTCTAAGTGCTCGAAGAAAAAGTTGATGTATACGACTTACTGTATTGCAAAGGGTTAAAATCCAAAAAATGTGGATAAAACGCGAAGGGATCACCTACGATTTTAGATTTTATAAATTTTGAATCTACTTTTAATCTAGAATCAGCCTGCGCAAACCGATTTTGGACTCATTTTCATTATAATTTTTCCACCTTCAAGCACACTGTGGGTTACGACCGTTTTTTTCGCTTTTTTTGTTTTGTTTTTTCGTGAACCATAAAAATATACAATCTTGGTTTTTCACGAACAATTTATTAACATTTACACCGTTCCATAAAATTTTCAAGTAAAAATATTGAATGCAAACGACTCTACAGCTCTAGAAACACATCCATGCGAAAAATAAAGTGCCTGAGGGTTGAACGGACGACTGAGGGTAACGCGGACATTATTCCGCTTGTTCTGCTAATCCAAAATCAAAAAATTAAATGGAATTTTAATTTGTAGAACTCTGGTTACCGTCCGAACTAATATTAAAAAGGGCAGTCTAGTTCTTTTAGGCATATTTTCAAGATTTTTTTTTCATAGAAAAATTTATTTTGACAATCTGCTAATTTTCTACATTAAAGTGTACATATTGTAGTATACAAAATTGTTTTTTTTTTATTTTCCAAATTTGATATGGCGGAGATAGGGCTAACTGAACGCAACCCTGTTTAAAATTGCTTAACATGATTTCTCAGCTCTGGAACGTCTGAATTCTTATTAAAATATAAGTTACTCGCTATGTTCGGTAGTAAAATCAAGTATTTTGGGCGAAAAACAAACAAAATGGCGGAGTTCTTAGTTTTTCAATCTTTTTTTTTTTTAGGTTAGGTCGCATCAAAAAAGGGTTAAATATTGATGGATATTAATAATTTTAGTACGGGACATAAGTACATATGTATAGAATAATATGTGAAATTTTGAGCCCGATCGGTTAAATAGTTTTTTCTAAATCACGTCAAGGAAGTCGAAAACCGTTGTTTCGAGAAAAACGCGTTTAGTTCTTTTGTTAGAATTTTACGGAAAACTGAAAAAATACTAAACTTCTTTTCACATATTATTCTACACATTCAGTTTTCTTATCTTATCTCCGCCATATCAAATTTGAAAAATAAAATGAAATTATTTTTGTATAGGTACGTACATACTACAATATGTTCACTTTAAATGTATAAAATTAGCAGATTGTCAAAATAAACTTTTCTACGAAAAAAATATCTTGAAAACGTGCCCAAAAGAACCAGACTGCCCCCTTAAATAAAATATATTAAAAATGATTCTCATTTTTGACATGGCTTTAAAGGATAAAGACTGATTTTTGTCAATTTCTATTAATAATTAGCTTGGGAAAAAAACTATGTAGATAACACAATTGAGGAGCTTGCTGCAAAAACGATACAGCTCCATTTTCAACGCGTGACGAGGTTAGCTACTTATAATTTCGATAAAAATATTATACGTTATTTAACGCAAATTAGACGCAGCTCAGCATATTTCAGTATGTATACTCCACGCACTGAGATGTGTGGAATTTGCGTTAAATAACGACTAATATTTTTATCGAAATTATAAGCAGCTAACCTCGTCACGCATTGAAAATGGAGCTGCATTGTTGTTGCAGCAAGCTCCTCAATTATTCTAGTTCAGGCCATAACTGTAGATGTTCAGAATACAAAACCCAAATTTGAGCAGGATCGGTTCAGTAGTTTTTGAGATATCGTGTCAACTAAGTTTTGAGGAAAACGCGTTAAAATTTAGAATCCGGATTCTGGAGAACAATTCGTATTTAACATACAATTAATCTGTTATGGCAGGACCATGAACATCCCTTCCTCATCTTAAATAGACTTCAACAGAGAGGCCATACCCTCGCCCAAATAACTTTTAGTTTAACAACAAATACCTAGTATCCTAGAAACATTTTGCCTTTTTGCCAAGTCTTTTTAAACTGCTCGTCAAAATGATTGGCTTTGATGAGCGCCATTTTCGTTCTGTTTGAGCTAGAGACTTGCGGTTTGAAAATTCCGGTAGCCTATAGGGTTGTTTTTAATGCCCTGAAGTTGCTACACTGTGACAAACGGTTCGCCGTCCACACCCCAAAAACCAACCCCATGTCGAAATTTGAATTCGCAAGAATTTGACGGCAACTTCAGAGTCCTACAAGATGGACTAAGAAGGACACTGTCTGGTAAAAACCCTATTCTGGCACACATTACGACCTCCGTAACAAGTTCTGAGCATTTGGTCGCTGCCTCACCCCTTCAACGAATTTCCAGCCCCTGTGATTCATCAAGTCTCTAGCTCAAACAAAACGAAAATAGCGCTCATCTAAAAAGTGCTAATTTTGAAGAGCAGTTTATTTTGTCTAATAAATTTTTTGACGATTGAATTAAATCGTTTTACACTGCAAACCGAACTATGAACCTGGTCAATGAGGAAATGGTACACTAAGAGAAAAGTTTACTTACAATGCTCATAATTCATTTGGCAAATAATTAACCTATACTTCAAATTATTTTTATATTCAACACTGAAGAAACTGAAGCAAAAACTCGCTAAGTTCGCTCATTAAACTCGTTTCACTATAATTTTAACTGGATACAACTTCAACTTTCTGTTTTCTCAGTGTACGATGCGACGGCGAAATTTCCGAGCGGTGTTCTTTACGGCTCGACGTACGACTTGGGCAATTTTGACCAATGTGTCGAGGTGAAAGTTCCTTTCGGCGACGACGGTTTCACTGGCCAGTACTGTCTGGCAAAAATGACTGTCAAGCCACCGAATTACTACGGGGTCGGTCACAACATCGACTACGAACGAGATGACTACAAGAAATATTTTAATATATCCGCTTGGGAAAAAATGGCGGTAAGTTAATTTTATATAACCATACAAAAATCATTAACATTATTATTATTTATTGTAAAATATTCTTTCATTAATGTCAATTACCTTTAAGTTAGAGATGATTTTCTCTTTTAGGCTTTCGCGGTTGATGACTCGAAAGCTTCAAGGAATGAGTTGTACGTTTCGTTCTGTCTGCCATCATCATGCACTTCTCAAGATTTGAAGCAGACGTTGCAAAAACTCATTAGAGATAATTTCGGCTTTATCAAGGTAGAAGTAAGTCTGGACGTCGAGGAGGCAAGCTGCCAAGTTCACAATGCTATGCCATACACCACAGGCGAAATAACTTTCATGTAAGTACAGGTAAATTCTACGAATTTCAATTAAGAAAATACCAAAAGCATAACTATTAAATCGTTGTTAATCTACATTCCACTGTTGTCGAACTTATCATTTCTATTTGAAAAATTATACCTAAATACTCTTTAAATAACGAATTGCGAAACGCGGTAACTGAACCTGCGCGAAACTAACCTATAGATAGTCGCCGGACTACCACTTCTGTAGATTTCATATTGCTATTCTGAAATTACGTATGGTCGTTTTCAAGCATACAAGGAAGCTTATTAACATTCTTAATACGTATATTTGACAACTGTTTGCTATCTCTGGTCACATAATTATAATTGGAAATGTACGAGGCGCGTTCATAAAGTAAGGGCCGTTTGGTCACAGAAAAAAATGTACTCATAAGAAACAAATTTTATTCTCATATTTAGTTAGGTACAATCTTACTTTACTTCTCTACATAATCGCCGTTCACTTCTAAGCATTTTTCGTACCGCTGCACCAGCTTCTTTAACCCCTCTGCATAGAAGCTTGCCGCCTGAGAGTTGAACCAGTTGACAACGGCGTTTTTGAGTCCCTCTTCGGTTTCAAAACGTTGTCCACCGAGCCACTGTTTAAAATGCAAGAAGAGGAAGTAGTCGCTAGGTGCAAGGTCGGGACTGTACGGTGGGTGGTCAAAAGTTCCCAACGAAAATCTTGAATTTTCTCATTGGTTTTGGCAGCAGTGTGAGGACGCGCGTTATCGTGGAGGAGGATTATGCCAGATGACAGTTTCCCGCGGCGTTTGTTTTGGATCGCACGTCTCAATTTTTTGAGCGTTTCGCAGTACACGTCAGCTGTAATTGTTGTCCCACGTTCCATGAAATCAACCAAAAGAACACCGTCTTTGTCCCAAAAAACTGTAGCCATCAATTTTCGACTTGTGTACTGAGTTTGCTTAAACTTTTTCGGTTTTGGTGAAGATGAGTGTCGCCACTGCATCGATTGCAGTTTTGTTTCTGGGTTGGCGTAGGATACCCACGTCTCGTCCCCAGTAACAATGTGAGAAAACAAATCATCTCCATCTTGTTGATAACGGGCCAAAAACTTTCGTCCACTAGATATTCTTTGCTCTTTGTGGTGGTCGGTGAGCATTTTTGGTACCCACCTTGCACACAATTTGCGGTATGCGAGGTTTTCTGTGACAATATTGTAAACAGTAGTGCGTCCAAGTTGAGGAAATTTGTTAGCCAGGCCACTAATCGTCAATCGACGATCAGATCGCAGTGTTTGGTCCACTTGTGAAACGATTTCATCGGTCTGGATACTGGGCCTGCCACTCCGCTCTTCGTCATGGACATTTGTTCGGCAATTTTTAAAATCACGGCTCCATTGTCTAACCTTTCCTTCACTCATAACTGTAGGTCCGTAAACCAGGCATAACTCCCGATGAATTTCAGCAGCCGACGATCATTTTGCACATAAGAAACGAATCACAGAACGCACTTCACAGTTGGCGGGATCAACGATTTTTCGCGGCTATTGTTCTTTGCATTCACGGACAACAATACGACTTCAGAATCAAAACAAATGACGCTGTAGCTTCGCAATGAGTCAGTAGATGGCGAATGCGAAACTGTGCTTCGAAGCGCCAATATTTATATATAAGCAAACGGCCCTTAGTTTATGAACGCGCCTCGTAATTTGTACATTGGGATTAAATTTTCTTGTGCATTAGAGTATGTATTAAATAGTTATAGAGGAGCTGTAAAAAACCGGAGTAAATAAAAATGTAAGCAAAACAAAATGTACTTACATAAACATTTTATATATATTTTTTTCAGATGCATTGTAGTCGGTTTTGCTGTATTAGTAATATTTGTGTCTGTGTACGACCTACTTACAAAGATGGAAGATTTGGAGAACTATAAGATGCATAGTAAGTACATATTTTAATGTTGTGTTATATCCTTTATTTTGTGGACTCAAGTAAACTGCTTAACTTATAATAAACGTGTCAAATGGGGGTAGGGGGTATGAGGGTAACTGGCAGTAAATTGGTTGAAATAACGATTCATCCATTATCGACTCGTTTTCAAGAAATTTAACCCTTTCAGGGGGCAGTGGGACATATATGTCCCACCTATTTTTTTAATCGTTTTTTTTTTCATATTTCTGACACCTTTTGCCCTATCTATAGGTACAAAAGTATTTTTTAGACTCTTGGGTACCTAATTTATGAAATTTTGGCGTAAAATTGCAATAATTAATTTATTTAAATACTTGTTATAAACAATTAACATGAAAAATCAGTTTCTCGGTAACACATATTGCTACAGCTCTGAATTTTTTTTTACGTATTCTCCATATATAGGTTTATAACATATTTTTTTTTACAAAATTTTTCGTTGCTCAGTTTTTTTCAAAAAAATCTTAAAATTGCAAAAATCTCAAAATTTTCGAATTTTTTGTATTTTTAATTTTTTTTTTATTATTCATTTATGATTATTATAAATTATAACAGCACATTAAAATGTTTATTTAATTAAATAATTATAAAATATATTGATGTTAAATTTGTAATAATTGTTTATAAAAACTATATGACTTGTATCATGTTAGATATAAATGTGTTGGTGTCACAAGCACAAGAGCTGCAGTAAAAATTATTTTTTTATTATTACAGTTTTTTCTTTTTTATTGTTTTTAAATTATTTTCATAAAATATAATTTCCTGTCAAAATTTTGTCCGCCATATTGGGTCCGCCATTTTGAATATTAAAAATCTGACTTCGGATTCGTAATCAGCGACCCCAAAAACCAATGGAAACCAAGTTTAGTCCTGATCCATTATTTGTTGAAAATTTTATTCGCCATATTGGATCCGCTATTTTGAATTTTGAAAATCTGACTTCGGATCAGCGACCCCAAAAACCCCAGTAGTCACTCTTATTTTTATAATAAGTGTTAAGGAAAAATGTGCCCCTGAAAGGGTTAACTGAAGAAATAACGTCATATTTTTAGGAAAATTACACAAGATTTTGATTTGCTTCTCATTCCGAAAAAACCTGAAGAAGCTTGCGTCGGAAAGTAGAAACGAGGACGGACTCCAATGCATAGCGGGACTGAAAGTATTGTCCATGTTCTGCATTATAATGGGTCATAGGTGCATGTTTACTCTGGGATATCCGGTGATAAATCCCAAATTCGTAGAAGAGGTAAGTGCTAAAAACCTCTAAACATATTATCCTTTACCATATTTTAAATTCATCACCAAAATTTTCATAAAGTACTAACTAACTAAATGATGTAATAAAATAGGAAACCAAGTGCTAAAGAATAAAACTGAACGTTTGGACATTATTTTGATGATCAGTGAATAACTGTGATTTTTTATTTAACATTTATCCAGTTAACATTTAACGCTTAGTAAACTTTGGCTTAGTGGATTCAATACCATAAACTTTTCTTCATATTCTGACACTAACTCTACGTTCCTTTTTAATCCCTCTTCTTTTGTATTTCCTGAACGACAGACTATGTAAGTAATTCCGCATTTTCAGATTTACAGAAAAGTAGAGGCAACATCAATTCTAAACGGACCAATAATAGTCGACACTTTCTTCATTATTTCCGGTTTCTTAGCCACCTATTTGACCATCACCTTATTCGAGAAAAGCAGAAATTCTGCTGCTTTGCTTCTAGTGTATGTGCACAGGATTGTAAGGTAAGTTTAATCTATTAATTGATATTACATCGAAGTAAATTGAAGATGTTTGGTAGTAGGACTAATAGGTCAATTGGTTTTCAACGTTTGCGCTTTTTGAATAAGGTCGGAATTTGCTAACTGATGGTATTGCCTCCTTCAAAATAACTTCCTTGGGAAGCCACACAGCGCTGAAGACGATTCTTCCATTTCTCATAGCCTTCAGCTGATAGGTTACAGCCGCTTGAATGTTTTGTCCCAAAATGACGTCCCTTGAGGTGATTTTTTTAATCTCAGGAAGAGAACAAAGTCACAAGAACTCAGGTCAGGCGAATAATGAGGCATAGGAGCCACAGGAATGTTTTTACTGGCTAAAAACGCGTGTACTAAAATGGCTGTGTGACAAAGCGCATTGTCGTGATGCAACATCCCGTTGTTCTTGATGTTTAGCTCACACGCATGACCCTTTTTCGAAGTTTTTCAATAACATCTCTGTAAAAGTGTTGATTTACTGTTTGGCCTGGAGGCACAAACTCTTTGTGGCTCCATTCCCTGGCTATCAAAAAAGCAAATCAGCATGTATTTGATCTTCGACTTGCTCATTCTTGCTTTTTTGGGTCTTGGAGAGCTTGAAGTGTGCTTTGGCGCCTGGTTTCCGGGTCATACTCAAACACATCTCGTCTCGTCACCAGTAATGACACGTTCCATAAAATGGGGATCATTTTCAGTCGATTCCAAAAGTCAAGTCATCTCTCTCTCCTGATGTCCTTTTGTTCCTGCAAAAGGTTTTTTTGGAACCATTTTTGCGCAAAATTTTTCTCATCCCCAATTCGTTACTGTACATCCCAATTAAGACTCTAACAAGTTCAAACTTGTACTGAAGGTGCATTACATGTTAACCTACCGCCCTTCCAAGTTCCGTCTCCGGAGTGTTGCTAGATCGGGCGCTACGTTACCACTCTCAACACACCTCTATTTTTCTGCCAAAACATATCATAAGTATGTGCAAAAGCACAACACAAGACAAAATTAAACAAGTGAGAGTTACTGATTGATCATCTATTCAGAGTAGACTAGATCGAAGAGAAGGCAACGTTGTCGCCTTGTGTCATTTTTACGAACTCTAGACTTTTATGTAACTTTTGTAAAAATAACGTTTCTCATTCAGGATGTTGCCGGCTTATGGGGTTGTTCTCGCGTTTTACTGCACGATATTCGTGAGGATCGGCTCGGGACCGTTCTGGCAGCAACGGTTAGGTCTGGAACAGCAGAGGTGCCTCCAGAGCTGGTGGGCCAACTTGCTATACATCAATAATTATGTCAACGTGGACAAAATTGTAAGTAAAAAACAATAAGCTTATACTAACTGATATTAATTATATGTCATATGCAATGGATATATACAGTATATCTTTTGTATAGATTTTTTTTCTTGTTTTCGAAGTAGTTGAAATGACCGCTACTGGAAAATTAATACACATATTATTGTCTCTTGTTCAGTGTATGTTCCAATCGTGGTACCTAACCTGCGACATGCACTACTTCCTGCTGATACCGCCGATAGTCTGGCTGCTGAGGAGGAGGCCAAACGTAGGGCTAATGACCGTTGTCTCCTTGATTTTGGCGTCCTTATTCGTAGTGTTCGCCGTAGTGTACGTCAACAACGAAGACGCCATCTTGCTGCTGTACATGAAGTAAGTGTAGTAAGGTTAAATATTATTGGCCGTTGGACTCCTGAAATTCAATTTACACCTATGCCGCTGGCTGAATTTGCTAACATTCCCGAATATCTTTGTATGTATGTAGGTACTTTGTAGACAATACATTTAAAACTTCGGAAGAGAACCGGAAATGCGAAAATTACGTCGATGCGAAAAAATTTCATCTAATTTGAGATTATATTAAAGTAGGTACCAGAAGAATTAGGATGCGTGTATGAAATTTAGAAGCCTGTCATTTTTTGTTTGTTTCCAGCAGTTGACAGATTATCTGATAATTTTAGACTCTAACATCATTATTAGTGTGTGGTTCGGCTCATCATCATAGCACTATTCCGATGATTGACTACTTGTTTGCATGTCGTACTCGTAGACCCATGTTTCGTCTCCAGTTATGATGCGTTTCATGAAGTTTGGTTCACTATCGGCTCTGGAAACCATGTCAAGAGCAACCTGCTTCCGATGCTCTTTTTGAAGAACATTCAGCTCTTTCGGAACCAGTCTCGCAGCGACGCGTTTCATGCTTAAAATATCGCTCAAAATACCATGAGCTGACATCGTCGATATGCCACACTCTTGAGCCAACTCTCTAACACTCATATGGCGATTTTCAAGCACTAATGTAGATAAAAAAAACTGGACGTTTTCCACGAAACACCGAACTACTACACTTTTTCTCGACGCGTGTTTCGCCAACCAAGTTGGCATCTTCAGGGAGAAGATTAAAACTAACTGATCAGTTAGTTTTAATCTTCTACTGAAGATGCCTACCTCACGAAATTTCCTTTGTGGCACAAAATTTGTTTTTCCACTATTTTTTCCAGTGTACAATTCATCGAGCATACTTGAGGTCGTCTGTTACTAACAGCTGCTGAAAACTGTAAACACACTGAGTGATAGATCGCGCTCTAAACAGGCTGGTAATTAAGGAGGGGCACCAACTGAAGAAAAAAACATTTTACTAATTCCTTTTAAGGGGTTCATTTAAATCCAAATTTCCGGGTACTTTTTACTTTTTAATGTACGTAAGTACATTTGTATAGATAAATAAATAGTTTGAATAAAACTGGCAAAAATAAAGGCTTATGAATTTTATAATAGCAAGACTAAAAATAACACATTTTTCTACAAACGCAATAAAACATATCTAATGCTGTAATAGACATTGCCTATAACGGGAGATAAAATTTTTGAAAATCATAACGAGTATTATGGAATTATTATATTTTTCTGAAAGTATGCGCGTTATGTTTTGAAGTTATCGCGACGACTGACATCGCTGATTGCTAATTAGATCCAAAGAGAAGTATTACAAATTCATATTATTACAAGCGTGTACGCCCAAGGTTGGCTGTTTGATCCTACCAGAATAAGTATACGAGTATATGTAGGTATATCTTGTACATGGACCAAATGTATAGAATTTCCTTATTACATAGATATTTAAATTATCTGCGGATTTTGCGCGTTATATTTAGTCGAAGGTTGACAAAATGACAAACCATTAATATTAAAATATTTCCTAATTTTTGGTGTAGGCACCCATTGAAACCACTTAAAAAAACGTAACTATATCCACATAAACAAAAATAGAATTTAAGCTCTTAAGTAGATATTCAATTTAATTTCCTTAATCGTTTTATGATTTTATTAGAGATCTACTTTACCTGACCGAAAAAACTAGTGATTTTAGTTCGATTTCTGTTGGCTTAAAGCCACGTTGTAAAAGAAATGTTCTATTTCGATCTTTTTAAAAGCAATTTACAAATTTTCAAAATAAATGAAAAAAAAACTGTTTTTTCATTTTTTTTAAATTTAACAACCATGCAAAATTGTAATAAAAGTTGAAAAAAAACGTTTTTTTCGTTTTAATGAAGATTATATAAAAAAACGTGGCTGGGGTTTCTTTTTAACTGCCCTTCTTCTTTTTCTTATCTGTAATGATGGTAAGGCCTTTTCCATTAAGGATATAATGTAAGGTTAAAAAGAGTAAAAAGATATCCGTAAATTGTTTAATTAAAAAAATCCAAGCTGGAACAAAAAAAAACATTTTTTTTGGTTTTAGGAGTGGTTTACCTTAGAGGTAAAAAAGAAAGTTTTTAACATTTTCAATGAATCGGCAAGAAATTTCGTCGCGGCACAAAATTTTAAACAATTGCGTTGTTCCACTATTTTTTCCAGTGTACAATTCGCCGAGCACACTTGAGGTCGTCTATTACTAACAGCTGTTGTAAACACACTGAAATTTTACCGATTGCTTTTAAGCGGTTCATTTAAATCCAAATTTCTGGGTACTTGTTGTACATATGTAGGTATTTTTTCTAAGACTGTAGAAACAGTTACCATTTGCCAATAAACTTTTGTAATATTTTCTGTTGTGTATTTTTTCTCTCCTTCTTTCGCTCTCTACAAGGCGCCGTTTCGATTTTCAGGCTGCTGAAGGACCCGATCCTGAACAACACCTTCAGGAAGATCTACATACCCTCGCACATGAGGGCCACCCCTTACCTGGTGGGCATCGTCATAGGCTACATCAAGTACAAGATGAAAATGACCAACTATAAGATGCCGAAGTACCTGTTGTACGTCGGGTGGGTTTTATGCGCCTTCGTCAGCTTGGGCACGGTGTTCACGGCGTTCGTGTTCTACCTGCCCCAGGTGCCGCACGACACCGTCTTCAGCGCGCTGTACGCCTCGATGCACCACTTCACCTTCAGCCTGTCCATCGGCTGGATAATCATAGCGGTGTCTTCGGGAAATGGACGTAAGTTGACGAAATCTGTCGCAGAATCATTTTGGGACGTCACGACGACGATGGGAATATTCCTGGATTATTCCAAAGGATATTGGTGTAAGGAATATTCCCAGAATATTCCCTGGAGCCCACAAAATCTAGTAGTTCCCTAATATAAATATTAAGGAAGCATTTTTTTATATCACAACGACGATGGGAATATTCCTGGATTATTCTAGAGGATATTCGTGTTAGGAATATTCCCAGAATATTCCCTGGAGCTCACGAAATCTAGTAGTTCCCTAATATAGTAGCGAATAATTTTTTATATCGCCACGACGATGGGAATATTCATGGATTATTCGAAAGGATATTGGTGTAAAGAATATTCCCAGGATATTCCTTGGAGCTCATAAAATCTAGCGGTTCCCTAATATAAATAGTAGAGAAGTATTTTTTATATCACCACAACGATGGCAATATTCCTGGATGATTCTAGAGGATATTCGTGTAAGGATTATTCCCAGAATATTCCCGGAGCTCAAGAAATCTAGTAGTTCCCTAGTATAGTAGCGAATCATTTTTTATATCACCACAACGACGGGAATATTCCTGGATTATTCGAAAGGATATTGGTGTAAGGAATATTCCCAGGATATTCCTTGGAGCTCACAAAATCTAGTAGTTTCCTAATATAAGTAGTAGGGAAGCATTTTTTATATCACCACGACGATGGGTATATTCCTGGACTATTGTAAAGGGTAGCCGTGTAAGGAATATTTTCAGATTATTCCCAGGAGTTCATAATTTCAGTAACAGGATTTTAAACAATGAGTAATTAAATAAATCATATGGTTAGTTTGAAAATTGAGCATATATCTAAGAAGTCTTCTTAAGAAAAGAAAATCGGCATTAGGATGCAGAATGGACCCATACATGACCGGCGTGTATAAAATGAAGGGGCATATCCAATATGGGTATTAATCCGTTTGCAAATTGAAAAACTATTGAGCCGTTCTCGAATTATTTGAAAAAAAAAACATTACAAGAGTTGTTAATCTCTGTACTTCAATCAGAAGTAAGGACTTTGTTTTTCAATAAAAATAACCAAAGGTGAAGATATTTTTTTCTATTTCTTTCTATGTCTTGTACACTATTAGACTTTTTCCTACCTCTATAATGGAGTCTTTAGTTATAGATCAAATGCGCTTGAGCTTTGGGGATTTCGAAGTTGTTATACAGAGGACTTGAAGAAAAGTGCTAAGTTGCATCCGAATTTGTTTTTAACTTGAAGGGCTGTAGATACAAATTTGAAAATTGTCCAGAATGTCTTATTCCTCTCTAACCTATCAGCGAATTTTTTATAATATGATCTCTTTTTCCACACCAAGCATCAGACTCAAGGTACATGCTTTTCTTAACCTCCCACCACCTAGCTGCCACGGTTTTGTCTTGTAGCCTGTAATGTAATGAACACGCATCACCCACTCATCCCGACATTTTTAAATTTGCTTTATTAACAACTAGTACTTTACAAAGATGACCACAGCACAAGAATTATACCGGGGACAAATTCACGTCCCATTCAGTGTGTTCTTGGTACTGAATTATGAATGACCGAAACTCATTTAGTACGTCTCTGATATGTACAGAGAAATCCCGCATCTTAGTAATCAGTTAATCACTAATCGATAATCATATACACCCACTTTTTGAAAGTCGCTTAAATTCTGATAATTTGATGATTTTCGTTGCTAACTGTATTTATTGGCAATTGTCTGAACTCGGGGTGATCTAATTTTACGAATGGAATATTACACGCTACCGTTAATCCAAGTTAAATTGTCTCTGTCTGTCCCGCGCACTCACACCACCACTTACACGAGCATTATGTTTGCCTGTAGCAACATGCTGCAAAACAGTTGTTTTACGTGTCAATTTCATCAAAAGGTACATAAAGAAAGCGCGTTTTCTGTTGCAGCCTGGATCGAACCGATCCTTTCGTGGAAACCATTGATTTTCCTGAGTCGAATAACATACACTGCCTTCTTGTCCCACGGTGCAATCCAGATGTACACCGCAGCCACGTTGAGAGGGCCCAAATACGCCTCGGTCTTCAACATCGTAAGTGTTTCCTATTTCTTTATCCACGCCATCTACCAGTCGAAAATAAAACGTTGTTTTTAATTCGTCAGTAATGCATACTTTTATATTAAATTTGGTTGCAGGCGTACGACACATTCGGAGACATAGTGCTGGCGTATATGATAGGCTTCGTTTTGTCCATTTACTTCGAAGCGCCCATCATGCAGTTGGAAAAGTTGATTTTCGGAAAGAGGGGTAAGTCCTAGCCAGGGAAAATATGAAAGGCGTGCTAAATATTGTTTTACTCTTCAGAGAAAGAGACCGTTGGTAATCATCCGAAGATCCTAGAAGAAATGGTCATCAGCATACCGAAAATTAAATCTATTCCGGAATAATTTTGCGGGAAAATATTTACATAATTTGTGATATGTACATTGAAAGGAAGAATTTTGGAGGAGTTGGTCTTGAAGACATACGACTGATGTTTTTAGCAAGGAGCAAATCAGTTTCTTGCCCTATAGGTTTTAAAATTGAATTTTATTAGTTTTTTTATTCTTCATTGACTGGACACTTCATTTTGATCTTCGTATAAAAATTATCGAGATGATGGCCTCTTATTGACTATTTATTTTTCGAGGAGGATTACTTCATTTGAATTAGTAAAAATTATAGGGGCAAGGCACTTGCCAGATCGAGTTTTACTTCCGTAAACACAAAAAACAATTTTGAATTAATTACCACAAATATTCCATTGTTTTTTTAATGTTAACGAGAAGGAAAATGAACCGGGCTTTTAATGTAAAATCCTTACCTGCATGTTAGCAATTTGATTAGCATAATTCTATTTATGATTAAATCCGTTAAAAATATTATTTATTGTCATTGCTATGTGATGTGATTATACACTTGTACAGTTTTTTCTTATAATTTGCCATCCTTATAAGAAGTTTATTTCTTGACAAATATAAAAGATAACATAAGTTAATTAATTTGTCTTTATTAAAATTAAAGTTTTTTAATTTTGCGATTGTCTTTTGTTTTTTTGATTAACATATTAAAATTGTTCACGAAAAATCCTCGTTTTTGTATTTTTTTATCTAGAGAAATAAACGTTCTAAGGGGCGGTAAATTATCAGGAAAAACCCTGTATATTCAAAGGTATTGTAATGTTACTCCGTAACTCGCAAGGCTTTACAATACATATAAAACTTTAAATGGCATTTATATCACGTGCCTAGAAGTAATTATGTAGATATTAGTATTTATTCTTTGTTTTTCTTAAGAGAATAATTTTAAGATGTATTTAATTAAATGCTATAGAATGTACGCTGTGTTTTTTTTGCCCTTTCCCTTTATGAAACTTCCTTTCCTTTTTACTTTATTGAAGCTGCTAAAATATTTTTCCTGGTGTGGGTACTGGAACCTTCGGCGTAGAAACAAAAAACTGGACGTCTTCCATGAAAACACCGAACTACTACACTTTTCTCGACGCGCGTTTCGCCAACCAAGTTGGCATCTTCAGGATCATTCTTTGATCACAATCTTTACAACTTATTTCGTATATTCCTGACTTTTCTTTATTGTCGATTTTGTCTTTGGGGTTACCCAAAAGCGTCTGTAGTTTATTTTTAGAATTATACTAGATAAAATTTTTAAAAATATTAATATCAATTTGGTTTATAATTCTAAAAATAAACTACAGGCGCTTTTGGGTAACCCCAAAGACAAAATCGGCAATAAAAAAGTCGGGAATATACGAAATAAGTTGTAAAGATTGTGATCAAAAGTATATTGGGCAAACAAAAAGATCTATTTTGACTAGATTTAAAGAACACATGGCTCATTTGAAATATGGCAGAACAGAAAATTCTTGTGTTGCCCAACACGCTTTTGACAACAACCATAGGATAGACATAAATAATTTAAAATTAATTAGAAATGTAACAAACAGTAGACAGTTGGATGCTTTTGAAAGTTTAGAAATCATTAAGTGTAACAATAGTATGAATAAGGACAATGGTCCGATACCCACCAGTCCACTGTTTGTTCTGATAAACAAAGACAGTTACGGTTCAGTGAACCGTGGCAACAAATTTGGTATAAATAGTGCAAGTGTGTAGGCTAGAATTTAGTTTTAATCTTCTCCTGAAGATGCCAACTTGATTGGCGAAACGCGCGTCGAGAAAAGTGTAGTAGTTCGGTGTTTTCGTGGAAGACGTCCAGTTTTTTTTATTTATAAAAAAAAACAAAATCAAAACATTTCTACTTTTTATTTCCATTTATAGCCACTTCTCATCAAGTTAGGATTTTCGCTGTTGTCTTGGAAGTTCACCAGGTCTTCATCAATGAGCAATTCAAAATCGCCTAGAGCCTCAGTTGACGGTATTTTATTCCATCTAACGCTAAAAAAATATACTTATTTAATATTGCTCAAAAGACCAAATTTATAGTCTACAAATCTATGCAATGTAGCAATTAATGCAATAATTTTTTTAATGTGAAAAAAAGGAACAGATATACAGGGTGTCTACTTTTATTTAATTATAAATCCATATAATCCACATTTTTCAAGATAAAATCGATTAAACTTTTTTTTATTTTATGGGCATCGAAACGTTTTAAGAGTAAAAGTTTTAAGATACAGCCCCATAGCCTGCTACGATTTTTGCTAGGTCAAAATTAAATTAATCTAGATAACATTCAACTGTCTTGATATAATTCCACAGTACACTTGACTCGTCTAGCGGCTCTCAAACTCGATAATTGGCTCAACTTTAAGATTGTACAGAAAGAAACACCTTATACAGGGTGTCTCAGCTTTTAGTTTACAGACTTTATCTGCTCACCCAGGATAGTTAGCAAAAACTTTATATATAAAAGTTACTTGAATTCATGAGGCCTATAAAATGACATATTCCGTTTGACATGTGCTAGTGACTTTGAGGTTATGTCAGTGTCAATATAAGTTTTTTATATATAACACCCTGCATTTTTCGACATTTTTGTATTTACCGAACAATTCTACACATATTTCATGTAACATACCCTATACCTATCTTCAACCGTTTTCGAAATTTTCAGTCAAACAATTATTATTTTACAATACAGACTTTTCAGTTTGCCTTGTTTGCCACTTCAATTTGAAAATTTATTAAATTAATTGCTTATAATTACTGAAATATCCCATTGATCTGATTAAAATTACTCTTAACAATGCCTCTCAATTGTTTCAAAACTGACAAAGCAAACTGAACATTCATTGTATTGTGAAATAATAGCTGTTTGACTTTGAAAATCTCGAAAACGGTTGAAGATAGGTATAGGGTATGTTACATGAAATATGTGTAGAATTGTTCGATAAATACAAAAATATCGAAAAACACAGGGTGTTGTATTTAAAAAACTTATATTGACACTGACGTAACATCAAGGTCCCTAGCACATGTCAAACGGTATATGTCATTTTATAGACCTCATGAATTCAAGTAACTTTTATATATAAAGTTTTTTTGCTAACTATCCTGGCTGAGCAGATAAAGTCTGTAAACTAAAAGCTGTGACACCCAGTATATAACACGGTATATTTTTTGTTCAAATTCCGCATTTGGGGGTTTTGAGTTTTGAGGAGTCCTGATAAACGCTATGGATTCAGATTTTAAATAAAAAAATCGCTAAACTGAAATTCGGTGGTCAAAAAAAATAGCAGAACATCTTGAAAGCGACGGTGGGGTCAGAATTCGATCAATTCTGATCAATTCGATTCAATTTTCGATGCCCTTAAATAGACTATAATATACTTAAATAGACTATAAAAGTAGACACCCTGTATAATGAGATCCAAATTTGGAAGTTTCATATTCACTTTATAAAGACATCCAAAAAAACGTCATCAAAGTTGGCCGAGAAAAAAAGACGTAAATCTATTCTTAATCGAATTTATAACCTTATTTAATGGTGGGTTCATGCAGAAATTTTTAGTAATAAGAATAAGAATAGTAATAAGCATAAAAGTTAAACCTTCGTTTTATAATGACCCAGTTCATGCAGCAAATCCTTATTTTTAAAATTATTACTAAAAATTATGTTTACTGCATGAACTGGGTCATTATAAAACGAAGGTTTGACTTTTATGCTATTACTATTCTTATTCTTATTACTAAAAATTTCTGCATGAAGCCCACCATTACTTGTCAAGACTGTTACATCATATGACAGCCATTGGTTATTTTACAAATTGTGACAGTTACTTGTCAAAAGTTTGACATAACCGAAAAGTTTAAGACATGACCGATGACCGCTATTTCCATCTCTCTCGCTCATAGCCAGAGTTGATGACTTTTTTTTTGGATGTTATTATCAGTAATTTACTCAGGTATTCCAGAAGGCGGAACAACTATGCTGAAGATGTTGTCCAGCAGCTTATGTTTCAATATTCTATCATTTGCGGTCGTTGATGTAAGAGATGGAGAGGCGTTCACCTGCAAACATTTTGATTAAAGTTTAGGAGAGGCTATTACATAATTGTATGTAAAAATTAAAGATCGAACAAATTCCTCAAAACGATTCCTTCAAATATCCAAAATCCTGTGGATCAAGACATTTATTAAATCCCAAGGAAAACAGGTTGGCTTTAGGTGAAATAAAAAAATCAATGTATCTACTCATTAATAGATGGCGCGCGACAGAATAACTATTGTTATTCGTTCTATAATAATTATCGTTAGAATAACTAAAATCAACACAATAAAAACTCAAATCACTTGGTTTGCCTAATTTGCTATTAAATTTTGTTGTATTTTCTTAATGTTTCACATGAGATTATTTTAATTAAATACAAAATACAAAAATTGTGTGATTATATGCTTAAAAAATACGGTTTACTTATAAAGTTTCAAAATATTGAAAAAATAGGTCTAGTCTCTTACTATATGAAAGAACATTATTCAAATTATTGATTCAAGAAATATCCTCAAAAATAACACATTTACAGTACAGTAAAATAATTTATTAAAATCTTAAATCACAATAACTGTACGGGATATTTTCCTAAAATATACCGTGTGTGTAAAACCGACATCGGCAAGTTATGAAAAAAGACAAACAGAAGTGAGACGACAGATAAGAAGCAACCGCACACGCATCGAAGGTAGTGAGGGAATAAGACCGACCCTCTCACCACCTGTGCTTGTTGTTAAATCGAGAAGTGTAGCATTTGTCCTTTTTTACAACTGGCCTATGTCGGCTTTACAAAAACTGCATAGGAAAAAAATAGCATTATACATTGTTTTCGAAAGTCCTATAAGGTGATCTCCACTTTTTCATTCTGTATACGTAATCCACTTACCTCTATTAGCCACGGTTTGAGGCTGTTGTCTATAATGATATCGTAGCCATAACACTCGAAGCAATGCCGATCAGTGGCGATAACGGGGGCTATCGCTTTCAGGGAGTGGATGATCAACCAGCTTATCTGATCGAACAGCTTTTCGGTGACCAATTTTCCTCTGGTGCTCTCCAAATGAAGCCGCAAATTCTGAATGCTCATCTTCCCACCGTGGAGTGAATTATATTCACCCTAGCATATATTATGTAAGTATAAACCAAAAAGACTAGAACTAAGGAGACAGAGCTGCGGCTCTTCGCTGTATAACGCGAGGGGCTCGAATATGTCCGCCTCTAGAGGCGTTGTAAGCAGTGTCGTTCTGTACTAATCAGTGTGCGTTAGAGTCCGTGTGAATGTCCATGGTGCGAATACAGTGATATGTGGCAGACGCTCGATATTTTTCGTTAATTTGTTGTTATCAAGAATACTAGAACGTTAACAATACAAGAAATGAAAATATTTCCTTTCATACATACATCAGTAATTTGAAATAATGTCCGGTTATTCTGACGCTTCGGAACGCTTCTTGTATCACACAATGCAACACAGCACTTTCGAACCATATTTATTTTACATTCGGATTGTATCTTTATTAAAGCCAAACAGCATATAAACCTACGTATTGACAGCCTACATTCATAAACAGTCACATGTGGTCCGCTGCTCATCACGTGACTTTCGCAGATGTGACGTCGAGCACAGCACTGCTTACAGCGCCTTCTGGAGGCGGACAGATATGACACCATGACACCGAACGACTTCGGTCTCCTTAGTTCTAGTCTTCTTGGTATAAACTAATCAGACATTTTTGTCCTTAACTTGGACTTCATAGAAATGAAAAAACAATTCATAAAAAGGCAATAATCAATAGACGCAACGGCAATGTTTTGCTTTTTTCTATACCTTAGAAAGTCTAGGTAATCCCAAAATACACTTGTTGTGAAATTGTGTTTTATGATTTATACTTACTCCGTGTCTTTGGACAGAAACATTGGTTAAATGGACATACATATTATCGAGTTCAGCAACGCTCGAATCGTATTTTACGGTACAAAATCTACAGAAGCCCAATCGGAACTGATAAGCCTTCAGAGGCCTAAAGGAGGTGACCAAAACGTATATCCGCAGATCAAACTTTTTCCCGCCAATAAGTAAGGGATTATCAATGTATCTATAAATGAGAGACAATCAGTCTTGAGGCTCGAAGGGCTTTGTTAAATCTACCTGGATATAACGTAACTTTCTTTGGTTAACTGTTGCTGAAACGGAGTCTTTGACTCCCTCGACCATCGCTTCAGCTTGGACAGTTTGTTGATCAAGAATATTCCTGAGCCTTGGGACCTTCCGCACGGCTTCATGATCCAAGTGCTTTGGGGCGCTTTCCGGTACTCCTCGACGAACATGTTGTAGTCCGCGGGCAAAACGAACGTGGTGGGGATGAAATCTAGATGGAGATATTTGGAGTCGCCGCGTTCTGCCAGAATGTTGCCCTCTTTCTCGAGGTCCCGTCTGTATCTCTTGATGTTTTTCACGAGGAGGTCCTTTCGGGATATCTCGTAATGATTTGGGAAATGATTGATCAATCTAGAGAGGGGAAACGATCCACAGCATCAGTTTTATACATAAAAAGTACCTACTTGAAAATATTTTCGATTTTGGCGAGATTACGGGCACAAAGAAAGTTAACTTATTTTTTACAAGTAGGGTCCAGAGTGTGTCACAACGCAGGGTCGGACTCGCAATCCGTCATGTCATTGACGGAAGAACATACGAGCGAATAAAAAGACAGGAGTAGAAATGTTAATAATGTACACACATATTGCTTGCGTCATTCAGAAACACCGACTGTCTGCATTTTAAAGGCGCAAATTCAAAATAGTTCACATGGGCAGAGAACGACACACCACGCACATTATTTTCACGAATTTCGCACAGTTGTTTGTATCACTAATAGTTGTTTGTTGTCACTAATATCAGTAAGTACCTTATTATTTTTTTACATTTCGTTTTTAAAATTCGTATCAGAACATTAACGACCTTATTTTTACCGCAAAAATATGTTGTTTCGTCCACTGCCAGCCACAGAAATTTCCTCTTTTGTAACAGTTAGACCAGGAAATAGAACTAAAATAAGGGCCAGTTTCAGCTCATTTTAAAGGTTTTTCGATTCTCTACAATTTTTCCATTGAATGTATCGCGTTAACTTCAATAGCTTTGATTCTACGAGCGAAAAACGAAAAAAAAAAAATCATTAATTTTGTAAGATAACATAAAATAAAAACATTGTTTAAAAAAGATATAAAAAAGTTTTTTGTCCAATTCATATACGTTTTGTATATTTTATCGTAATTAACAATGTCCTGTAGTCGGTTTTCGGATATCAATTTTGTCATGCAAAATGCTTTATTTCCTGGTCTAAGTATCAGTAATATTTTGTTTGCAAGGAATACATAAAGTATGTGATCAGTCTATTGTAAAATCATCGTAATTACAATCAACATTTTCAGTCTATCCACGAATGGTAACAACTGTGCCATTATTGCAAAAATCCACACAAAATCAGAAAATATGTAAATACAGTACACGGACTCTAAAAGAAATACGTATACGTGCAAAATACATACACACAATAAAATATGTACACACGTTTATTAGTTAGGCACTCACTACACATAAAATTATTTTAATCTCGGCGTTCTAATGTCGGTCCGCTCGCATCGAGCGGACTAAATTTCGACAACGGAATCGTCGCCCGATATATGGATAAAAATAGCTTAAAAAATTCGGTTTATACTTTAATAATCATGGAGTGCCGACCATGCGTTGTGGCACACTTTGTGGCCAGACCCTATTTATACGCCTAGGATAACAAATTTTGCAATTGAAGGGTAGGCCGTAACAACGTTGTAAGTACCATGAACATTGTTATATGCATTATCTATGAGAAGTGTGTTTTTATCAGCATATTTCATGATAGCAGCATAATAAATGGTTTAATTCTTATTTATATTGTTCATTTAACACTTTGCACGATTACGAATATATTACGACGAAACGTTTTTGTGTTTAAGTCTGCTAATCTCTATTAATGTTTTGTTCAATTATGTAAAATTAACTCTAAAAATAATATTTTTCTTTGTTTATTCCTATCATAAATAAATTTTGGCACCTTCTGTATATTAACAAAAAAAAAAAGTGATATCAATAAATTTAAAGATATCAGAGGTTTTTAGGTAAACCATTGAAAATTATTTAAATAAATATTGCCTACTGGTTATCGTTCATTCGATACCCGCTGTCCACGCTGAACAAACTGCGGCACGTCAGTGTTCCGCCCAGTATATGTTCCATTCGTCTTCGGGACCCACTTGGACCCATCCTCGCTTCTCACAATTCGTCACTACCACACTTTTATCCAAGTCTGTGCAAAATGTAATCCGCATTACTCTAGAGATCTATTTGACGTTTTAACCTTTAATTTTGAGTATTGATTTAACAACGAGTTGTCATGGTACAAAGACTATTATAACAACATATAATTAAAACTACTTTCTTTCAAAGAACACTATTTATTACTATTAAATACTCTAATATTAACATCTATGCCGTGAACCAACCGGGCATATTCGGCCTGTGTTTATTTTTTCTCCAAGAATCTTTGATATCCCTTTTTCGCTCGTCCAAAGCTTTGTCGTGGTCCTGTTTTATGTCCTCCGTCTCTGGGAATAAGTCGGGAAACTGAAAAGTCTGACCTTTGGGCTGCAAAATGTTTAATGAATATACAATCAAGGCTCTAAAAACTTAACACTAAACTTACCAAAACTACATAAGAAAATTTTATATCGTCGTCTTTAATTATGTAACCTTTCCCTGGATCCCTTCTAGTTTTTGGCATATGTATTCTTGTTCGTATATCGATACATTTAATGTTGTAAATCTTTTCTAAATAATTCTTAACATCGTGTTTGGTCATTTCCATCGAGCAAGCAAACTGGACTACGTTTGGCGGTTGCTCATAAGTAGGTCTTACTAATTTCATCCAAAAATTTGGTAAAAACACTCTTAGTTGTGGACCACCTTTTTGATAAATCGGATACCTAGAAAATGTTTTTAATTCCTTCATGTAAAATTTAATATAACCTTTAATATTTTATTCATGGGTAAGTTGTAAGTAATTACCATCTCGTCGACATCTTTTTCAAATAATCGTCGAAATTAAACACCGAAAAGGAGGTACATAAAATGTATTTGAAATTATAGATGTTTCTTAAATAAATATTTCTTTTTGAAGATTGAGGTTAGGTTGCGCAACATGCATTTACAAGTTCCTATTGTGTAGAATTTTCGATGATAAGAAAGATAACTTTAAATATTTGTGCTTCGTAGGAATCTGTAACTAATTTGAGTCAGAAATATGCTAACTTACTAAAGCTGTTAAGAGAGAGCGCCAGTACAATGAACTACCAAAAATATAATTAAATAGATAAATACACTATTCAACTTTATTTTCTTGTTTATTGGAAAACTGATATAATCAAATAGTGATATTTCTTACAAAGATATAATGAAATTCGTGATAAAATGATCTTATATGAACTTATTGCCTTTGAATTTCTTTCAGATCTCGTCAATAGATGGCAGCAGATAAATTTGTAACACATTGTACTATCTTGTATTGAGTGTTGCATGCATTCATGCATTCACCAATTTTCTCTCAGTTTTCGTGATAGTGTCATGTCGTACTGAAACGTTGGCAGTAAATTAATCCAATTTTCCTAGTTTTCTAGTTAAGTAAAATGGCAGAGCCCGAATTGAACGTCGACAGTTTAATACAAAGATTATTAGAAGGTGAGCGCCGTTTATTATTAAATTAAAACATATTAATCGTAATTAGAATAGTCCAATTACGAAATTGTAAAGGTATGCATGCACTACGTTCAAATTCGTTAATTTTTACGAACCTGTCAAATCTATAGTTTGCAGGTAAAAAAAATTGAAAACTTTCTCCTGCCGAGATCCCACCGCAAGATTTTTTTTAACGTGGTGCCCACCTACAGACTAGCTTTTTCTTTTCCGATCGGTTAGACACATTGAGTTGCTTCTTACACACTTTGGATTTTTGTGTATATAAATAAATAGTTTGAGTGTTTGTTTTCTTGCTGCTTTTGGTGTGATGTTGGGGGTAAAGGGTATAAATCTCTACGGGAGTTACAAGAGAACCAGGATGTCAAGAAGAAATCTAAAATCAAAGACATGTTCACGTCCTCAGAACGTAAGGCCACCTACTGTAGCAACTTTTCTAGCGTAGACATTTGTACTGGACAATTGAGCAATAAAAGCATCTACTGACATAAGCGCTATTAGTGTTGTAATTTTTATAATGCACCCTGCAAATGATTTTTGTTTTTGCTTGTATTTAGATACATATGTTCATTTTTGTAGATGTAATTGCAGTATAAGACCTTTTGGCCTTGCAGCTGTGGTTTTAAACCTCAGAATTGCCTGTTTTTAAATGTTTTCGTTGCAGAAGCCATTGTTTAAAAAAAATATTTAGACCACTATCTGTTAATACAAAGCACAATAAACAATTATTTTATAATTTCGCTTATTTTAGAGAATATATTTGTCACTCTTATTTTTTAATGTCAATAGTAACTCATTATTTATCCCAGCAGAAGTCTGATCAATGTTTTTTTTACACAACACTGTATAGATTTTTGTATATCTGAAATCTTGTATTTATAAAATAAATTACTCAGTAAAATGTTTTTACTGATGATGTTTTTGAGAATAAAACGTGATTATAGAGCATGTTGGTATTTTTAACTTTATTTTGGCCATAAAAGCTTATGTAATCACACAAATTCCATTTTTAATACTCATCATCAGTATCACTTCCACCTTTACCATTAATCATTTTGATAAGACAATCCAAATATTTACTAGATTTGTAATTAATGTTTTTTTCATAAAATTAATTAGTTACTGAAGGATTGATTGTATATTAATTTTTTGTAGAAAGTAGGATTAATATCTGTTTCCTTTCAACGTTTCTGCAGAAAAAAAAATGGTGTAGCACACTGAATAATTCAAGGAAAAAAATATAATTTGATGAGTTAATTAGAGAAAGTGCTCTTCCTTATTCCAAATTATATTAAAATGTTAGTCACAAACTCTCATTGTTTAAATTAGAAACCACTGAATTGGGGTCTTGTAAACGTTATTGCCTGCTTAGCCACTATGCAGACCGATCGCTTGTATATTCATTTAGGAAGATTCTTTAGACTTCACCTATGAGACATAATGATATATCTTGTTTGCAGTTAGAGGATGTCGGCCAGGAAAGTCGGTACACATGACAGAATCCGAAGTGAGGGGGCTGTGTTTGAAGTCTAGAGAAATTTTTTTGCAACAACCTATACTACTTGAACTGGAAGCTCCTCTGAAAATTTGCGGTGAGTCCTAGAACTTTTGGCGGCGAATCTCTTTGTGACGATCTGTCAGAAAATGTAAGATCATTTTCGAGGAAATAAAAACAGTGGCTGAAATTAAAAAATTTATAGAATTGTATATCAAATTCTCTTTTTTGAAATCATTCCACTTAGCGATGAAGAGAAGGAAAATTTTTTTTTCCAAAATGAACGTATAGTGATGGTTTACAATAATTGTGTCTCAGATTTTTTCATTTAAAGCTTACGTACGATTTTTATACAGCGGAAAAAGTATGTTTTAACTGGTTTATTAGTATAGTTTTTTTTCAGTGTTCTTGTCAAAACTGGTACTCTTGAATAATTTACGAAATCATACAATATTTAGTATACAAGTGTTTTTTGAGTCACTGAATCAATTCCGAAGGTTTTTTTTTTGGATCTGCCACCACTAAAGGGGTGAAATTTTGAGTTTTTTCAATTATCTACCAAACCATTCCACATTTTGAATATGGAGTTGTTTGTGTCTTTTATTTGATTCGAAGAGTTATTTATTTGTTCTGCCACCCCCTAAGGATGAAAATGGGGGTTGAGGTGAAATTTCAAGTTTTTTTTTTTATTTTACACCAAAGCATTTTATGTGCAAGGGTTTTTTGTGTTTCTAACTTGATTTCAAGGGTTAATTTTTTTATTTTCTACCCCCAAAGGGTGGAAAATTGGGCAGGCTTATGCGAAACTCAATTTTTTGAACTATGGGGGTGCAAGCTTGGTTTCGCATTCGAATTACAGATTGAATGTTCAAATGAATATTTTATATGATACTCAAGAAGTTTTCGTCTTCCATATTGGATCCCCCACATTGAATTTGATTTTATAGTTGTAATCAGCGACCTCAAAAAGTTCTATATATTGGTTTTTATCCAGGTTTGCACACATTTTTTATTTTTTACACTCATATCATCTCGCTCACTCATGGATCCGCCATTTCGGATTTTCAAAATCTGTTTTTAGATTTGTTGTCAGTGACCTCATAAACCTCTACATATAGCTTTTCAGATTCGCTCAAATTTTTAATTTTCGTGCGCCATTTTAGATCCGCCATTTTGAATTTTCACAATTTGATCCCAGATTCGTAATGAGTGATCTAAAATATTCCTTGCGTTCAGTTTTGTAAAATTCTGAAAGTATTTTTTATTTTCTACCGCCATTTTGGATCGGCCATCTTGAAATTTAAAAATCTGATTCCAGATTCAACAGCTCCAAGAACTGTGATCAGCAACCTCAAAAAAACCTTTATGAAAACAATTTCCGGTTCAGATTCAAAAATATAAAAAAAAATTATCAGCACTAGCACAGGGGTTAAAGACGCCATATTTAGTCCGCCATAATGAGTTTTATAATTCTGATGCCAGATATGGATTCAGTGCCATCAAAAACTATTATATACATATATATTTGATCGCATATGCTACAATGTCAGAATTGGCAAGTTTTTTTTGATCATATAATCAGTGAACCGTAACCATGAAATCAGTGAACTGTATTGTTTTTATAAATGAACATGTTATATAGTTTGAAAGTATATTTTTTGTAAAAATGTGTGACTGCATAATGCAAAAAAATTAAAATCACTAATTAGCGAATAATTTGTTATTTGGAGACCAATTTATATTTAGCTATTGTTGATGTGTGATAAAGCACATGCCAAACAGTTTTATTTTTTTAATGATAAAAATAGTAAATGGCCAGCATATGTTACTTTTTGCCTGAAAATAACACCAATCGACTGTACGAACCTTGTAAAGGCGATTCCTTCATCAGACCTCTCAAATTTTTAACGAGTAAATTTGTTTTGACGTCTAAATACGACCATAACGGGTGTTTAACATACATTATCTATTTAGAGAAATTACCTTACAATTCTAGCACATTAAGCATGTTTGCATAGGTCGTCAAAATAATACTATCTAAATATTTGTTGTTTCGTACCCCTTGTTTTTTATCGGGTTAAAGAGTGGGGGGAAATATGTCTTTTTGATTAATTCATAAATTATTGATTAATAAGCTGCAAAGGAAGCAAGGGTTGACTGTGTATTTTAAAGATTATAACGTACTCAGATAATAACTACTTATTTTTTATGGCCTCATACATTTTTAAGTCTTTATTGATGTTTCTATTTTTATGTATTGAGTGTGTATATATATAAGTTAACTCACTTCATATTAATATTTCTTATCTGACCGCGATTACTAGTTTATATCTACAATAAAAATCCGACTCCTCATAATTATTTTGGATTACTTTGATTAACTTTATCACTGGATAGTTGTTAAGAGGTATCACGATAAAAAAAAATCTGTTATCAGCACATTCTACCCTACATTTGCATAATCTGGTCCAAACCTATACATTTTTTTATTAGGAGGTTTGGAATTTTCATGAAGTACCTGTCTATCCATGGTAGAGAATCTAATTATAAGGAATAAAAATAGAACAAGCAGCAAACGGCTATATGTATAACGTATCGAGATTACTTGACATGACTTGGGTATGGGACTAAACAAAGGACAGAAAATGGAACTAAAATATAATAGTTTTAAAATAGAACCGATGAGAGGAATGAATTCCATAAACACAAACATTACAGTTTTGTACCAGATGTGTAACAAGATTTTTTATATATAACATGGTTGGGCGACTTCTTGTGGGATGTGTCTAATTTTGGGTACATTCAATCATTCTTACTTGTCACATGCAATTTCATGTACTTGTGGTGTTTATTATATAGTACTGTTATAGCACAGGTGACTTGTTTTTGTTTTGTTTGTTGAGGTATTGACACATTTCTATTACCTAATAAACAAGGCTATTAATTTAAAAACAATGCTGTAGGGAAATATAAACGTATTCCATATATTAGGATTGAAATATTGCATCTCTTATTTCCGTCAGAAATTTTTACTTCAGCGGCAAAATAAAAATCTCCCACTTGTCTATGTCTCTGTTTATAGCATGCATACTTATTTTGTTTCAGCTTCTGTTGTAATAAGTGTGCCCCTGTGCAAGGGGTGCTCTCATTTTTATTTTTGTCTATCCATAAGCTCTAACCTAGAGATTTTAATAAATGTCTCTGATGATTCAGTTTATCAGTGTAATGCAAGAAATACACTTGAATTACATATCTGCAGATAATATATTGTCACTGAAGATATGAAAGGGCTTCATTCATTTTAATAAATTTGTATATCATTTGGTTGAATTCTAGCAGATTTATTACAAGTACCTAATGCAAATAGTTATTTCTTTACATATGTACATATTAGAGATAGCACTAAGCCATAAAAGTCAGGGCCGCACTTAGTACTTAGTACATCAATGTGAGAAATGCGAAAAGATATATTAAAAAAAAAACTTACAAAGGAATAAAAGAAATCTTACAAATTCGTGTACATAGTACATTAATAGTTTTTCTTACTATTGACTATGCTTACCATGATTATTTTTATGTCATGAATACTAAAAATAATCCTCAAGTAAGTGAGATTGCTTATTTAACCTTTGGCGCCGATTCTTTTCGCTCTCCTTGGCTATACAATCATTCTTAAATTGTAACAGAAACTTACTAGTCTTTGCTTTTTGGAGGTCGTTGATCACGAAAAAAAAAGGCTTTGGGGTTGACACCCCCTAAAAAAGTACCCCCGATTCTGATATCAATGTAAGATTGAGTTTTGAGTAAAAATATAATTTCATTTTATATTTCATGTGTCTTTGCACTATGAACGGTGACAGATACCCTTGAGGGATTATCTCGTGGACGTTTCTGATAGTAAACGAACGAAAACCAATTCTTGTTGCTATTTCCAGGGGTGTTTCTAAGTTAGACGGTATTTGAAAATATTTTTACAACGCGTAATAAATTACTCGTTTAGAGTCTGAAAACTGAGTCTGAAGAGAAAATACTGAAAACAAAAAAAAATTCTAATAAACCTAAAAAAAAAAACAAAATACTAAAAACTCAAATAAAAAACAAAATACTAAAAAGTATAAAGCAAAATAGTAAAAAACGAAAAAAAAAATGAAGCCACAAAGTCTCTCTATGGCCTCGTCGTTGGCTTCGGGTAATACTGAAGGAGAGACCATCAATCAGTCACACACTGAACTGCAAAATGATTCCAAAAACACTATAAAAACCAATCCGATTTCGAATCGACGGAGGGAAAATGTGTTTACGCTTCGGATTGGCTAGTGACAGCCTACTATGTTTTTTCCAACCTATTCTTGTAAATTATCTATTTCAGGAATAATTTTTTTATTTCAATCGAATTATTGACTGACCCTTGAATGGCCAATAAATATTTTATAGTGAATGTCGTTTAAAATCCGAATATCCGAATCCGAATTCACCATATTTCCGAACTTTTTCTCATCATATTTCCGAACTTGTACTTCCACACAACCGAACTTGTCGCTGTCGAATGTCGAATGTCGCTGTCGGAAGACAGTTCGGAAATGTGGAATTTTGCGGAACGGAAAAGTTCGGATATGCGGATGTCGAGTGTATTTTATATTGGATGCGCTCATTTGGCCAAAGGCTCGCCGCGGCCAAGTTCGTTTTGTTTTTTTGTTTTTGTCTCATGTCCTAACAGTTATAAGTTTGTTAGGTGGGACTCGAACACACTGACAGAGGATTAGCTGATGTCTCAGATTGTCACCTTTGCTACCACCTACTAGATGCCTCTGCCCGACAAAAAATTCTCAAAGCAGATAGGGTCACTCATCCGAAACATTACCCGAATCAGCGGTGCTCCTCTCGCATTTTCGGAGTTTAGCGTAACATATTAATTACAAGTTACCATATGTTGTTCTTTTTTAACATATGATTTTTTTACCTACGATTTAACTATCTAACCTCTAAAACTTTGTCGGTAATGGTTTGGCCAAGTGGAAATTTTGATAAATCACATGAGAAATCTGATAGATTACATAGAAAAGGTCGTTTTATTTCGGCAAAACAATTACGGAGAGTGCAATGTGGCGTTGAGGCAGGAAGAAAAGCAAAAGGAACAATTAGGAGACGCGGCGTTGCCGCGTCGACAGAGCGCCAGCCCGATTGCGTGGAACACTCAACATTAAATTGATAATTGCGTGCAACACAGCTGTTCAATCATGTCCATGTAAATCTATGTTCTTCCTAGACGTTATTGCTATGCGTGTACAAAGTTTCAGATTTTTATAATCATTCAAAACGTAGTTTTTATCAAATTCAATAGCTACGTCCATAAGAGCCCATGTTAAATTTCTTTTTTTGATGATTTTTTCTCGCAAACTAGATGGTGAAAAAATCCCAAACAATTCTGAAGATAATTTTATTACTTGAAGAATATACATACACCCTAGGAAATTGCACCTTTACATATTGGCGATACATGTGTAGAAGAGAATAAGTTAATTAGATGCAACAGTGTTTCACGCTTGTGTACGTATTAGAAACGTATGAGACCTGCGCGTAACAGAAACTGGAAAGTGGAGTGGAGAGACACCGCCCATCACCTACCGAACTTGAGTGGGATTCAGTACTTTTTCGCAGCTATGAGGGTGTACATCGACTTAGCTGTATGAAACGAAATTCTTACGTAATTCTGACTTACAATTATCCCATACACTTAAAAAGAAGTGTACTAACATAATTGTATTTATTTTCAAATTTTGTATTCCTTAACTAACGGTCTGCAAGAAAATAAAATTGAAGTTCTATAAAAAATAAAAAAATAAAAACATAAATCAACCCGGTTATAAGAGGAAAGAAAGAAAAAATGCCTATTGAATAAGTGGTTCAAAAATGTCGCCCCTTTGTGCTTCGCAAAAACCTAGTCTTATCGTAAAACTCAGTTCTTACGCTTTCTAACACTTCAGGGGAAATATTATTTAGGACTTGTACTATTCTGGCCCGTAAATCATTTAAATTTCGTGGTCTTTCATGTTCATGTCCGTAAACAGTTTGTTTTATTTGTTAAATATTTGTTGGCAATTAAGGAACCGTTTATAAAAAATGGCCCAACGATTGAATCGCCTAAAATACCAACCCAAACATTTAACTTCTCAAGTGCTTATTTTCCGTAGACCAATAACGATATAATAGTTCAAGTCACACGTGCGCATTATAATTTATGGGCGGGGCGTCCCGCCTACATATTTTATTGCTACCCTATCACGAAAGACAGGGAATAACGCTCATAAAAGTTTTAAAATGACATAGCAGTCTGGCAACTATGGATATAATATTTCTCTGTCAGTTCCCTTTGTTTGAAGAGTTTATTCTTTTCTATCTTTTAATGCTCGGCTTTGAAATCTTGGACGTTCCAACCCTGTATATCAACAATTTCATAAAGTTTTAATTATTTTTGCAATTCCAGACGAATCTCCTTAAGCTGTTTCGATCGTCTATTTTATTTTCAGGTGACATCCATGGGCAGTACACAGACCTGCTACGTCTCTTCGAGTACGGCGGCTTCCCGCCCGAGGCGAATTACCTGTTCCTGGGGGACTACGTGGACCGCGGCAAGCAGTCCCTCGAGACCATATGCCTTCTGCTCGCCTACAAGATCAAATACCCGGAGAACTTCTTCCTGCTGAGGGGCAACCACGAGTGCGCCTCCATCAACAGAATATACGGATTCTACGACGAATGTAAGCGTTTTCCGTGAAGTAATCGTTTGTACATAATGCTGGCGGTTTCCTTAGGCAAGAGGCGATTCAACATAAAGCTGTGGAAGACGTTCACCGACTGCTTCAATTGCCTGCCCATCGCCGCCATCATCGACGAGAAGATATTCTGCTGCCACGGGGCCTCAGCCCGGACCTGCAGGGCATGGAGCAGATCAGACGCATCATGAGGCCGACCGACGTGCCAGATACAGGTATGATGGATTTAAAAACACTTATACCTCATACAATTCGTCCGCCGAGTTGACATCATCGGGAGGTGGCGATTCCGACAATACTAGACGAACCTTTCACGTATGTGAATTCGTATTAAAAAACGCGCGAATTTTTCAACTGCCAGGCCTGCTGTGCGACCTGCTGTGGTCCGACCCCGACAAGGACGTGCAGGGCTGGGGCGAGAACGACCGCGGCGTCTCCTTCACCTTTGGTGCCGACGTGGTCAGCAAGTTCCTGAACCGGCACGACCTCGACCTCATATGCAGGGCCCACCAGGTGGTGGAGGACGGCTACGAGTTCTTCGCCAAGCGCCAGCTGGTGACCCTCTTCTCGGCGCCCAACTACTGCGGCGAGTTCGACAACGCCGGCGGCATGATGAGCGTGGACGAGACGCTGATGTGCTCTTTTCAGGTGAGTTCATAATCGGAATTTTATTATACCAAAATCTAGTATAATAAAAGACCAGAATGAGGTACACTTTGCCTGAATCATATAAAATCTAATTCCCACATCATCTAATTTCCATCAGATTTGGAAATCCATTGTTTTCCCACAAGGTCTAAAATATAGCCAAGTGTCAAATTCCCGTGAAGTTTTCCCACAATATCTAAATATTCGATTTCCCATCTAATGGATTTAGATCCATTACAGATGGGGAATCGAATATTGGAAATTAGTTTCCACCGAGTCTAATTCCCATGACATCTAAACCTTGGACTGTAAAAGATGATCTTGATAGGCGATTTGATAATTTGGACGTTATAAGGGAAAAAAGGGGCACAACACATAAATTCTAATCCGCACATATATTTTCCATCAAAACTAGAAATCTCTTGTTTTCCCTCGAGGTCTATAATATGATCCTCAAGTGTCAAACGCCAATTTGTTTAATTTCCACCAGTTCTAATTCCCGTGTGGTCTAAACTATGACATAAATTTATCAACCATGACAACTGTAATCCACAAATGCATTTTAGTCAGTTATGATTTAAATCCCACAAGATTCAATTCCCACAACATTTGAAGTATCAGATACCTAGGACGTTTTTCACAATGCTATTACACTATCTTATTGTAATATTTACTGTTACCATCATTATATTACTCAAGATTGAATGTTGGTGTCATAGGAAGACAGTCTAGATTGGACATTTGATAATTTGGACGTTGGTAATTATGTAGATGGCATGAGATTTAAATTCCAACCGACTAAATGCAATTGCAGTTTACAAGATTTTGTCTTTAAATTGTATTAAAAAGGAAAAATGGGCACAACACATCAGTTCTAATCTGCTCATATATTTTCCATCAAATCTAGAAATATCTTTCCCACGAGGTCTAAAATAAGGCCCTAATCTTTTCCACCAGTTCTAATTCCCATGAGGTCTGAACCATGACAACTCTAAACTACAATTGCATTTTAATCAGTAGTGATTTAAATCTCATAAGACCGAATTCCCACAACATTTGAAGTCTACATATACTATTTTTCTACGACACTAGTATACAATCTGATCAAAATTTTATTGTTACAATTATTATAGTATTCAAGATCGAGTAATGGTTGTTGCAGGACGACATTTTTAGTATTTTGATACTTTAAACATTGTGGGAATTAGATGCGACTAGATGTCAACTAAATGCAATCGCATATTACAAGATATATTGATAATTTACTGTGTCATAGTGACTAGTCAAGTCTAGTTAGATTTCAGAGAAGGTAGACGTCATGGGATCTTGTAATTGGTATTGAAAAAGGGCATTAGGAAAACATATATGCATGCTAGGTTGTTAATTTTTTACCTCGTGGGTATTAGACCTTGTGGGAATAGAACTAGTGGGATGATCCAAGGACAAGTGGGACTCTTCTGATGTCTAGCCATGACTGTATGGTATCGTGTCTAATTTCAGAGAATTTAGAAGTCATGTAATACATAGATATTGAAAAAGGGCATTAAGTAATCTAAACGTATATGCATGCCAGATTGTTAAATTTGGATCTCGGGGTATTAGACCTTGTGGGAATAGACCTAGTTGGATGATCCAAGAACAAGTGGGACTCTTCTGACGTCTAGCCTTGACTGTATGGTATCATGTCTCTTCAACTTGTAAAGTAAAAGGGCATAAGTAATCTAAACGTATATGCATGTTAATATTTGGATCTCGAGGGTATTAGACCTTGTGGGATGATATTATTGTGGAAGTATATTTTTTGATATTAGACAATGTCTATACGTACTGAAGGTGAAAGTCAAATTAATGTATTTTTTCCCACATTACGAAAAATAATATAAAACCTTTATATAGCATATAAAGAGAATATTTTTTTCTACGTCTTAATTTTTTGTATACTGCTCACTGACTGGCACCTTCTCATTGCGTAGATCCTTAAGCCGTCGGAGAAGAAGGCGAAGTACCAGTACCAGGGCATCAATTCGACGGGCCGCCCGTCCACCCCGCAGAGGAACCCGACAACAAAGAAGAAATAAGAGCGTCGCACGCGCGGTACCCTGACAATTTTTTTCATTTATATTCTACCAATGCATTTTTAACAAGTGTATTCTCTCAGTAACGCTATAAACAGTCGGTCTATCCAAGCGAAAAAAAAAAAGGAAGTATTGTGTATTATTTAATTATTATTATTATTATTATTATAATTTGTGATTTATGGACTGACTACTGGATTTAATTTCGTTCGTTTTCAACTCGTTGACTGACTGCTTGTATTATTTTTCGTGTTAGGTTTTTTTTTGTATATAAATTTTTTTTTTTTTGTTATTTATGCGGGTCGAAAGCAAAGCCCGACACTTCTAGCTTGCATTTAAATGCGCGTAGGCCAATCTATGGGGGCAATTGTTGATGTTCAGATGCAAGTTAACACGAACGATAAGACATATTATTCGATAGCAAAGAAATGAACCGAAAGAATTTGTGAGTACAACGATTTTTTTTTAATTATTCGGAAAGAGAAAGCAAACAAATGCAGTTGGATATGTGAATTTAAAAAATGTGCTCAAAGGTCTTTTTATTACAAAAAAAAAAAAATAAAAAACACAAGTATGTTTTCTGTAGGTCTGATGAATTTTAAAAGCTTTTTACCACTTGATATTTTTTTGTACTTTCCATTAAAATAATGAAAAAAATGAATAACGGTATTACACGATTCGATAAGTCGACTGATGTCGTGACCTTCAATAGAAAATTACGTCAATTTACAGTGATGGCTGGTGCTAAGCTTAATATCTCGCTAATAAGTAGGCTTGGCCGATCGTGAAACAAAATAACGGCGTGCGGCCGGCCATTTGCTTAAGTTGTCTCGCCTGATCGTCTGGCAGATTCTAGCATTAATGTGTTCGAGGTGTTTATGTCGTCGGCGTCGGTATTACATATTAATAAAACGTCACACGTGCATACGCCTAAAAAAACTACCATTTGCTGACAAAGTGAATAAAATCATCGGTGATTTTACCAAACTAAGACAAATTCTTGATGATGCATCTACAGATCCATTGAGTGCAAAGAGTGTATTAATTATGCCTGTATTACATCAGTAGGTGTCTTTCTCAAAATATAACCATATATTTTCATCACAACGAACAAGACTGTCAAAGACAACTATAGAAACTTATTATACAGTTCGTGATGGTACTTTTAACCAAGCTGTTTTATATTATGATGCGCACGCCTATGTCCCGCGGCACATTTCGGCCAACTCTATTAATTAGCATCCAGCAGGTAGCATTCAAAGTGCAACCATTGCAGTTCGAAGTCGATCAGACTAGTTGAACCGCTGTTTGCGCTTATTAAAAACACGCCACCTATTTCAGCCAGCTCTCGTTCCGCCGCGGCGTAGAGAGTATCGCCTGTGTATTTTCATCGTGGATAAAAATGAATCCGGTGCAAAGTTTAATAGCAGAGCCACACTGTAGCTGATCTTTGTCAGACAACATTATAACAAAAAGGCTTGAGGGAGTTAAATATTCTGCAGATAGTATCTTTGAAAAAAAAAATTAAAAAAGGTTTTAATAGAAAATTCAAAGCGAGATATTTATGAAAAATGCGCGACTGAATTAAAAAGCGTGTAGTGTCGGCACAACACTGAGAAATAAACATTGTAGCTCAACTAGACAGTGTGTTTGAAGGAACATTGAACTGCACTGTTTTTGTGGTACGTTTCAACTTGCATTGAGAGAACATGACATGCTGAGTCCACGTCTTCCTCTAATTCCGGAGTGTATCGCAGATTCATTAACTTTGGCACTGAGTTGGACGTTGCTCTAAAAGACCGTTTGGAAAAAGCGACAGTTTTCAAGGGTGCCGAAATTTTAGAATTTCAGTGGATGTCAAGAATAAACTTCTAAAGAAATAAAATACTCTGACTATCTATAATTGCTCATGGAATTTAAAATTTTTAACTTTCCGATTTGACCTTGAAAAATTGAAAATAATCAGTCGCGGCATATTTCTTTTTTAAGTATTAATTTGAGCTCCCAGATTAATCTTAGCACTAACCTCCACTGTCAATTTATCAGTCAAGTAAAATCAACAATTAAATTGTGTTCTATTTTTCCATGATTTTTTATTAACCTTCTGGTAACATTTTTTATTTGGTGATACTACCAACTTTTCTTGGGTAGGCAACCAGACAGCAAGATTCTGCAATGGTTTGTATGGTTAGCATCCCTGATTGCATTAAAATTTGCAAAAATCCACAATTTATTCATTTTTTTATTCAATTAATTGGTAATTTTTTGGTTAATTAATTGTTTCATCAAAACACCTGCAACAGTTGGTTCATTCCTAAAAAAATGGCTTGGTCACTTAAAAAATGGAGAAATGGGTCATCATTTTTTATTTTCAGTAAGGTGTTTTATTATCTTGGAGAAAAACAGAAAACAGTGTGCAACGAGTGTTGAAGGCAAAGCCTTAGAGCCAAATGTTTACTCGGCACTAAGAAATAAGAAACACTCAAGAGGGAAAATTTGAGCTCGGTGTTGGAATGAATTGACTATGAATTCCACCCTTTGTAATGAAGAAAACTTCTAAATCGCTTTTAGTTTTTTTTTTTAAATCTTCGTTTTCGAGATATTTTTTTTTTTATCGAACAATGTATTTTATCGAATAGAAGTAGCCGAATTGGAAGACCCCCTCTGATTGGTCCATGCGCCGGAGGGCGGCCAAAGAAAGCTCGCCTCGGCAACTGTCTTAATTGTGGTATACAATTCGAACACCAAAATTTAAAGTCTTAGGTGTCATCCTCGCGTTCCTAATCCTCGCTAAATATTGAAGCATTCGATGTTTGATGATCTTTCACCAGTGAAAATCACGTCGTAACCACCACTCCCCCCATCCTCCTCCTTAGGCAAATCTCTGTGTCCCAGTACACTGTCGCAGGTCGTCTACAGTCACGTTGAGTTGTGCTGTTAAAAGGCCAATATTGGATTCTACGTGAAATAGTATTATAGCATGGATAAAACCCACTAGACTGATTTAATTACTTTTGCTTGATGTTTGAGACAGCTCATCGCAGTAACGGAAATATTTTCAATTAATGATTTGTTTGATACAAACCAGTTTTTTATCGGTATTATGTAAGTGTGTTGTTTGTTGATTTTTTCCGCTGGGATATTTCATTTTAAAGGCTTCTTTGAGAAGGCTATTTATTGACTAGACACCTGGCACCTGTAAATTCACGTACTATTTTTTGTTTGAACGTTTTGTTTTAAATTGAATATTTTACTACACATAATGTAACTTTAAAATTATATTGAATAAATAAATATATATTACTAAGTCGTGGCTTTTTATTTTGGAATAAGGTTATTTCACATTTTTTGTTCAACGGTTATTTGTGTTTTCATGTATGAAGATGTCTTATTTGTAAGGTATAATTTTTTTTGCAGCAAATTGGCCAATTTAAAATAAAGATTACTTAAAATTTGAATGTCCCGCCAAAGTTATGACGTCACGGTTTTCGCATGCGCATTAGTGCCTAACACTCATGGGCGACACTAGATATTTAACTTCATACAGGGTTTGCATAAAAAGTAATGAGACTAACTTTGTAAAAAATAATTTGTGACTATCACTACAAATCATTAATACTCTTCAAAGTAAGTCATGACGTAATGTTAAATTTCCCAAAAACAGGAAACAAAAAATATGGTGATATAGGAAAGTAAATTCTAAGAAAGTTAGCGTTTTTTTCCTTTTGCTCGTAAACGGCGAAGTTAATCTAAAAAATTCGTAAAAGTCAAACACCGGTTTTTCGCTTAAAAAAAAACGAACTCTGATCAGAAAAAGTTAAATGAGAAAGTTGTAGGTATTAAAAAAAAAACCTATTTACTATTTTTGAATATATCGATTGCTATATTACTTTTCGAGATACACTCGATTCCCTCTTAAGTCACCTTCGCTTAATTCACATTTCCTCTTATTTCACCACGTTTTTCCCTATTGTCACGAAACTGTCCCTCTTAAGTCGCCGCCTGTAAAAGTTTTTGAACTACGTTTGGAAATTGGATTCTCGCATGAATATGTACAATTTTTATTAAAAAAAAATGATTGTGTAATACATTCAATATAGACACCTAACCTATTTTAAAGGTTAGGTGTCTTTTAAAATATTTAACCTTTAAAATATTCATTCAAAAACGTTTTTTGACTTTTACGAATTTTTTTAGGTTAACTTCGCCGTTTACGAGCAAAAGGAAAAAACGCTATCTTTCTTAGAATTTCTTTTCCTATATCACCATATTTTTTGTTTCCTGTTAGGATTTTTGGGATGCCCTACCTATTGATTGGACTATGTAGGCGTCTTCCGGAGTCTTAAAGTTCGCGTCGTATCCGCTTTGACAGCGTCCAGGGTCCCGCGGCAGCTTCTTTTGAGGGCGGTTTTAAGTTTTGGAAAAAGAAAAAAGTCTGAGGAGGCCAGATCGGGACTGTAGGGCAGCTGGGGAGTCGCTGAAATCCCGTTCTTGGCGAGGTAGCTGCTCACCACGAAGTAGGGATGGGCACATTTTTAAAAACATCGATGTTCAACATCGGTACCTACTATCGATGGTAGTAAAAACATCGGCTAGAAAACATCGATGTTTCAAAATAATATATACCGGGTGTAACAGGATCATGGTACACCCCCTTTTCTCCTTTAGTTTTCAAGATAATTGATTGAAATTTGGGATATCCTATATACATAATAAGCGACACTCGAAATTAAAAATCGAAAGTTAGTGTCACTTCCGGCAAAACGGGAAGTGGAAAAATAATCACTTGTATGTCAGACAGTGCCGCTTATTATGTATATAGGATATCCCAAATTTCAATTAACTATCTTGAAAACTAAAGGAGAAAAGGGGGTGTACCATAATCCTGTTACACCCAGTATAAAGTGATTTTAATTTTTATGTTCTCTGAAAAAACTGTATAGTTTTGTAGAAGTAGAAACTAGAAAATGTGCCTACAGATATCGGCTTACTGTCGTTTAATAAATGAGATCTTTGCTGGAATTTAATACTTTCTGCCTTGACGGATATATGTCGCGTATGCCACAATGTACAGAGTAAAACGAATCAATTAGAAATTTTTTCGTTTTTTTTTAGCAACTTAAAAATGTTACTGAAATATTAAATGATATTTGTGGGATACGTATTAGTTATCGATGTTTCGATGTTTACAAGTAACATCGATGTTGAAAATATAACATCGAAATTAAAACATCGATGTTTTAAACATCGATGTTCAGTGGAAAACATCGATATTTCAGAAACATCGATGTTAAGTGCCCATCCCTACCACGAAGCAGGTGTGGCTCAAGTAGTTTGTAAATTTCGGGATTTTAATTTCGGTAATCGTAATAGTACTAAAGGTATCGAATTCACTACGTTTAATTTTCATACGTCTTTTCTTGGCTTCGGAATACGGATAGGACCTTCTATCGCAATCCGGCCCGGGCGGCGCATCATAATCCGTAATAATTCCGTATTCCGTATTCCCTGGACCTCTTGTGTTCGTATCATCGTACTATTACGTATTTGTTTACTTCGTTGAGACTGTGGAACGTATCCCGCATCCCGCTTTGACTTTTAATAATTTCGATTTCGTATTGCGGTTGGCAACTTTCGGATTAATACGTAATAGTTTGATATTCGGATGAACGGAATTTTTAATACGTATTCTTACAACTCTAGCTCGAAGCATTGTTGTGGTGAAGCTTCCAATCGGCGGCGATGGCTGGCCTCATTCGGTTGACTCTTTGTTTCATTCTTCCTAGTACTTCTACGTGAAAAGCACGCTGCTCAATGATTTCTTAATTTTGGAGCTTCGACCGCGTTTTATCACAGAGTACACTAAAAAGACGATGTTGCTTAAACAAGTGGTTGCCCAATTCGCAATCCGCCGAAGCTTAGACTACCCACCACTAAACCCGCCAGCTGCGAGCGTGTCGGGTAGCATAGATAAAAAAAGAGATCGGGTAGTACAGTCGCGTGAGGAAAAATGAGTCACATTACTTTTTATACAAAACCTGTATTGATTATTGATAGCAACGGAGAACCAACCGAAGGTGGATAGTGATTGTTTATTGCCTCTACAATCTAACCATTATGTGTAAAGCGTTCAGTGACCAGCATGTGTAATGATATCAGTCTTAAACAGAAACGTGCATAATCTTCTTTTTTAACAGGGCGAAGAATAGTACTCTAACACTTGGTATGACGGTACTTTCTAAATCTACTAAACCACTGAGTATGGCATTTTTATTTCCTATAATTAAACAACATAATCGTAATAGTAATAAAGAAATGTGTATCAAATCCCAAACCGTCGCACCGCGTTGGCAGTGAAAAGTATGCAACTGTCTGTGAATAAGGGCATAGGCGAATCCAGAAGAATACTTTTTGGAATTTCTAAGGGTGCCAAGGGGATCCGGATCCGCCAGTGAATAAAGGAAAGTAATAGACATCAAAAAAAACGTCAACTCTGGCTATGAACGAGAGAGATGGAAATAGCGGTCATGTCTAAGCTTTTCGGTTATGTCATACTTTTGACACGTGACTGTCACAATTTGTAAAATAAACAATGGCTGTCATATGATGTAACAGTCTTGACAAGTAAATAAGGTTATAAATTCGATTAAGAATACGTCTTTTTTTTCTCGGCCAACTTTGATGACGTTTTTTTTTTTGGATGTCTCTATATTATGAGCAAAACAAAAGACAGCTGTCGCAGTAAAATAGAGATTTAAAAAATTTATGAGGACAATATTCAATGTTTGTTGTGCCTTAGTGTGCCTGTTCGTTGCATTCTACAGACACAATGATTGGACTTTAGGCCAGTGATTCTGTTTGAAATGCCTGTTTATCTTACGTGGTTTTTCAGTTTTCACATGGTTGAAGAAACACTTTATTCCAAGGGAGAACGGTACAGAAATTCAAGTAAAACCACCCCCGTCTAAGCTACGATTTATTCACCAATGTATAAAAACGAGAGACGACTACATATCCTTAAATTCTCCGGTACCGTTTAACAACAGTATGTCGGGGTTCTCTTTCTCGAACTCGCTGGGCTCCCTCTCGCGGTCCTCCTGGCCCCACTCGCCCACCGAACTCATCACGTTCGGCAGTTTCTTTTTCTCGTACTCTTCTCTCTACAATGCGCAACACAGAAGATAAAGGGCGCCATCTTTACTACTCCATCTGGTGGGATTATTTGTCGACGCAACTTTCTCATTTTGAATAGAACTGTGTATTTTTTTAGGTTTTACTTATTCGCCTTGAAATTTTCTTTTCAACTATGTGTGACATTTGTTTATTTTCTGACAGTTAAAATACATTTTATTACAAATCTTGGTGCCCATGATGCACTGTCCAAAACCTTTTGATGTTTGGTAGGCTGTGAAATTGATAAATGGCTTATCAATTGTTTTTCACTTCATAGCCATAGGTTAAAAAGGTTTTGGACATTACGTCAAGGGCGTCTAGACTTTTTTTTTAATAAAATGCATTTTAGAAATAATTAGCCTTAAAATTGTCTTTTCAACCAAGTATGGCATGGTGACATTTGTTTCTTTACTGACAGTTAAGATACACTATTTCAACTCTTGGTGCCCATGATGCGATGTCCAAAATCTTTTGAAACTTCGTGGGCTGTGAAATTGAAAAACGGCGTATCAGTTGTTTTTCATTTTCATAGCCTACTAGCTTCAAAATAATTTGGACATTGCGTCATGGGCATCTAGACTTTTTTTTTTTAATTAAATGCATTTTAGAAACAACAAAATTAAAAAAATATAGAGGTTCTATTTAAAATAAGAAAGATGTGTCGCCTTTTGATTAAACCAGGTTGCAAAAAAGACAGTCTATGTCAATAGTTATACAACTCCTATGAATTTGAAATTTTTGTACTAGTAATTAAAGAAATTATAATTTCTTTAGAAATTAGACGCTGTTGCTTTGTTAACTTTCTTTTCAGGCGAACATTCCAAGGCATTCGCGAATTCCCTATAGGCAAGGAAAAAGTGTATTACCCCCATTTAATCCCCAATCCCTTAACAAATAAGCTCAAATTCTGATCATCACATCTTGCCACCTAACCTCAATTTGATTAAAACATTTTCAAGTGTACACAAAAAAAAAAAGGTAAAAGGCCAAAACAGACTAACAGATAAGAATTTTCTTTTCTTGAAACTCAAATTTTCGAGATTTAAAAGATTTTTTATCTGTTTGGGTACTGTTTTTTTTTTATTTTTTCACTGATTCTACATTTTCTCCCCATTATATGAATTTTTAAGTAAAAATTGTGTTGAAACTAAAAAATAAAAACGAACCCTTGGTTATGAATTCTTTGTATTAAATAATAAGCATTTGTTGGTTTAAAGGTAAAACTCATCAACTAACATCAAACCAATTCTCAAAGAACCTGAGATTTTATAAAAACAAGAGACGAGAAAGTTATTTCAAGAAGTTACAAAGATGTAAACATTACTTTTTAGCTAGCCTACGACCCACTGAAATGGTTTGCACCTCATAAGAACGTTTTCGAAATGGACTGCTTTCTTGGAGGTGAAATAATATTCACACGAATTGCTAAGAAAAATGTCACTGGCTTTGGAAATTTTCACCTCATAGAAGTACAAACTTTTTTAATTTACAAAAACGAATTTTGATGATTTTGCGGTTTTTAAAATGAGCGAAATAACCCCTAGTTGGGTATTTCAATACAAACAGAAAAGCGTATTGCCTGAAAGCATTCGGAGATACATACATTAATCAGCTAATCTAAGGAAGATGTCAGTTCGCACGTAAGCCGTGACAGGTTGATAGTAGATGGTGCATGGGCATGACCTAATGTCCTTAGTCTATTGAACTTAATAATTTGACAGCATCTGTTTTCTTTGTACGTCTGACTTTGGACGCAATTCTTCGTTTTTTTTTTGCTAACCATAGGCGCAACATTCGGGTTATGTTAACCAAACCAAAAATGTTAACCAAACAATTTGATCAAATTGTTGAATGTTCAAGATTAAAAATTATTTAATGAATAAAAAAATCGTTATCAAAAAAATGTTAAAAGCAAATTTCAACATCCACATTATTGCAACTTTGTTCGTCTTGTTAGGCGATTGCAGTCTTACAATTAATTGGTTTGGCGTTACTTAACAAGTTATACCTAATTCAACAGCATATCCTTTTTTTGTGCGTCTGACTTTGGACGCAATATGTCGCTTTTTTATTACTAACCATAGGCGCAACATTGGGGTATTAAATTTAACTTAATAGAGTGATCTAAAATAAATAATATTAAAATAACTTCTATCAAATAAATAGTTCGACGCTTCTTGTTAAATGAAATGTTAAAAGAAATTTTCAACATCCATATTATTGCAACTTTTTTCGTCTTGTTAGATGATTGCAGTTTTTTTACAATCGGTTTGGTGTTACTTAACAAGTTTTACCTAATTCGACAGCATATGCTTTTTTTTTGTACGTCTGACTTTGGATGCAATACTTCGCTTTTTTTATTACTAACCATAGGCGCAACATTGGGGTATTAATTTTAACTTAATAGTTTGATCTAAAATAAAAAATATTAAAATAATTTCTTATCAAATAGTTCTATGCTTCTTAATGTCAAAAGAAATTTTCAACATCCATGTTATTGCAACTTTTTTCGTCTTGTTAGATGAATGTAGCTTTTTACAATTGGTTTGGTGTTACTTAACAAATTTTACCTAATTCGACAGCATATGCTTTTTTTGTATGTCTGACTTTAGACGCAATACGTCGTTTTTTTATTACTAACCATAGGCGCAACATTGGGGTTTTTAATTTAACCAAACGGTTTGATTTCAAAATAATTTCTATGGAATAAATAGTTGAACACTAATGTTAAAAGCAATTTTCAACATCCATATAATTGCAACTTTTTTCCGTCTTGTTAGGCGATTGCAGTTTTCTTGTTACATTGATTGCAGTTAGTGTTACTTAACGAGTTTTACCTTTAAACCGACGATTTCTAAGAGACTGTTGGGATGAAAAATCCCAGAAACTTGTCTACGAAACAAGATTCATATACTCTGTGCTTTACCTTCATCAAGATTTAGAATAGACTAGAGGGATTGCGCATATTTTCATATTGGCACACTTAATGTCAAGCGGCCATATTGGTGTAACAGTCAAGGACGAAAGTGTTTTTTGGTTTATTTTAGGTGTTTTTTTTATGTTTAATTTAGTGCTTGATTGAATTGGTTATCTGTCGCCTTAAAGGCGAAACACTATTAAAAAATACAGGATTAGCAAGACAGCCGAGCAAACAAGGAAAATATCCAGGTAATTTGACATTTTAGTCCAATCAAATTGTCGAAAATACCTCATTTTTTTGCCAAAAAATAGTTCATTGTAATTGTAGTAATTGAAAATATGTAAAAATTAGGAAAAATTCCGTAGAATTCAATGAACTACTTTACCCCACCTGAATTTTTGGGCTTCATTTTCAAAATGGCTTCCAAAGTTCGAAAAAAACAGTTTTTTTTTCATTTATAAAAAAACTAAACATTTTAGAAAAAAAATGTTTCAAACAAAAGTTGTAGGAATTTTTAATAAGGATCGAATAAGCCCAAACCGGTTTTGACCGATAAATAAATAAATTAGTTATTGCAAAAAAACTGCTAAAAACCGCAATTTTTTTCAAATTTTCTCGTATCTCTTTCAAAAATACATATTTTTTTTATGAAACTTGGTGAAAGGATAGCTCTTGGTGAGCAAAATAAAATGATTCTTTCAAAATTGAAAAATATTTTATAGTTTTTGCAAAAATCGAGTTTTTCTAAAATAAAAGCGTTTTTTGTAAAGTCCCCATAATTCATAAGCCGCACATCTTTAGGAATGGGGTTGGGCTTAAAATTTTCTTTAATAATTACACTATAATGTGCAAATATTGCACGAGCCTCAAATCGTTGCGGGCTATTTTTAATATGGAAGTACAAGTATTCAACTATAACGTGTAAATTTCAGCCCTTAATATTAATAAATGAGGTGGCGATTTTTTCGAAAAAAAAAAATATATATATATATATATATATATATTCTGGGCCCCTGTTGGTCGTAAGACAGACTTTTTTTTTAAATCGTGAAAAAATGTGAACTTTCGAATGGCAGTATCGACATTTTGATACGAATTGAAATGAAGAGGTTAATCGAAGTTTTATGGCCTCGAAAAAAAACACGATTTTTCAATTGTTTTTTGCGATATTTGAAATTGATTTGAGACTCGCGCAATATTTGCACAATATAGTGTAATTATTAAAGAAAATTTTAAGCCCAACCCCGTTCCTAAAGATGTGCGGCCTATGAATTATGGGGATTTTACAACAACGCTTTTTTTTCGAAAAACTATAAAATATTTTTCAATTTTGAAAAAATAATTTTATTTTGCTCACCAAGAGCTATCCTTTCACCAAGTTTCATAAAACAAATATTTATTTTTGAAATTGATACAGCTATCTGAAAATTTTGCGTTTTTTTTTTTGCAATAACTAATTGATTTACTTATCGATCAAACCCGGTTTGAGCTTATTCGATTCCTACAACTTTTGTTTGAAACATTTTTTCTTAAATGTTTAGTTCTTTTTTTTATAAACGAAAAAAGTTTTTTGCGAACTTTGGACGCCATTTTGAAAATGAAGCCCTAAAATTCGGGTGGGGTAAAGTAGTTCATTGAATTCTACGGAATTTTTTCCTAATTCTTACATATTTTCAATTACTGAACTATTTCTTGGCACCTGAAAAAGTAATTTGATTGGACTATTCGACAATTTTCGACTTTTGTTTAATTTCAAATTGTTTATTATTAGGTATTATGTGATGACTGAACATAGAAGCATTCTTGAGACTATTGCCTGTGTAATGGAATGTTTCAGGGCCAATTTCTAGTTTGTTTCTGGCGAAGCCGCCATATTGGTGTCACCTTGTTTATACCATTTTTCACGCATAGGACAAGTGAGGTGCATTCCCTCTAGCCTAATCTAAATCTCGGCGTTTCCCTTCTAGTATATATTAAATTCCAACTAATACAATCCCTTCAATTTTATTCCTTTATTTAACACATCCATACATCCACAATTTGATTCTTGTCGGGATTTGAACCGTTCGCGACCATCATTTATTCACAAAAACCTACACGCTACACCAGCCCGACTACAACTGGGTTAATCGGCCTTCACCTGCGTGTCCATCTTGGCGAACTTGTCGAACATGTTGGCGTAGATGCGCTTCTCCTTCTGCAGCTGCTCCTTCAGCGTCTTGGTGCAGGCGGCCAGCTGCGCCCTGGCGGCGCTGTTCGTCGGATCGACGTCGAGGCACGCTTGGAAGTCGCGGGCGGCGGCGTCGGGCTCGCCGAGCCCCAGCAGCGCCTGGCCGCGTCTGAACAGCGCCTTCTCGTTGCGCGGGTCTATCTGGAGCGCGGAGCTCGCCGCCGTCTTCGCCCCGAAGTAGTCCTTCTGCTTCAGCTCGCACAGCGCGACGTTGAGGTGCGAGGCGAGCAGGAGGGAGCCTATCTCGGGGTTGGACTCGTCTGGAAGATGACAAATGGTGGTTTTGGAAGGTAGGACGGATGCAGAGATTCGTAAAATAATAGATATTTATACACCAAGTGAGTTATACACGCCCAGGCCCATAATAGTTCGGCCGCCTATCATTTTCAGCTAGACATTATCAAATTATGAAATCTGTATTAATTGCGAAAAAATTATAGCTTTTAATTTGAGCGAGAAAAAAATATTCCACATGCCGAAATATCCTTTGAATGGGCATCAATGATAGACAAGCACAAATCCTTACTAAGAGATTTACCACAAGGTATTTTGCTTGCAAACTGAAAAATAACATGCCATATATGTTTATTTATTCAGTATGTGTTTTAACTCGACACATCAGTTTCATGGCAATTATTACGCCTCTAAGGTGCCAATTTTTGTGGTCGAATTATTACAACTCCTAACTACTGTATCGCATTTTTTTTATATTATAAATCTATTTTTCAATAAAATATGTATACTGAAGAGAGTTTTCAGTTTCTGTAAGATGAAAGTATATTTTAATAAAGTTAAGACGGTTTTATCGATATTTTTCGTATTTGTTCGAGATTCCATAATTTGATAAGATGTAGTTGAAGCTGTTTGTTTTATATATTGTTACGAACGCTGGGCCAGTCCGCCCCTGCCTGCTCCGATGATCCAGCCAACTGAACGTCGATGACGTACGCGGGCAGCGCCCGCGTCGAAAGATCGCGGCTTTTGCCCGATGGTTCGGGAATCGGCCCGGAAGCTACTAGATATCTCCGCAAGGAGATATAACGCGGGGTTTCGACGCGGGACAGTTCAGTTCCTATTTTGAATATCGGCGCGGCGTTCCGTGCAACGCTCTAATATAAATTGTATAAAAATAAATTAGTATAGTTAAATAGTGTTAGTCCGTAGTTGTAATAATTAAATAAATAGTGTTAGTTTAAAAGTGCGAGTTTAATTTTTCATACCTCACGAACCCGAAATAAATAAAACGTTACAATATCAACGACATTGTACAGCATAAAGGAAAATGTGAGATCCAACTTTTTGCAGATGACTCTTTAATCTACATTATTGGTGGAAGTTTAAACGAAGTAATAACAATTTTCCCCCCCCCCCCCCCCCCCCCCCCCCCCAAACCCCCCCCCCCCCCCCCCAACCCCCCCCCCCCCCCCCCCAAATAATGAGATAAAAACAATTATTAAATGGCTAACTGACAATAACTTAAAAGTTACTGTAAACAAGACTAAGTATATGATAATAAGAAATAAATATAATTTAATCGATGATTGTAACATAGATGTAATTATAAATGGAGATAAAATAGAAAGGGTTAAAGAATATAAATACTTAGGTATTGTTATAGATGATCAGTTGACATTTATAAAACATTCTGATTATATTACAAGTAAAATAGCAAAGAAAATTAATTTTTTAGGTAGAATAAGTAGTGACATAACACAATATACAAAAACATTAATTTATAAATCAATCATAAGTCCTCATTTGAATTATTGTTCTTCAATATTGTACCTATTAAATGACTCTCAATTGAACAATTTACAAAGGAAACAGAATCAAGCAATGCGAATTATATTAAAATGTAATAAATATACAAACAGAAAATATATGTTAGAAACTATAGGGATTATGAGTGTAAAACAAACAATAGTTTATAATACTATGACCTTCATATACAAAATATTGCATAGGTTGATGCCACTACATTTATATGAGTATTGCACTTTTGCAGCTGACATCCATAAGCATATGACTAGAATGCGAAATGATCTTTATGTAAATACAGTTAGGACTAATTACGGGCAAAATAGTTTGTTTCACAAAGGTTTCATAATGTATAACAATCTACCAAATGAAATAAAAACAAGTACCAGCTTACAGATGTTTAAAAAGCTTTGCAGTAGATATGTACATGATAATATAGAACTTTAGTTTTAGTAGAACATATAATATTAACTTATTTTTTATTTATATAATAGTATATATGTTTATATTTAGCTGATGCTAATAAATATTATTATTATTATTATTATTAAAATGTTTGGTGGCCGAACTATTATGAGCCTGGGCTTGTACTTCATGCAAAGTAAAAAACGATGCATGTCAGTAAATAGGCCAAGCCTATTACATTTTTACGTGCCAAAATTAGGGACAGTACGAAAATATACATAAAAAAATCGAAAAAATCCTGTAGAACTGAATAAACTACTTTTCCCAAGCTGAATTTCACCACGTCATATTCAAAATGGCGTCCAAAGTTGGCCAAAAACCCTCTTTTCCGTTTAAAAAAAACTATGCGTCCTACAAAAAACAAAAAAAAGTTTCAAATAAAAGTCGTAGAACTTATTAAAACACAACAATTTAAGCCTCTCGGCATCTCTCTCTCCCATTACCACGCGCATGAACGAACATCGAGCGGAGGCAGCATTTTGTATAGGGGCCAATACCATGTAGTCTACAGATCAGGAAATGACATTGACTTCCAAAAAATAATATTTGTATGAAAGTACAACTATTTAACTACGATCTGTGCAAATTTCAGCACTTAATGTTAAGAAATGAGGCAGTGGCGATTTAAAAAAAAAAATATATATATCTCGGCTCCAGAAGGTCGTAGGGTAGTTTTTTTTAAATTTGTAAAAAAACAGCAGCTATCGAATGGCAATAACGCCATTTCGATATAATTGAAACTTTTTGAAAAAATTAATTTTTTCGGTAAAAAAATTGGGATTTTTGCGCGGTTATTTTTAGCATATCAACAATCATATTACGATTCGCGCTTTATTTGTACACGAAAGTACAAGTCTTGAAGAAAATTTTAAGCCCTAACTGAACTCTCTAAGTGCATTTGTGTATGAATTATTTGAGTTTAAAAAAAAGCATTTTTTACGAAAAATGCGAATTTTGCAAAAATTATCAGGAATATTCAAAATATCAGCTTATTCTACTTATCGAGGACTATACATTCCCAAAGTTTCATGAAAAAATATTATATCTTTTTCAGATATAAGCAATTGAAAAAATCGCGATTTTTAGCTGTTTTTTTTTTTTGCAATAAAAAATTTATTTATTAAAGTCGCTTGAATTGTTTGTTTTAATAAGTTCTACAACTTTTATTTGAAACTTTTTTTTGTAAGACGCATTGTTTTTTTTTTAAGAAAAAAAGGGTTTTTGGCCAACTTTGGACGCCATTTTGAATATGACGCGGAGAAATTCAGCTTTGGAAAAGTAGTTTATTCAATTCTACGGAATTTTTCCGATTTTTTATGCATATTTTCGAGCTGTCCCTAATTTTGGCAAAAAAACGAGGTATTTTTGACAACGGGCCTAGCCTAAAATGCATGTGTTGGTTTAGAGCGCATTGATGCCAGATTGTTATAAAATGGTTCTGTATGTAGAAATAATTTTGGGTAACATATGGATGGATTCTTTGTGTTTGTTTACTGTTAAATATTAGGTTGGCCAGAAAGCCTTGCACCTAAAAGTTTCTTTTTCTTTTTTAACTTTATTAATAACAATTAACACATAAGAACAACAAATAAATTCGCCATGGATATCTATAACCTTCGCCCATCTGTTAGGTAAATCACTAATGCCCTTTTCCCAGAATTTGGGGAGCTGCGATGAAAAAACTCATAAAACTCACGAAGCTACGCACGTGAGGCCATGGAACATTCTATGTCTTTATTATGAAAACCATCAAGACCCATGACGTCATGCGTCACATACATGATGCTCGATAGAGTTTTTCCCTACCCCAGATTTTGCGCCTTCAGGTTAGGCAAACCATCTTTACCAAGCGTGACGTGACGCAAAACCATGACGCAGATCGCAATATTTTCCAGGGGCAATCCCATAATAAAGACATGGAATGTCAAAAAGTCGACCGCTGTTTTGAGGTCTCCGTAAGTGTCGAACTTTTTTCCCGCTCAAATGTTGATTGAAACAAACGGTAGTCCGACGGCGCAAGGTCCGGTGAATAAGGCGGATGGGCAACTGGATGCCAGCCAAGCTCTGTGATTTTTTGGCGCATGCGGCCGTCTGAAGCGACATGCGGCCGTCTGAAGCGACATGCGGCCGTGCATTGTCATGCAACAGGTGGATGGTAGAACGTCTCGGCCGTTTTTCTCGCATTGCATCGGCCAATTTCTGGAGTTGTTCGATGTACTCGGAAACTGAAACGGTCTTGCCTATGGGCAGTAATTTGCAATAGATCGGCCCTTTCATCTCCCACCAAATAGGAGAGATGTTTGTGCTGGTGTGGGTCTGTTTTCGGCTGTGTCGGAGGCTCTACATCACGCTCAAGCCAGACGGCATGTCGTTTATAGTTGTCATAGAGGATCCAACTCTCATCACCGGTGACCAAATTTTCGAGAAACTCCTTGCGGTGAGGTTGAAAAAGCAATGACTCACAGATGTTCACACGCATTTGCTTATGAGCATCGGTAAGGCGATGACGGATCCATCTCGATTGAACTTTTCGATAGCCGAGATCGTGAAGATGGGTCTCAATGGTGCTGTGAGTCCGCCCGAGTGTCGCCGCCAATTTTGCTTGGATTGGATTTGTAATTGCAGCAGTTCGTGATCAAAAAATGACTTTTTTTGCTTTGATCGGCGACAACTTTGCAAAATATCATCGTACAGAGTTCGAAAACAGGTCAAATTAAAGAGAAATGTTATCTAAAAGAAATTTATGATGAAATTATCGAAAAAAATTTATTGAAGTCTGTATATCTTTTAAAAGACAAGCAAACATTTCGAAAAAAAAAAATTCGATGGTTTTCTTCTGATTACTCAAAAACTGCTGATGCTAGAAAATTTTAAACTCATGATCCCAAAACTAGAAACTTGGGGCTTCATTTTCCTTTTTTTTTCTTTTCTCTACGACCATTTTCTCCCAAGTTAGAGGTCTATATAATCACCTAATGTACGATTTTTTTATATCCTTTAATTTTTGCACCTAGTGTATAGATTTAAAAAAAATACGTTTTTTTAAAATTTGCTTTGCTATCACATAAAAAAATCCAACCATTTTATGTTACCTTAAGTTAATTTTTGCACCTAGTGTATAAAGATTAAAAAAATATACGTTTTTTAAAATTTGCTTTACAATCCCATAAAAAAAATCCAACTATTTTATGTTACCTTAAGTTCCCATGTTCTTACAATAATTTCTAGATTTACGAAAAACTACACACAACCAACAGAAGAAACCCTTACCTTTCTCGCCCTCCAGAAACGTCTGAATCTTCTTGTACATTTTAACGGCCAACTCGAGTTTCCCCGCCTTGAAATAATTCGTCCCCTTCTCCTTGTACAACTTCGACTGCTCGACCTTCTCCTCCGTGTCCATCGACCAGCTCTCTTTCGCCTTCTCGAAGTTCTTCAGCTTCACCACGTATTCGACGGTCGCGTTCGGAGGTATTCCATATTCGGCAGAGCCAGTATTGCCGAACGCGTATTTCGGTTTGATTTTTAACTGTGACGTTTCGTTTTTCTTGAATTTCTCTAACGCTTTTTCTACGCCCGGTATGATATTCGAATCGGATCCCTCGCCCAGCGTGAAAGTGACGTCGCGGTCCTCAAAGACCTTGCCTTCGTATTTACCCTCCAGGTGAACTAAAAACAGATAACCAAAAAATTGTTGGGCATGGGGATTAAAAATAACGATACTAGATTATACATATTTTTACAAGTTAAGCAGGAAAAATATATATTAATCATTACACAACTGGTTTAAAAAAATATCATATACAGTTTTTGGTTAAATTGTCTTTAATAATTTATTGTAAGGTCTATTATTGTTCATTGTTTTCTGCAAAAAAATTAAAAGTCCTCCATTTAATTTTTTTAGGCGCATTAAATATAACGGTTACTACACTTCTTGAAAAAATGTAGGGAACAAAACGTAATTCCTAAATTTTTTGGTGATTTTTGAAAGGCTGTCTTTCTGTGAAAAATGCTTGTACCTAAATTAAATGAATTTTTTTAAAGCTTCAAATTTCTAGTTCTGAGATCTTTTGGCAAAAAATTGTTGTGAGCTGCGGTTATTATGAAATACTAAGAAATAGTGCGAGAAAAACATTTTTTTTTGGTCCATGGACTATTTCTTTTTACAACGGGTAATTTTTTTTTATTAAGGAGTGACACCACTAGGATTTTCAAAAAATCGATTTTTTTGTTTTTTTGGCTTAAAACATACTTTGAATCTTCAAAAATATGAGGCGAAAAGTTTTATCCGTGAAAAACATTTTTTTTTGTTTGAAATTTCATGCTTTTCCCAAAGCGTGTCGAACGCTCTAATGCGGTTCATACCTGCGACGGCATACCTGCTCGAAAGGTACTACGTAACGTCTTACCTACTGATTTCTCACTTCTGTAATACACTACTAGATGTCGTTAGAAACTATGTTTACTCAATTTGAAAAAAATTCAAGTGAAAGTACGTTAGTGTAGGCCTGAAGAGAATGAAGAGTGATGATAGAAGAATGAAGCGATGAAGATTGGTATGAAGAGCATTTTATATATTATGAAAATTCTGGAGATGGAATTTGGTGTGCAGTCATACAATTTTTACTTGGTAGCCGATGCTAGGCGCATCAAATACGTAGAGCATTCTTTGATCAATGCGGCAAAAGAGGCACGCTTCAGCATTAAATCATAGAGAAAAGGAGACGAGGAGAACTATTTGAATGTGGAAGGGCAGCTTAATGGTCCCGGAATCGCAGATTAACGGTAAAAAAATTTTAACAGTCGAATTTCTCATTTTTCATGTTGACAACTCATTTTAAAACCTTAAATGCGTTTTTCTTGAAATATAATTTTTCAAAATGGCACGCAGCATAACTCCAACAATTTCAATATTTTTGTTTTAAATTTTAACCACATCTTTATAACAACATTTTTAAGTGAAACACTTACGGATTTTTCGATAAGTTAATTTAAACAATTTTTTATAAACAAATAATTGCCCTTTTTTTATTGAAAAATTGACTTTTTTCTTCAAAAACATGCCAATTACACAAAAAACAATATTTTCATAATTCCGTAGGTACGTGTTTCACTAGCTGTACTCATGTAGATTGAGAGGATTTTTTTTTTGTTTCAAATCAACATTTGCAACAGTTCTGCCGCATGCCGCGAAGCGCCCTCGACAACGTGTCTGCGGAGAATAATTTTAGCGCCACCATTTTTTTTGTCCTTCAATATATGACCAGTAACACCCTTAAAGCGTTTTTTCTACATTTTCTTCAATCCGAAGAAAAATTGTCAAAAAAGCGTTTTTTTTTTTTAGGTTGTTACAGTGGTGTTACCCCTTAAATCAATGCATGGGCCGAATAGCTTGTTTATTCAGCTTCAACTTGCTTTTTTAATATTCTCTTTATGTCAAATTGTTGCTGCAATATCTGACTTTTTATGAAATAGGATCCTTTTGTCTTTGATCATCTGTATCTCAGCAACCAATCACTGCACAGAGAATGGCAGTTTCAGAAACTGGAATAAACCGGACTGGAAAAAAAAATTTACTGGAATTTTTTTTTCGCCCTTAATATTGATTTAAAGAAATGAGAAAAAAAAAGCAACTTTTTTTTGTTGTTTTCGTAAATCTACCTAAATTTTCTTCTCGGATTGCGGGACAATCATAGCTCACAAAATTTCTTGCCGAAAGATCTCAAAACTAGAAACTAAAGCCTTTTTTTATTGAGACCTCTCAAAAATCACCAAAAAAATTAGAAGTTCTTTTGTTTCCTAAATTTTTTTGGAGTAGTGTATATCAACTTATATGAATTTAAATCAAATGTGGTTTGGGTAAATAGAAGCAAACAATTTAGTTAAAGGCACTGAACATTGAGGAAGTTACAATCATTTTAATATATAAATATTCAATTTATTTTCAATTACATATTTTCCAGTTTGACATAGTTGGCAAAATAAAATTTGTTATCTAATATTTCCTGTTTGTTCACATTGGCTTTATCATTACAGAAGCCACAATAGAATTACACTCAAAACAATACTGTGGGTTTTTTGGTTTATTTGTTTATTTTTTTTTTACACATTTTACAGGGTGGTCCGAAATTTAAATACAGAAAATAATGCAAAAATGTCATACAAACTATGTATTAAAAATGCACCCTAATATAAGGTAATTTTTTTACTTTAAAAACTCAATTTTCAATAAAACTATTAACAAAAAATGAAAGAGGTAAATAGAAAAAAAAGTTACAAAACAATTTCTGCCCCACCGCTCATGTTGAGACGGCCCTTAGATCTTAAAACTAATCTTTCAGCGAGATTCGGCACTAAAAGTTTATTTCTAAATAATTGCAAAACAAAAATATGTTGCTGAAAAAGCGAATGTGGTATTAAACTTATAAAACATCCATCTTATTTTTGCAAAAACGAAACAAAACATTCTAACAAAAGCGCTACCCATGTATTTTTCTGTCATTTTAAAATATCTCTACAAACAAGTTTATTATGAAAAATTGGAACGACAATAGTTAATTATATATTCGATACCCGCTGTTGTTTGTAACACTTACCTTATTACCACTAATGAATATTTATTTAGCACTTTGGAACGATAAAAAGGATGAAACAACGAACGTACCTTCAACTAGCGAACCGTCATTGGGTGTAGAAAATCCTTCTCCTGGCGTCATTTGGAGCCTTTCGATGGCTCCATCTTGATTGGGGCTCAAGTCCTCGCCTTCCCAGTCGATAACCTCTACCTAAAAGAAACAATGTCAAATACAAGTGGGACACGTTGCAAGCTCTTTCTTACATCGAATTTTAATGTGGCATCTGGGGGAATGGTCGGGGGGCTACCCGCTTTTCCATAAGCGTATTCCAGGGCGCAGGTTAAAATAGCGCGCTCCCCTTTCTTCATAGTCGCTACACCAATATCCCATGCCTTAATCACACTACCTACAATATAAAAGCAAAAAGCAACAAATAAATAAAATAAAAAATGGTCGGTAAGTACCTTTTCCTAGGTCAAATTTAAATGGTTCGTTGCGATCTCTGCTGGAATCGAACTTCGTGCCGTCTACAAGGGTGCCGGTATAGTGAACACTGACTTTACACCCTTTCGGTGGTAGTTCGTCGCTCGATTCCTTGTTGTGTTATTTGTTTTAGAACACCCCCATCGGCGCTTGGCGAGATATCCACGGGATCTGACATTTCGTTGCAACTTTATTTCGCGGTTTTCTTACCAAACGTTTGGAATTTTCTGAAAAATGTAAAAAACGATGCCGCATTTGAGGTTATGTTTGACACATTTCTGTATTAATTAATTAGTTACGGTTTTGTGAATATAACGAAAAAAAAAACTGTTTTGTATCAATGACCTAATAAGGCATTAATATAATTACCCTTGTTGACAATTAAAATACCAATTTTCCGAAATTAACCGTTTCCAGAAAACTAATTTCGCCTTGTACGTATTCGAAATTGGAACTGAATTGCACCTATAACGAATGTATTTACTAACGCGGTTGTACTACACCTTCACCTTAGTTATCAGGCTTTTTAATCACAAAACTTGTGGTTTTAATTGTCACTTTGTCAGTTAGCACTTTTTCACTCTTTGTATTTGCTCTGCAGATTCTAGAACTAGAATGAAAATTGAATTTGGTTTTAATTGCCGTTTTGACGTATTCTAATATGTGGCGACATCTCCTAGTCGATAAGTAACTATTCGATTAAATAAACAGTAATACATACATTACACATAGACAAAATATATACTTTTTGCATTACATATTGTGACATTTGTAAAAGTGACATTTGTGACAGCTGACATTTATTAAGTTTTATAGTTTATATATTAAGTCAATTTAGTTTATACACTAGCTGTTAGTAAAGAATTGTATGGAATGTCATATTAAATATTCTAGATGTCAAACGAATTTTCTAGAAGATGTAAATATTATAAATACTGGTGTGGTTGCTAGGAGTTAGTTAGTTGTGATTTGGATGTAACAGAGTTAAGACCGACGTGTTGTAGAATGTTAAATAAACGTGTTTGGAATTAAAGGAGTGAATCATTTAAGGAGAAATACGTAACATTTTGGTGGCAGCGGTGGGATAATAGAAGAATTCGAAAAAAAGTTATATGGTGAATACGAGATCTACAAGATACGACGAGGAAACGACGACGATGGATGTGAGTGAGATACTAAAATTTTTGCAACAAGGAGAAGAAAAGCGACAGCAAGAGGATGAAAAGCGACGACAGGAGGATGAACGACGACGGCAGGAGGATGAACGACGACGGCAGGAGGACCGTGAGGAGGCAGAACGACGACGACAGGAGGACCGTGAGGAGGCAGAAAGGCGAGAGGAAAAGCGACGGCTGGAGGACGAACGGCGGCGACAGGAGGACCGTGAGGAGGCGGAAAGGCGAGAGCAACAGCGACGGCAAGAGGATGAACGACGACGACAAGAGGACCGAGACGAGGCGGAGAGGCGTCATCAGGAAATTTGCGAGTCTCAACAAATAATAAACACCAGGTTGAATGCATTTTCTGGGAGGATTGATGGCGTGGAACAGCAGATTGACCAGGTAGGCCAAAAAGTCAATAGAATTGAGAAGGAGTTTCAGGAGAATAGGGAAGAAATCGAAAGAAGACTCGAAAGAAGATTAGAGGGACACCAAACGGCAGGTACAAAAAGAAATACTGGAAAAGATAGAAGGGCTAGAGCACCAATTACATCGTACTTCAATAGCCGATTCAGGAGATTGTTCGACCTCACCAGCTACTCCGTTACAACATTCAAGCCTTATGCATACTGAAAGGTCAGTACACAAAATGCTTAAGCCTCCTACGTACGATGGACAGTCATCATGGTCCATGTATCGCAGACAGTTTGAGGCTGCTGCAAAGGCCAACGGATGGACTCCACAAGAAATGGCTACTTCGCTGGTCATATCTCTCAGAGGTCAGGCACTAGAAATCTTACAGAGCATCCCGGAAGAACAGCAAAACGATTACGACAGGATTGTAGGAGCATTAGAAATAAGGTATGGACACAAATATCTCCGCCAAGTTTATCAGTCCCAGATCAAGAGCAGGCAGCAAATAAGTAATGAGTCTCTTCAAGAATATGAAGCTGACATCGAACGACTCATTCATTTGGCATACCCTCAAGCACCTAAAGAATTTCTAGAACAAATTGGCATCCAGACTTTTATTGATGGACTACTAGACTCTGAAATGCAGCAAGCTTTGCGACTTGGGAGACACACTACGATCAGTGATGCACTCATAGCTGCCCTGGAATTTAAAGCAGCTAAAGAAGCCTCGAGGAGCTACAAACATCTAGTAAGACAAGTTAAATTTGACGAATGCCAGTCACTTGAAGACACCATAAAGAAAATGATACGAGAAACATTAAATGAGATGGGACAGTCGAACTCACCACTGAAGGAGACAAGGCGCTGCTACAACTGTGGTAGAATTGGGCACCTACAGCGTTTTTGCAGAGCCAGGACAAGGTACCGGCCAAGATCATATTCGCCAGATCGACAACCGGTACATAGGTCAAGATCCAGGAGCCCGAATGAAAGGAACTGGAGAGAAGAAAGCAAGACACCGACGAGTACACAGCACAGAAATGGTCGCTTCCCTTCCCCAGAGCGAGAATCTTGTTCCAGATCACCAGTGAGAGATTCGGAAAACGACAATTAGTCGATGCTAGGGGGCGCGTGTCGACTACTTATACTCAATGCCCCAAGATTTCTATCTCAGATAAAAGTAGCGATGCAGAGAGAGACCCAGGACGCGCATGTGTGGGAGATGCCCAATCAGCACCTCTTTGTGGTCAGCATGATGAACGAGTCGGCGATATCATGAAACAAGAACAAGTCTATCTGCGTGGACGTCATGGACAGTCTAAAGAAGGAGTTCTACCTGTACTCAATTTCTCGAATGACACCAGCAATGAACTGTTAATGGCAACAACAGTACAAGTCGAAGATGAATGGTACTCGGAGGAAATGATGAAAAGCCAGAAGAAAGACAATGATCTGAGGTTAATCCCGGAACTGGGTAAAGAATGGAGTTCGACCAACTTGGCAGGAAGTTTCCAGATATGGTACGACTATCAAGGGATACTGGGCTCAATGGAATTCCCTTTGTCTTCGCGATGGCCTACTGCATCGGAAGTGGGAGAGCCCCGATGGAGTATCCGCAGTCTACCAGTTGGTCTTGCCTAAAGCAAGAATCCACCAAGTGTTGGAAGAACTGCACAACAGCCCAACCGGAGGACATTTTGGAGTAACCAGGACTTTGGCTCGAGTAAGGGACCGATTTTATTGGGTAAACTGTCGCCGAGACGTCGAAGAATGGTGCAAGAGATGTGATCTGTGCTCTGCCAAAAAGGGACCAAACACAAGAAGCCGTGGTAAAATGGTGCAGTACTTATCCGGAGCACCATTCGAGAGGGTAGCAGTGGACATTCTTGGACCATTACCTGTAACCGACCGTGGCAATAAGTACTTGATGGTGGTAATGGACTATTTCTCGAAATGGCCCGAAGCAGTACCCCTTCCCAATCAAGAAGCAGAAACTGTAGCCGAAGCGTTCATCGAGAATGTCATAGCTAGACACGGAGTACCCCTCGAACTGCATTCTGATCAAGGAAGAAACTTCGAATCAGAGCTGTGGCAAGAAGTAATGAAAATAATGGGCATCAAGAAAACCCGAACTACTGCGCTTCATCCCCAGTCGAATGGCATGGTTGAACGCCATAACAGAACCATATGGACATATAACAGACCACTACCTGTCTAAATTCGTGTCTGAAAATCAAAGGGACTGGGACAAATTGGTGCCTCTGTTTTTGCTGTCATATCGAAGTTCCCAGCATGAGTCGACTACCTACACTCCGTCTATGCTGACCTCTGGAAGAGAAATGAAACTGCCTACTGACCTCATACTTGGCCGTCCACTAGAGGAAAATCAGGAACGATCTCTGCCAGAATTTGTAGAGAATTTGAGAGAGAGAATGGACCAGATCCACCGATTTGCCAGGGAGAAGCTGAAAATTCACAGCGACAAAATGAAGCAGCGTCTCGACACTACATCAACGGAGACTGCATTTAAACCTGGTGATGCAGTATGGTTGTACGCCCCAAAAAGGACGAAAGGAAAAAGTCCAAAGCTTCAGAGCAACTGGGAAGGCCCGTACACCATAATAAGGAAAATCAACGACCTGGTCTACCGCATCCAGCTATCTCCAAGAAGCAAGCCGAAGGTGGTCCATTTGGAGAGACTCGCAAGATATACAGGACATAATCCACCCGATTGGTTTGTTGTCGAAGATCCGCCGCCTAGGACTGAAGACAGTGTTATTCGGGACGAATAACCTTAAAGAGGGGAGCAATGTGACATTTGTAAAAGTGACATTTGTGACAGCTGACATTTATTAAGTTTTATAGTTTATATATTAAGTCAATTTAGTTTATACACTAGCTGTTAGTAAAGAATTGTATGGAATGTCATATTAAATATTCTAGATGTCAAACGAATTTTCTAGAAGATGTAAATATTATAAATACTGGTGTGGTTGCTAGGAGTTAGTTAGTTGTGATTTGGATGTAACAGAGTTAAGACCGACGTGTTGTAGAATGTTAAATAAACGTGTTTGGAATTAAAGGAGTGAATCATTTAAGGAGAAATACGTAACAATATGTATGTACAGACAGAATTTATAAGTGACAAGAGCAACCAAAAGATGGCGGAAGTTTCTCCTCCTCTGTAAGTGAATTTAATTACAGAAAAAGCTAATCCCCTATTTGCTAATCATTCTATGTTTTTAGATATAGATGTTTTAAAGGTTGAATGGATGTTTTTTTTGGATATTTTTTTACTACAATTGATGGTTTGTGTTCCATCTCTTGGATCTTTGTATAAGTTCAAAACAACGGTTTCGCCATCTTTTGGTTTCTAATTGTCTGCTTACAGAAATTTTAAATTTAGTCAATGTCATTTTTTTTCAAGAATTTGGAACCTTAGAAAAGTAATGAGTAATAAGCCAAGTAATTACATTTCAGTCAATAATGAAATCCTTTTGGTAACTCACTATAAATTAGTAAGTTTAATTTGTAAAAGTAAATTGCCTTTTACGAAATTATCGCTTCCGCTAATACCGACAATGGACTGGAACCGCACAAATGAAAAATACTTCTGCCAATTTTTTTGTCTATAAACAGTGAAGTGGACGAAATAGGTTATTTTTATGTCAGCCGAAATATCATTTACTTTGCGAACCGAACTGGAAATGGATAATGTAATAAATGTGGCGGACTGTTGTCGAGCGTGTTTAAGGATAGATTGCACTTTGACTCCTACCAGTGCCCAGGATAACGATTCCATAAAATTCTATGATAAACTCCTGTCCTGTGTCTCAGAAGTGGTAAGTATTTTTCTTTATTTTCTTAAAATAATAGGTACGACAGTAGTATTCGCCATACGAAATATAAACCACATATAAATTATTTGTTATCATTCGCCATAGGGTATTTTTTTAAAATTATTTTGATTAAATATAACTTACTTTTTTTTAGTCTTGGTTGAAAGAAGGGCTTCCGTCATTAATATGCGGCACCTGTATAGAAAGACTGAGAATCGCGTACGATTTTCGGATAGTTTGCCTACAATCCGACAACACGCTGAACCGTTACATTGGTCACTTGCAAGATGACAACAAACAGAACGTGAATTTAGTGCCCAGGCCCCTTACGACCCCTACCAAGTTCGAGTTTGCAATACCGACAAGTAGCAGCGAAGTACTGCCTGTAATCGGAGAAGAACAACAGAACGCTGAATATTTACATTTGAAGCATTTTTTGGACAACGATGAGGACCTTACGAAAAGTGAGAATTTGGTGGATCAAACCTCGAGGAGTACGAGTCCCGATTCCGCTTCGACAGGTAGGAATATTCATTAAGTGTTTATTTGAACAGTGGCGTTGTTAAGAACTTAAGGACGGGGTAACATTAATTCGGGCAAAAAAATGCACATTTTTGTGATTTTTTTTGACAACACAGTTAAAATCAATTTATTAAAACCAATGGCACATTAAAGTATAACATTCAAAGAATATCGTGTAAAATTTTCATGAAAAAATATTAAAAGATACGGCAATGACAGCAATTATTCGGAAGCATGTCGGAAAAAAGTACAATTGCGGTGTTCCTCATAACTCGGTGCTGAATCATCTGAAATCAAAAAATCAAAGTTCTTTCGTTAGATAATCGTTTTCCCCAGGTAACGCTGGGAGGGTTTTTAGAAATTTCTATTTTTCACTTTTTGGAAACACTGAAGTGAAAAACGCGATTTTTGCGAAAAAAAATCGGCTAATTTGTTACTGTAAAATAAAAAATATTAACAAATATGAAAAAAAAAACTCTCCAGTGTTACCTCGTAAATTATGTGCAGAAATAGTGTTCAAAATTTCAAAAGGATCGGTGCAGTCGTTTTCAAGTTATGAGGAACACCGACTTTAAAAATGTGAGTTGTGGGAAAAACGCTGTAAAGTTTTGAACACTAAAAGATTTGGAATAAAACGTTCATTCATAAGCGAGTTTTATTGGCTTACCTCACACTGAATCATCAATGCCAGGTCCATAAAGGATGTTGCTATCATCGATGATGTCTAAAGCATCTTTTTGCTCCTGTCTACGACGAATCCTGCCTTGCGAAGCAGCTGTCAGGTAACAATAGTGCGCTCGGGTGCTTGTATGAGGCGCGGTTGCTTAAACGACTGTATCTTCGTTAGTTTTGCTCCGATTCCTTTCCATTTTTCACACAATATTCTTGAAAGGTTCTCTTCTTAAAACTCTATTCGCAAGTTTCTCTGATTAATATTTCGTGCGTTCAAAAAAAAAACATTATTCCAAGTATTACGTGTAAATTCTACTTGTAAAATAATGAAAATGATCTGATAACTAAAAGACGAATGACTGACAGTGGAAACTTATAGTGACAGTTGTGCCAAAATGTGAAAATCCTTTCTGACCCACCGTTCTTGCGAAAACCTGCGAAATCGACCAACTAAGTAACTCCCAAAAAAATTCCTACTTACTAATTCGACCACGAGGAACACCATGGAAAAAATGAGGAAAAACCCCAAAAAATACGATTTTTTTCGAAAAAAAACAATGGCGTATCTGCATTCAGTGAATTGGTTCAGAATTGTTTGACGATTTCTAGACGAAAAACAAAAATTTCTACTACAAATTTTTGATCCCTAGACATTACGAGTTCTTGAACGAATTAGCACATGATATAGTAATTCTAGGTTATTCAACTACTGGCTTTGTTCGAATGTATCTTAGCGCAGAACAAGCACCTTGACCTCTCGTGACACGACCATCGAAACTACCCCATAAACAATCAGTTTCAGGTTTCATCAACAACCAACCCCACCTGCAACAACCGCAGCTGACGCAGCAGCAGCAGCACCAGCAGCAGCAGATCCACCAGGGTCAACATGCCGTACAGCATCTGCAGCAGATTCACCAGCAGCCCGTCCAGCCGGAGCAGCAGCACCAGACGATCAAGCAGCATGCCGTCTCGAACATCGGCGTCGATTCCCTCCAGGTGGACCATCTGCAGGTGGATTCATTGCAGACGTCGCAGGAGCACCAGAACCAGCAGAACCACCAGGAGATCCAGACGTTGGTGCTGCAGACTATGACCTCGATGCAGCCCGCAGCAGTCACGACGGCTCAGCCGGTCGCGGTGCAGCCCAGGCGGGTCATCAAACGGACCACAGGTGAATAATTTTTGGATTATATTCCTATAATTTACCGGAAAATTATATAACTTCTTAGTACGTATCATTCCAACCTTAAATATACACGTTTCCAACCTCAAAGATTCTTTAAAATATTTAACTTGTATAACATCTTCGAATACATACCGTCGAGGTTATGTCCAGAGAACATAACCTTCAAAGTTTGTGTTCTATCCCCAAATATACTTTTTGAACTACGTCTTCTCTTAATTGCAAGTTGCTATGTTCGTGAATTCACGTTTTAAATTTGTTAAGAATTTGTCCGTATTCGGTGATTTCTGATCTGAGCAAAGTTAAAGTGGACCGTGTCTATTTAGGCATTCAAGTGAGGCCGCCGACGCCACAAGGCGAGGGGGACTCTGCGGACGCCAAGCCGTTCACATGCACAGAGTGCGGAAAGAGGTATAGGAAGAACGCCAACCTGAGAATTCACATGAGGACGCATACGGGAGAGAAGCCTTTCGAGTGTAAATACTGCGAGAAAAGGTAAACATAATGTCACTACAGCCCAACCATTATGTGTGAGGAGTTCAGTGACCGGCACACGTGTAACGATATCGGCCTTGAACAGAAGCGTGTGTATTTTTCTTTTCTGACAGGGTCAAGAATAGTACTGTCTCACTTTGATATGAGGGTACTTTGGAAATCTATTAAACCACAAAGTTTACTATTTGTGGCACTGAGATCAGAATCACAAGAATCATCTTTGTTTCACGTAATTAAGCAAATAGAAAACACGCATCAAATCCCAAACCGCCGCACCGCACTGGAAGTGCGAGATATGTAGCTGAACCATCTGTGAATAAAGGAAAGTAATAATGTTACGAGTGAAAAAAAGACATCCGTGTTGACTAGCGTCCAACATTTGTAGATTGTCTGTTGCATCTAATTAGCAAATTATGGGTAAAAGTTTATTAGTTATCGTGTCCGGGATCGAATTTGAAAGAAATGTTTGCAAAAAGTGCACTAAAAACGGTTTAGATGTTTTTTTATTTTTATGCTGATTTTTTAAAATTTGGTTTGCTTTAACTTTGTGGCATGACCTTTAATTGTTAGTAATAAATAGGTGCAAGACTTTCCGGCCAACCTAATATAAATAGTCCACAGTACGTGACCCTTTTTTTAGAATGATTAATAACAGGCTGATTTTTCGTAAGTACCTTCAGTTTTATGAGACGCCCACAATCTGTCAATGACAATTCTCAACAGTGGCATTTTACGAAGTGGTAAAGTGGAAAACGTGTCAACCGCATGATAATATAAGTTTGATTAATAACAATTAGCTTTCTATTTGAATTTGAAGATATTCATACAAAATACTTGGAAAAACCTTTGACCTACAAATTTGACAGTTTTGCGGAAGAGTCCTACACTATCAACATGTTCAAATGAGCAGGTCATAAAAATGATTAATAACCGACTGAATTTTTTACTGCTGCTTACTAAATAATTGTGTAATGCAATGGTTATATCGTCCTACAAATCCAATGGCATAATTCCTTAGTCCTACGCTCGAAAGTTGTCAAGTTCATGAGGACATTTGTTGATTGATAACTGTAGGACAATGATAGCAAATGAAAGTTTAGTAAGTCAGTTACCGAACTACAACATTGTCCTACACGAAAGGAAGCATGGGTCGCTAGTCCGACAAAAATAATAAAAAACAACATTATTACTTAAAGCGGGGCAGGGTTTATTCCCTGTAAAAAATTCAATTTTCATGATTTTTTTTTGACGAAACGTTTACTGTAAATTTATTTTGGTAATTAATAGTATATAATAAAGTAACATTTGAAGAGTATTCTCTGAATTTTGTATTAAAAAATATGAAGAAATAAGCGATTGGCAGCAAATTTACGAAAACGTCTCAAAAAAAAAAAATCGATTTTTCACGAAAAAAAATTGCCTTTTCGAATAAACGACTCGAAGAAACCCTACCCCCTTCCCCCCAATTTTTTTTTCATGATCTCATTATTTTTAAATTACTTATGCAGATTTTATTTCTTGTTTTGTTTTTTTTTTTATCATAAAAGTAACAAACATTACAAAATTTGTTTTCATGTAAAAAATGTGAAAATAACTAATCTTCATCTGAATCATCGGAGGATCCCTCATCTATACTACTTATATCATCGTCGCTCTCTTGACAATTATTATCGTCAGACTGTAAAAAATATATTTTAAATTTTTAGTAATTGTTTTTTTTTTTAATTTAGTTTTTAGAAAAGTTTTACACAAATGCCTCAGTTCCTTCGCGAATTTTTTTATTTCTTCTGGTTTTCACGAAAATTTTCGTTTTTAGCAAGAACTACACAAAAAAAAACTATTTCAAGAAAAACACGTTACTTGGTTATTTAATGGCCGTCGGGTACGCGTTCGACTCCGAAATGCCAGTGAAAAACAATTGCTGAATGCACGCTCATTATATCTCACCAAACTCGACTAGCTTGCCTTGTGTAACGGTAGTTGGCATGATTCAAATTTAGGCGGCAATTTTGAAATTACTATTTAGCGACTGTCATCAATAAAGTACAGTATTCTAATTTTTTTCAATTAATTACATTAATGCAATTAAAAAAATATTGTAATTAAAATAGTTACAAAACAATAATAGAATCATTCATAATAGCATCAAAATCAACAACAATTACGGTGAAAAAAAATTTTTTTTTTCATTTCAAATGAAATATTCATTTGCCAATTTTTTTGTAGGACGGGAGTACAGTTGTGTTCTACACTTTAATATCAATAGAGAAAAGTAAAAATGAGGTTGTTATTAATCAAACTAATATCCTCATGAACTCGACAACTTTAGAGCGTAGGACTAAGGAATTATCCCATCGGATTTGTAGGACGATATTACCATTGCATTACACAATTATTTAGTAAGCAGCAGTAAAAAATTCAGTCGGTTATTAATCATTTTTATGACCTGCTCATTTTAACATGTTGATAGTGTAGGACTCTTCCGCAAAACTGTCAAATTTGTAGGACGAACGTTTTTCCGAGTATTTTGTATGGATATCTTGGAATTCAACTAGAAAGCTAATTGTTATTAATCAAACTTATATTATCATGCGGTTGACACGTTTTCCACTTTAACACTTCGTAAAATGTCACTGTTCAGAATTGTCATTGATATGTTGTGGGCGTCTCATCCAACTGAAGCCACTTACGAAAAATCAGCCCGTTATTAATCATTCCAAAAAAAGGGTCGCCTACTGCGGACTAAAAGATTTCCTTTTGGAATTTTCCTTCACTTCTTAACCCTTTGCGCTCCACAGCCGATTCCCTAGGAAGCGCTTGAAAAGTTAGCGTCATTTCGTAGCGGTGGCAGGCTGAGTCACGCAGTAAACGGTCTGTCGCTAGAAATTTTTTTGTTTTTGAAGCTATTGACTTCATTTTTTTTTCATTTAAAGGTTAGAAGATGACCTTTAATTTGGTGTAACTTTCAACTTTTTGGTATAACTTTTTCTGTTTCAAAAGCTTTGTGTAAAATTTCGGACTACAAAATTTTTGGATTTTTTTTGGGGGGGTTTTATTTTATTTTGCCAATATGACGCTAAAATTTTAGCTCCGTTACGCACCGCGAAAGTACGGCAGAAAGCCTATCTTTCGGAGGAACAAACGGGACTCGAGTAGGAGTAACATTTTTCCCACTTATATTTTTCCATCCACCTCCTGTGCCATTTCCATCACCACCCTTGTGCATTACCTCTACCCCCATCACCACTATCATCACCACTTTCACTATCACTCAATCCATGGTTACCAATATTGTCCACAACTTCGCCATCGCTTTCAAACATACTTCCGTCACTAACACTTTCAGGTAAATCCCATTCCTCGTCACTATCACCGGGGCTTCACCGACAATCCTCGAGCGCCACGGCTAGATCAGTCGGGGCTTCACCGACAAGCCTCCGGCGCGCAAAGGGTTAAGGTTATAATTTGCACTGTCTCTAAATAGACCCTTCTCAGGTTCTACCACTCGTCCCACCTGCGGGAGCACATCCGCCGGCACACCGGCGAGAAGCCCCTTCCAGTGCGCCGTCTGCAACAAGCGCTTCACCATCAAGGGCGAGCTCACCATGCACATGAAGTCGCACACCGGCGAGAAGCCCTACGCGTGCACGTGCTGCGACCGGCGCTGCCTCACCGCCGCCGACCTCAAGGTGCACATGCGCACGCACACCGGCGAGAAGCCCTTCCACTGCGTCACGTGCGGCAAGCACTTCGCCAGCACCTACATCCTCAACTCGCACATCAAGACGCATACGGGCGAGCGGCCGTACTCGTGCACCGCGTGCGACAAGACGTTCACGCAGTCCTCCCACCTGAACGTGCACATGCGCAAGCACACCGGCGAGAAGGTAAGGCGAACGCTACACGTACAATATTTATCACGATCTGGATTGAAATCCAGATCGTGATCCAAACATACCCTACACGTTTCAGTATTTATCACGCCAGTATTGTTTTATCTTTTGTACAGTGCGGACGATATGGATACAAAAAAAAAAAAATAAGGCCATGTGTAGCAATTATTTTGGCAATATCTTTGAAGAGAAGAGCAAAAAGAAAACGGTGGGTGAAAAACTGGCTACAACAAAGGCAAAAATATACACATCTAAATTTATTAGATGAAAAAATGTCGTCCCTGCCAGCTCCCGAACGTTTTGATTCTACAATTTTTTTCAGTTCTTTACTGTAGTTTGATCGTAAACTGTTAAACTTTTTCCTCACATCATCAATAGTTGCACCATTTTTAATTTTTTTGTAAATGTCCAGTAACTTGTTAAGGGCTTCAGTTTTCTTTTTTGTATTTTATAATCATTTGATGAAGAATCCCACAATTCAGGTAGCATTTCAAAATTAAGAATAAAATCTTTTAAAATAACTTGGTCTCGCGTGGATGGTTCCGAAGGCACGTCATCGTCACATAGTCTGTTGTCTTCCTGATATTCCGTCGTCTTCCTGATATTCCATCGTCTCACATAGTCCCTTGTTATCCTGATATTCCTCCTCCTCCATTGCTGTTGCAGGTCGTAGTGACATGATCTATATCAAATCCGCAACTACACGTTCAATATTTATCGCGATCCATGGAATCACGATCCAGAATTCGTAAATCTAGAAATCCGACGATCCATATTGCGATCCGTCAATACTGGAGCCTACACGCTCAATAAATATCAGGCTCCGCAGATATCGTGATATTTATTGACCATCTAGCCTACGCCTAAGGATTGGTCGATTTGGCGGGAGAGCGCTGGCGTTTAATGGCCGGTTTACATTCTACGATAAATTGTAACGATGAGACTGACAAATTTATTGTTCTAAATAAATCGAAACAGTGAGTACTACACTAATGGAAAAAATTAAAGGGTCAGTAAAATTTTCCGAATTTTTAGTGATTTATCAGAATGCTGTATCTCAGTGAAAAATGGTCTTATCGAGGTCTAAAAAAAGCATTTTGAAGCTTCAAGTTTCTAGTTTTCAGATATTTTGGCGAAAAAATTTTTAGAGCTCCATGTTTCGTGCAATTTTAAGAAGTAGTGCGAGAAAAAATTTTGCGAATTTTTTTGCTTTTTTTTTCAAGTCCACGAGCTTGAAAAAATTTTTCTAACAGCCATGCTATGGACCGGATAGCTTGTTTATTCAGCTTCAATTTGCTTTTTTTTTTTAAATCTCGATACGACCATTTGTTGCTGAGATATCGAAATCTAAATCAAAAAGGACCCGTTTGTCTTTGATCGACGATATCTTAGCAGCCAACAGTAGCACAAAAAAATCTAAGAGCAGTTCTGAAAACTGGAATAAACACCCTACAAGGTTCTGCTGCGATTTTTGAGAAGAAAATTTTTTTTATCCTTGACATGAATTTGAAAACACGGGTAATTGATGGTTTTTCAGAACATCAACGGCTGAAATTCAAATCTTCATGAAATGACTAATGTTGCGTGTGCCTTTTACAGTTGAATATACCCCCAAAAACCATGCAAAGTTACATTACGATTTAACAAACCGTTTTCTTGTTGTACTTTTGAAAAAATTAAAGGGTCACGTTTTTTGAGCTTAAACATGTCCGTCATGGTTAGTGAAACAAAATTTTTTTTGTTTCTTCCCCATTTTTTTTTCTCATCCCCGTTGAAATTTAACAAAAAAAAAAATCAAAAAATTTGAATTTCAGCCGTTGATGTTCTGAAAAACCATCAATTACCCGTCTTTTCCTGTTTTTTCAAATTCATGTCAAGGATAAAAAAATTCTCCTCAAAAATCGCAGCAAAACCTTGTAGGGTGTTTATTCCAGTTTTCAGAACTACCCTTAGATTTTCTGTGCTACCGTTGGTTGCTGAGATATCGTCGATCAAAGACAAAAGGGTCCTTTTTGATTTAAATTTCGATATCACAGCAACAAATAGTCGCATTGAGATTTAAAAAAAAGCAAATTGAAGCTGAATAAACAAGCTATCCGGTCCATACCATAGCTAAGTTAGCTTCAGGCTTGTGGACTTGTGGAAAAAAAAGCAAAAAAACACGCAAAATTTTTTTCTCGCACTACTTCCTAAAACTGCGCTAAACATGGAGCTCTAAAAATGTTTTTGCCGAAATATCTCAAAACTAGAAACTTGAAGCTTCAAAATGCTTTTTTTTAGACCTCGATAAGACCATTTTTCACTGAGATACAGCATTCTGAAAAATCACTAAAAATTCGGAAAATTTTTTTGACCCTTTAATTTTTTCCATTAGTGTATTTACACGCTGCGATAAATCGTAACGATTTCTTGTCAAATATTCATTGTTGACCGCAATGAAGCTTTTGCCATGGAGGAAAGAATGTTGTTGTCCTTGTATATCGGTTGTTTAGCGAGAAAAGTCACTCATTTAACGAATTTAGTGTAAAAGTCATTTAGCGATTAAATTCACTCAAGAACTCCCGAGGAGTTTGTTTAACCCTTAGTAGTCACTGTGGGTCCAGGGGACCTAAGCCCTTTTTTGACCTCGAATGCTGCCCAGTAAAATAGAAAAAAATGGGTTTTATGCGTTATGCGTTAGAGTCTCTTTTTTTCCTTCAAAATCGCTCCTTCATCCTGCTAAATAAATATACATACTTTTTGAAACGGCCACAAATACCATTGAATTTCTTTAAAAGTATATAGTTTCAAGATTGTAAAACGATTTTTTTTTTAAGTTAAAAATTACAAAAGTTATTGCAATTTTTGTCAAATAAGTCATTTTTCGAAAGTTTTTTTTTTGTATAATTTTTTTTGCATTGTTAAAAATTTATTTTTTATTGACAACCGACTTTCTTCCATTAAAATAGGTTCAAATTATACCACGGAATTTTTTAAAATTATTTAAAATGCATTATTCAATTATTTATAACAATTTAAAGACGTCTGGGTCCGATGGACCCAGTCTGATTATTACGTCTTTCTGGGAAAGTATGACTACCAAGGGTTAACTTCCATGGCTACCAATTTGAATAAAAGCAAAATTTTTTTACGAATAAAAACAAATAAAAATTGAATAAAAACAACCCCCAAAGAACAAACTATCCTTTCCGATGCAACTGCAAACGCAAACTGAGTCAAATCGTAGCGAGAAGTGGCTACTTGTTTACATGTTCCAATATGTCGTTACGATTTGCAGAAATTAATGCCGGCCGGCATCAACCATCCAATCCGATTCCGATTCCAATAAATCGGGGACGATGTTCTGTTTATATGCTACGATAAATCGAAACAACTCGATCGTTACGATAAATGGCTAGCATTTATCGTAGCGTGTAAACCGGCTTTAAGGGGCCACACCACTGTAACAGCCTATAAAAAACGCTTTTTTGACGATTTTTTTTCGGATTGAAGGGAAAGCTAGTAAGAAAACACGCTTTAACCCTTTCAGGGCACATTTTTCCTTAACACTTTTTAAAAAAATAAGGGTGACTACTGGGGTTTTTGGGGTCGCTGATCCGAAGTCAGATTTTCAAAATTCAAATTGGCGGATCCAATATGACGGACAAAATTTTCAAAAAATAATGGTTCAGGACCAAACTTGTTTTACATAGGTTTTTGGGGAGCTGATTACGAATCCGAAGTCAGATTTTCAAAATTCAAAATGGTTGTTTCAATATACACATGCTTTAGACTAAATTTAGTCGACGGAACCCCTTAAGGGATATGACAGCGCAATGGAGCCCAGGAGAAAGGCTATCCCGCGAATGTTGCAGAAAATACATTCATCAGTCTGGGCTCAGTTTTTATAAGGTATTACTCTTTTATTTTTCAAATTTTTAATTTTTCAATTTTCGTAAATGATCGTAGGCTAAAGAAAAGCCTTTATTAACTGAGGCACAAAAAATCAACAGAATTGGGCCAAATCGAAGGTATCGTGGACTATAGAAGACTGGTCAAACGTAATTTTCAGTGATGAAAATTTCAGTCCAAATTTGATGTCTCGTGGGCGATCATAGAAAAAGAGTAATAACAACAAAAAGTGAAGCCTTTCATAAGGACTGCCTTAAACGAACCGTAAAATTCCCGAAGTGTCATGATTTAGGGATGTATGTCCGCTAAAGGTTTGGGACGGTATGAGGTCAACGCTGATAAATATATACAAATACTTACGAATAGCTTATTATTGACTGTTCAGGATATGTACCCAGACAATAATTTTATAATGCAACAAGACGGCGCAGCTTCCCATACTGCAAAAAAAAAAATGAAAAAGTAGTTTGGGGAACAGCATTTAAAGTCTTATCATGGCCATCAAACAGCCCCGACCTAAATATCATTGAAACACTGTGACATAAGATAAAAAGAGTTTTGAGAGTTGGTCCTCAAGGAACGGTCTCTACTTTAAAGGAAAAAATCGGCGAAATTTGGGACACCTTTTCACCAGAACTCGGGCCTTAATTAAGGCAAATGGTGACATAACGCCTTATTAATACTTAACATATTTTTTTTCCGAACATTCAGTTGCCAGTTATTTTGTTAAATTTTATTTGTTTTGTTAAGTTGTGACATTGTTAATTTGGTTTTATGAAAACATTAATTAAAATATACTTTTAAATTCTTTAAGTTCTTATGTACTGTCAGCTGCATTTGTCAATTTTTGCTTCATAGGACATAAAAACAGTCTAATGCGCGAAAAATGCGTTTGTCCGAACATATAGTTAGGGCTCGTATATTCGTTGTACCACCAAATGGCCCTTCTGTAGAAAAAGTTTGCTGAGCCATATTGTAGTGTACGCTTTCCGTAGGTGAGCTGCAAGGTGTGCGACGCCAAATTCACGCACTCCTCCCAGCTGACCGTCCACATGAGGGAGCACACCGGCAAGCAGCCCTACAAGTGCACGCTGTGCGACAAGATCTGCAACTACGCGTCCGAGCTGCAGACGCACATGATGAAGCACACCGGGGAGAAGTTCACCTGCGTGACGTGCGACAAGAAGTTCACCACGGCGGCATACCTGCACGAGCACACGCGCACCCACACCGGCGAGAACCTCTCCACGTGCACGATATGCGACAGGCAGTTCACGCGGCACCAGTACCTCGAGAAGCACATGCGCACGCACACCGGCGAGAAGCCCTACACCTGCTTCATCTGCAGCAAGAAGTTCACGCAGTCGTCCAGCCTGAAGGTGCACATCCGGATACACACGGGCGAGAAGCCGTACGCGTGCAACGTGTGCGACAGGAAGTTCACCACGTCGTCGGACCTGTCGGCGCACAACAGGAAGCACAAGAAGTATATAAGTTTGTAACGCGGCGAATGTACGGGACGAAATATGAGGCGCGGTCCGATCTGGGCGGAGTAGGCGGTATTTGAGGGTCGATACGTCGATTGTCGAGGTTAGGTATCACTTGGGGATAGGCAGTAGGACGTAAGTGGGGGGAAGAATTTGAAGGTCCGCCATTTTGTAAGACAGTAAGCAGACCTAACGCAGCAGACTGGTTTCCGCGCTGTGCGCACGGTCACATATCGGCGCGTATTTGAATGCGAGCAAAGCATAATCAAATTTAGTATCTCTAAAATTTTTGTTATACTTTCAACCACTTGGCATTTAAAAGGGCATTTTTAAAGCACGGGGTTGCATTACTACCGCTGTGTTTTCCACTGATCTGTATACTAACTGGATAGGCAGTAGGACGTAAGTGGGGGAAGAATTTGAAGGTCCGCCATTTTGTAAGACAGTAAGCAGACCTAACGCAGCAGACTGGTTTCCGCGCTGGGCGCATGATCAATATCGGCCCGCATTTGAATGCGAGCAAGTGATGTGTGTTAAAACAGTTTTAACGATGAATAACTGATTTTTTTTTAATACTGTCAAATTTAGAATATCTAAAATGTTTGTTATACTTTCGCCCACTTATCATTTAAAAGCGCATTTTTGATAAAAGGATCATATGAACTGTAAGAAATACGACAAATACCATCAAAATATCAAGAAATAAAAACAACCCAACATACTCAACGTCAGTGGCGGTGCGTGATATTTCAATTAGCCATATCTTGAAAACGACGCATGGGATCCACTTCACTTTTTAGGTGATGACTATACACCTCTTACAGAAAGGATTTATAGTGAAAAAATCGTCAGCAAAGTTTGCGAAAAATTTTTTCAAAAACACTGGAGCACTCCCTGGGTTCTCAGTAACGCTCTGTGGGATATTTGCAGTATATTTTTTTTCATAATCTAGAAACAAATATAAGGAGACGTTTTTCGATTTGTTGCAAATTTTTTTTTCAAAAAGTTATGGCCATTTTAATTTTAATTTTATAGGAACATTTTGTTTCCCAAAATTAAAATGGACAAAACTTTTTGAAACACGAGAAAAAATCTTGAGTAACCTGACATTTTTTTTACATATGTTGCTGGTGGAATTCAAATACAAGAGGACTTTGTATTTCCTCAGTGATTATAAAAAAAAATCGCAAATATTTTGCAAGCCGTTTCCAAGATCTTCTGGGGAGGCAGTAATTTGTTTTAATTGAAGACTTTTTGCCATTATAATTTTCTACTTAGGTCTTCTAACCACTCTCTAAAATATGGTGTGGGTTCCATGCCTCCTTACGAAAACACGAGCATGTCAAATTCCACCGGCCACCACTGCTAACAACTGCTGAACTAGTTGCTAGATCGGACCGTTCCGCACATAGGTACTAGTATTTTTTCGTTTAAAGACTGCTTTTATAATGTAAGTATTAGGAACTAAACCTCTGTTTGGTATACATTTTTTTTTTCGTATCGTTCAGACATGAAAAAAAACAGACAGAACAAAAAGACAGATAGAACAGCCTCTTAATGATTAGGACGCTTGTTAAGTCCCTCTGTATGTAAACATTGAGATTCTAAAACGTACTAAATGTGTTATATTCATAACAAAATATACTTCGATTGTTATGTATTTGGGGTTGTTTCAATGGCATTAGTATAAATCCATTCACAGAAAAAAAACAACAAAAGTTGGCCAAGTAAAAGAGGATGTTAGTACTACTACATGTAACTAATTTCATATTACTGGCAAGTCATTTGAACTACTACTGTCTTAGTTATCTGAACTAATTTTACTATCACAAAAAACAGGATGGATAACAGACTAATGGCCTTTATAGATTATTAATTTTGAGTGAGACGTTTTTAGTTTTTCGGTAAAATTAAATGCCATTTTCCCTAAAATGTTTTCACAAATTTTGACGTAGGTACACATGATTTTCACGGTAAAACATAACCTTAAAAATGTGCTTGTGGTTATGTTGTGTTTTTAACCTCACAAAAGATATTTTATTTTATATAATCGAATATTTAGTTAATATTTATTAGGACATGTTCAGCTTTTGTAGAAAGAAAATATTGAATGACACGAACCACTGTTTACTAATGCCGATGAAGTTAATTTAGAATCTCAATGTGTAGTTCGTCAAAATAGCGATACCAGTTATCGTATCTCGGTTCGCATTCTAGAAACCAAATTTCGTGCATGCGACGTTTTACAAGCTTTAATTTTCGATTGCAATATTATGTTTTTATTTTAATTGATTTTAAATCACTCTACTACTCGTGAAGATATTTTTTTTTATGTATAAATTTTAACAATAAACTCGTCTATTATCAACTGTGTTTCAATAAAAGTTCGGTTCAAAAGAAACCAAATTTTAAATAAAACTGAGCGGTGATCAGGTTTTGATAAAAGATGTGGGTAAGTATCTGCAGGGTGTCTACTTTCTTGATATCATTCCATGACACACTTTACTTGTTTAGCGGCTCTCAAACTCAAAATTTGGATCAAACTTGAGATGGTATACAAAGAAACAACGTGTACATTTTTTGTTCAAATTTCGCAAATGGGGGTTTTGAGGAGTATTGATTAACACAATCGATTCAGATTTTAGATAAAAAAAATGGCTAAATGGTTATACTGAATTTTGAATAAAAAATCGTAGCAGGCCATGGGGATGAATCTTAAAAGTGACGGCAAGGTTCTCGATGCCCTTTACATAAAAAAAAGTTTAATTGATTATCTTGAAAAAGGAGGTTTTTTATGGATTTGTATTTAAATAAAAGTAGACACCCTGTGTATTTGTTTTGGTAAAAACTTTAAAAACACATAGATGCAAATAACTGAGGACAATTTACATATTTGCCGTTCTATTTGACATCGGAAGGTACGAGGTGTAAAAACTAAGGTAAGGTTAGGAACTCATTTCACTCGGTTAAATTTTTCTTCAGTTCCGTGTTAAATTGTAAGCAGCTATCAACAGGTGACAGGTGAGTAATGGTGGATGACTAATTTGATTGATTAATGATTAGATTAGTAATCAATCAAATGAGAATCACTTCAAGGGAAATAAAGTAGATTTCTTTAATTAAGTGTCTGAGTTCAAAAGCCCGTTGGAGGGCGCTGTGAACGTGTTGCCAACTACGGCTGTTGAATAAAACGTTCTTATTTGGCTTCTCTATGGTTCGGTTGCAAGTTTTGTCCAAGAAGTCTAGGACTAAGGAGACCGAACTCGTTTGGTATCTAGGGATCAAATCTGTCCGCCTCCAGGAGGCGCTGTAAACAGTAATGTACTCGAGTCACGTGATGAGCAGCGGTCAGCGGTCCACATGTGAATGTTTATCATAGAAAACCATGCTATGGTTTTATATGACGTTTATCATTAAGCTGTCAAAGCGGGTGCTTACATGCCGTTTGGCTTTAACAAAAAATATATACAAAAATAAATGTGGTTCAAAAGTGCTGTGTTGCATTGTGTGATTTAAGAAGCGGTCCGAATAACCGGACATTATTTCAAATGACTGATGTATGTATGAAACTAAATATTTTCCTTTGTTGTATCGTTAACGTTGAAGCACGTAACATGAAATATTTTGAGTACATTTTCATATTGATCATTGCGAAAATTTGTAATTGCAAAGACATTACTTGTGTAGATTCAATATAATATTCAACAACAACAAATTAACGAAAAATATCGAGCGTCTGTCAAAATTATTCGCACCACGGACTTTCACACGGACTCTAACCTCTAATGCACACAGATTAGTGCAGAACCACGGTATACATACGTATAGATATCCGTTTATACGTATCCGTAGCAACTAGAGTACACAACTGTTTACAGCGCCTCTGGAGGCGGACATATTCGAGCCCGTCGCGTTATACAGCGAAAAGCCGCAGTTCGGTCTCCTTAGTTCTAGACTTCTTGGTTTTGTCGAATAGTTTTGCCATCTAACGGTATATATCAAAAGTTCTCTTTGTGAAAAACTACAGTTTAACAAAAATTCAGTTACCTTTAAATATTGGGCTTATTTAATGGCACGTTTGTTGTACCATCTCGTGTGATACAGTAGAATTATCAGGTAGGTTACTGTACTGAATTCAAAATAAAAGAATATTTCCTTATAACGTGCTTCTCTATCGTTGTTTTGTGACTTTTAAAAGAGTAACTTGTTCGTATTGACTGAAGGTGGCGCTTCGCTCAGTGCATCGTGACCAGAGAAAATACTTTTTGCTTCCTATTAGGGATATCGATAAATTCAAATCGATATGAGATACCAGCATACAGGTATTTATCAGCGAATTTACGCAACAAAACAGCTTGTAATAAGGATATTTTTTTATTCATATATTCAGCAGCAATGAGTCATGAAGGTTGCTTAAATTCTTAATTTTGTACTACAGTTTTTTTTTTGTTTATTTGTTTCCAAGAAGACGAGAACTAGTCTTCTTGGTTTGTTTTGATAGGATTACAGCTTCTGAAAAATGTTGCGTCTAATGAGCTCAAGTTGGTATACACTGGAATATTTCCCTTTAATATAAGTCCAAAAACTTTGGAAATGATTTAATATCTTTTTATTTAGTTATTCATGTTTCTCTTGAAAACATCATAATTTTACTTTTTTAGGGACATCTTCGCACAATCGGTACATCACCTTCAACAAGCTGTAATTCTAACAGAAGCAAAAAAAAACAATGCTGTAACGGGGGTGAAACTAGCATTCGCGACCTCGCAACACACTATCAGTGCGATGTTGCCAGATGCCCCTCAAGTCGTAATCATTTCAGCAACACTCTGACACGATATTTCGCTATGTTAGATATATCCCCTTACATGCATTAAATAAAGTAAAGTAAGTCAAACTAGACATTTTGAATATTAATAATTACAATAATAATAATTTTCGGAGATTAAATAATAGACTTTGAAGTTGGCATATTTTTTATTATTCCCCAAATCTGGAGAAAAATTATAAATAACGAAATGGCCGCGTGGTATCGGTGGCGGCAATCCCATAGGTCTATTTGCCTAGGCGATCCATATCCAATAGAAACGCGGCATTTTAATTAAAACCTTGATTGTTGTTGTTTTAGGAAGCGTCACTGATGGAAAATTTTGATTCGCATCAAATTATTTTGTGCATTATTTTGTGATAAAACTATTATTTCTTTTCTGATTGGCATTTAAGGATATAATATAAATTATTCTACTTATTGGTAAGTATATACTATACTTAAATTACTTATCTAACCTATAAATGATTAGTATATTACAAGAACATAATAAGATGTGCATGAAAAGAATAAAAAGATACGTGTAATTTAATTAATTGTTAGGTTTAGCAAAGTTATTTCTAGTTTACTGTTAATATGAAATAGTCTTGTAAATGAGCTTGTGTACATTTTAAAAAATAGAAGTTTCTCAGCGTTTGAACTTTAAAATGGTAATGAAATATTATGTGTTTTTAGAGTGTTCTTCACTGTATGGAGACATGCAACAACAAGCGTTCTACTTCATCAGTAGGAAGTATGTTCACGATGTCCAACAGGTATGTCCAAGTTAAATACAACCTAATCTCGATGTGAAATTTTCTTATTTTAATCTTTGACTTTTTTTGTTTTCAATAATTGTTGTTTATTATGTCGATATGTTTTGATAATGTATTGTTTTAAATGTTTATAATTGTATAAATAAATAATTTCAAGCAAATTGTTTTTATTTATTCCACCTTGAATGATAAAATCACAAAGTGGGGTATGTTTACAAATCAATTTTTTATGCAGCAACAACGAGTTTGCTGTATGAAAAATTGAATTGTAAAATGAAGTTGGCGATGCCAATGCACGGCTACGCATTTCTATTTAGCGTCGCGCATGCGCATTATGAAAAACTGGCCACCGGTACATATGGTGGCCCCGATGCGTGTTTCCCTCCTTATCTATGGAGATTGCCCTTCTTCTATTTAGATGTTTTGTGGCTGTAATATAAAAATTGTAGGTAAGACAATGGCGAGAAGGTTTCCCAGGGTTTTATTGATATGTAGATAGGGTAAGAAAAAATAAATTATAGAGTTTTATAAGAAAATCGGATCTTCTATTTTTAAGTTAAGGATGAAGTGCTTTTTTCTTTCATCAAAATTTTTCTTATAATGTATTTTATTGGAATATTTAGTTTTTCAAATATTTAATCACACAAGTGTATCTTACAATTGTGCTCGCTGTTGCTATTAATTCCGAACAGCGGTCATTTCGCTAATGGCAAAGAAAAACACGAGGGAAATGCACAACAAAGCAGTCGTTCGCCCTTATAATATTGATGGGTTCGGTGGTTCTTTAATGACGCGGCCATTAGCAAAAAATCCACTTAGCGCGTGCTGCAAAAACGACAGGAAAAACCTGGGAAACTCAGCACTTCGCTCCAAAACATTAAACGGCAGCGCCATCTTAAAATTGCCCGGGTTTATTGCGTGGATCGCCTGCATCTACCCCTTTGCGGGCGTGCTAGGGGGAACGTTTCGAATTTTTTGGCACGCGAGCACGAGAAACGAAATTCGTCGCAAAATATAAAGAGCAATAACTATTTATTTGAGAATATAGTGAAGTAAGCAGAAAACAGTAGATGGTAGATACCAGTGGCGGTTCGTCAGGGGAGGCAGAGGAGGCAGTGCCTCCCTGTGAAAAATTCCAAAGAAGATTTTTTTGTTTTTAAACCTTCCTATACCTGCGTACCTATAATACTCACCTTTCATTTTTACATTCATATCGGGTAAAAAATAAGTTCTAAAAATAAAAATATTAATAAACATGCCTACATATGTCAAAGGAGTTCCTGCACTATTATTTGTAACATATTAGCCCTCATAAAAGACCCAGCGCTTAGTCTATCGCCGTGGTGGCATGCCTCCGCGCTCAAATGTTTTCCTATGTATTTATGTACACTCAACATCCACATATCCGAACTTTTCCGTTCCGCAAACTTCCACATTTCCGAACTCTCGTCACCTCGGGATAACCGAACTGCTGGCGCATGCGCAAATGGTTTTTCTGGCTCATTCTAGTATTTTTCTTTGGTTTTCGAGGTTTTTATGCAAATGTAATACATATATACATGTGTACCTACATGTTATAAAAGAACGTTTTTTAAAACAAAAAAAATGTCAGGTGCAAAGGAGCGAGTGATGCAGGTAATTATTTTGTAATTCAAAGTAAAGATTTGTTTTATTGAACATTTTGTTGACGTAACCTATAATAATTTAAAACTGAAATGAAAAATGATGTGAAAATATGTATTTTGAAGAAAACCGTGATACAAAACAAACATTATTGTACTGTTTATTTGCAGAGAAAAGAGCCTGCTAAGAAGCTAACCTTGGAGCAAAAGCTGGATCTGATAAATCACGCAAAAAATGGTGTTCAAAATGTTGATCTATGTAAGATGTACAATATTTGTAAATCGTCAGTGGCAGAAATTCTTGGGAAAAAGGAATTTACTTGTCGGAAGTTGAAAAAAGACGAAAATTGAATGGACGGATTGACATAAAAAAAGTGCACCGGTACTTATGATACGCCATTTGAAATAAGCGTTTTCCACTGGTTTATACAAAGATGAACTCTTGTAGAACCTGTCTCAGGTGTGCTGCTGAGGGAGGGCGATTTCCTCTTTGCTGAATTCTGTGACAATCGAAATGTTTGATAACAATCGCATTATTGTGTTTACATTTTTTTTTCTCATTTCAAATTTCGCGGTTTTTTTGTCGTCAACCAATCAGCGACAAGTTCGGTTGTGTGGAAGTACAAGTTCGGAAATATCGTGAGAAAAAGTTCGGAAATATCGTGAGTTCCGAGATTTAGAGTTCGGATATGTGGATGTTGAGTGTATACGGAATAACGGGTTATCGCGTCACAATCTGCGTCTGTTTAAAATGTAACCCTTAATTTCAGTGGCATTAAAGGTCATTTAAAAAATTGCATAGCGGAGGGCAAACACGCCCACCTTCCACGTCTCACACGTGACAGCGCGGAAAGCGGTTGTTTTATTTCATGAACCTAACCTAGAAAATTTATGTTATTATGTTTATTTTCCGGTGTTTCGGAAATTTCGTTGGAAAGTGCCGTTATTCTTGCCGGGTTTTTTCAGTGCTTTGAGTGGTATAGGAGAGTAATTATTGAAAGTGAACCATATTATTTACGTAAGTCAGTATTTGAACGTTTAATTTAATTAATTATACAACCTTATAATGGAGGTACCTGGCGAGTGTAGCAGTTTGTTTGATAATAATAATAATACCAGTTGGAATGACACTCAAATAAATATTCAAACCTTCAATGATATTGTTCAGTATCTTATAAAATACAGATTTAGTCGTCTTTCTTATGAGGATAAATTATTTGTTAAAGATTTAAGACAAATGGCTAAGTGGTTCTTTAACTTTAAATAAATTATTTTGCTGGCCGTGTGTATTATTTTCAAATTGTGGAGAAGATACTTGGACAAAGTCTGGATTTGATAATCTTAAAAATTTATCTCGTTCAATTGACAGACATTCAAAAAGTCAGGAACAAAAAATTCGATTTAGAAAACTATTAGGTACATTATATTAAACAAATTTACTTAACATATTTTATTGACCAAGTAGAGGTCCTTCTCCTAGCTATACGGTATATTACTAACAATGTTTACCATTACAAAAATTTAGGTAACAAATATTTTTATAAAATTTGTTGCCTCCCTCAAAAAAAAAGTCACGAGCCGCCACTGGTAGATACGTACCACAAAGAAGGTTGGACCACCTACTTTTATGAAGGTTGTTTTGAATTTTGATTATTTTTGTACTAAAATATTGGGTGGGTTGAAGTTGAACTATCACTTTAGGCGCTCAATCGGCCGTCCGCAGTATGTTCCGCCAATTTCGAGAGCCTTCAAGTAATGCCATGACATTAATTCGAGACAAAACGACATCTCGCGAAGCCTTGTACAGGGACGGAACTAGAGGGTGTCGGTGTGGGTGTGGTCTGGAGGGGTGCTTGAGTTGTCAAAGGGTGAAAGTGAGTTGTGGCATCCCACACCAATTTATTAGGCAGCATTAGGATCAATGGATTCGCCCAACAGAGGTCAATCCACGCAAAACCCTGCGTAAATGCAAAGGGGTGGATTAGGGGGGTCTGGAAATAGGTTTAAGAGAGGGACAGCGACCAGATACACAGAACTTCTTGAGGAGGTCTTAATGTGTGCCCGAATGGAGTTTTTACCCGACAGCGTCCTCCTTAGTCCATCCTGTAGGTTTCTGAAATTGGCGTCAAAATCTTGCGAATTCAAATTTCAATATGGGGTTGCTTTTTGGGATGTGGACGGAGAATCGTTTAAGTCAGAACGGAGCGCCTTCGGGGCATTAAAACCAATCTTATAGGCTACCGAAAATTAAAAACCGCAAGTCTCTAACCCGATTAGAACGCAAATGGCGCTAATCTAAAAAGTGTTATGCTAATTTTGACGCGTATTTATATCGCTAAAAAAGTAAAATTGCGAAAATTGTTTTCAAAATAACGCAAAAACTCCGAAAATATTAACCCATTAACGCCCACACGGACACAATTTTTCGTCCTTTTTGGAGCATCAATCTCGAAGGGAAATTAATGAATTCACTCAATAAAAACCACTTATCCTAATGTTTTCGGATGTGATCTTTCGATTTCCGGGGTCAGAATTGTGATTAAATGCTCTAGAAAAAAATGGCTGACTTTATGGAGAAAAGTACCGAAAATTTGGGCATTTATTTTTTTTTTTTTTTTTCTCAGTCCAAAAAGTACTCTAACCTACTCCAGATTGTGGAGCGAGGCGGAGGCAATAGTTGGAGTTGATGATAGGATTTTTTTGCCGACCTCAACTGACTTTAATCTTTTCAATATGGCGGACGTTGCATAAAATCTCATGAAATATGAATTTTTCTCTAGTATTAACGAGAAAATAATGTTATTGTTAGTTTTTCTTGATCCACAGTCATTTTCCTCAATCAAAACAATACTACAAAAATATATTTGACCAAATTTTCAATTTTCAATGATGGCGGATTCAAAATGGCGGCCGGATTTCTCAAGAAATGGCACGTTTTTCATTATAAAAAGTAAATAGGAGTTTGTAATTATACTTTTCCTATGTCATTTCATGTTTTAGTAACATTTTGAATTATTCCTGGTGAAAAAAAGTCTGAAATCCAAGATGGCGGATTCAATATGGCGGACATCATTCTTGAAAATTCAAAATTTGAAAACGGAAAAATTACGGAGTCATATTTTACGTAGAATTCTGATGGGAAATGTCCTTTCAATCTTCTTCATAAAAATGCGTTCTATCTGAGTAAAAAATTATTTGTCATTCTAGGAAAACATTAGGATAAGTGGTTTTTATTTCTGTGAATTCATTAATTTCCCTTCGAGATTGACGCTCCAAAAAGGACGAAAAATTGTGTCCGTTTGGGCGTTAATGGGTTAAAGGGAAATATTCCGAATATCTGACTAACTGAGCCATTTGGAAACGTTTTTCCTAGATGAAAAAAATTCTGAGGGTACATCAAAAACATAATAAAAAATCAAAACTACCATTCTTACTATAGATTTCGTAAAAATCACTGCTCGTGAAATTTTAATAACACATCAAGTTCCACCGGGATATTACTTGTATAAATATGTAAGTAAGTATATTTATTTCTCTTATTTCTCATATTTTTGTTATAATAAAGAGTAACGACCAATTAAACGCGTGGAAATTTTGGTGCCGCCCATACTTTACAGTACATCTCCGCCAAGTCCACGTAGACCTTGTATCAGTACCAGTGAAATATCGCACATTTGTATGCATACGTTTACACCATTAGACCACTAGAATTTTCAAAAAAATCGATTTTTTGTTTTTTGGCTTAAAACACACTTTGATCTTCTAAAATATAAGGCGAAAAGTTTTATACATGAAAAACATTTTTTTGTTTGAAATTTCGCGCGTTTCCTAAAGCGTGTTGAACGCCTCTAAAGCGACTCAGACCTGCGATGACATACCTGCTCGAAAGGTACTACGTAACGTCTCTTACCTACTTATTTCTAACTTCTGTAATACACTGCTAGATTCGTTAGAAACTATGTTTACTCAAAAATGTTGAAAAAAAAATCGAGTGAAAGTACGTTAGTGTAGGCCTGAAGAGAATGAAGAGTGATGGTAGAAGACTGAAGGGATGGGAAGATTGGTATGAAGAGCATTTTACAAATTATGAAAATTCTGGAGATGGATATCGGTGTGTAGTCATACAAATTTCAGAAGCGGATGATATGCGCCTCAAATACACAATAAATTTAGGGGCACGGGTAGCCGAGTGGGTTAAAGCGCCGTCTTTCCAGTCGCGATACCTCTGTGCGCGTTGTTCAAGTCCCGGCCGGGGTAGCGATTTTTAATTGTCTCGCTTTCTCCGTCAGGGCTTGATATGCAACCACTAATACACTAGAGTATAGGTGTGTGTGCATAGATGCCAATCCAACCGCACATGCCCTAGATTTGGTAATGTTCTGAGTTTTCTGGGTTTCCTCAGAACTGTAAAGCAAATGCGTTACCGAAATAATCTTAAGTCGCTCCCAGTGCGCCATGGCAAATAATAATAATAGCCACTCCTTCCCGCACAGGTCCCTGAGAGGACCTAAGGGGTTACTCTTCGGAGTAATTATAGGTGAGTATTATTAAATACGTCGAGCATTCTTTGATCGATGCGGGAGAAGAGGCACGCTCCAGCATTAAATTATCGAGAAAAGGAGACGAGGAGAACTATTTGAACTTGGAAGGGCAGCTTTATGGTCCCGGGATCGCAGATTAACTGTAAAAAATTTTAAACAGTCGAATATCTCATTTTTTCATGTCGACAACCCATTTCAAAACTTTGAATGCGTTTTTCTCGAAACATAACTTCAACAATTTTCAATATTTACGTTTGAAATTTTAACCACATCTCTAAAAACAACATTTTGAAGTGAAACACGTACGTATTTTTCGATAAGTTAATTTAAACAATGTTTATAAACAAATAATTTTTTCGTCATAAAATTTACTTTTTTCTTCAAAAACATGACAATTACACAAAAATCGATATTTTTAAAATTCCGTACGTGTTTCAATCACCGATTTATAATAAAACCCTCGGTGGTTTCACTAGCTATACTCATGTGGATTAAGAAGAGAATAACTTTAGCGCCGCCATTTTGCATATTTATGGATGAAAAATGTTTTCATCCATAATTTTTTTGTACTTCAATATATGACCAATAACACCCTTAAAGCGTTTTTTCTTTCCGTTTTCTTTGAACCTTTCCTTCAATCGGAAAAAAAATCGTCAAAAAAAGCGTTTTTTTAGGTTGTTACAGTGGTGTTACCCTTAAATAGGTAACGCCAGTATATTGAGGACTCCTTGTATAAGCTCTCTTTCTCCAGCTGTTCCAATGGACCTTGGATACATTTTACCTGTAGTGCAAAAAGTGTCAGGATTTAAGCAGCCTTCAGAAAGTGGGCGTATGAGTTATTTTTCTTTCGGTGCTGACTGTAAGTATGACTCTTAAGCACGTTTTAAAGTATCCAAGTTACTTTTTCAAATTAACCATCCCGGGCTCCTAATAGGCCCATAAATAGCCGATCTATAAAAGTACAAAAACTATCACGCCACTTTTATAGACACTCGGGGGATTCTCATTCAAATGAGACAGCGCCGCGCGCCTCTAGCCGACAAATCCGCCCGCCCGTTTACCTTAAATAGCTCCTCTCTTTCGGATCTACAATGGCGCCCCATAAAAAAAGTTTCGACGTTAAAAGACAATTACGCTCTGCGAAAGTTAAATGAATAATTTCTGTTGGCCGTTAAATCCGCTCCACTCCGTCGGAAAGCAATACGAATAGAGGATGAACTTCTGATACGGACCTAATGCACTAAATACATTTCGAGAGTTTAATCTGATCTAATTTATTTAGGGGGAGAGTGGGGCAGAACGGAACGGATGTCGGTAGTAGCGATACAGTCAGCTTTAATACGGCACTGTGCACCTATTTGTATTTAGAATCGTTCAAATCAGTCTGTGGCAGAACACTACGTAGAATTACATACGGTGAGTGCCAAAAGTCGGGCATAAAATAAATCGATAAGAATTGAAGGAGCAATTTTAATTATAATAACATTACTATAAGTATATTAATAATATATGTATGTGGTATGCGAAATCATTCACTTGTTTCATTTAATAGTAACATACTGGTAATACTGATAATAACAAATGATATTAACAGGTAATAAGTGATAAGCACGGCTATATAGATGCTACTAAAAATGTGATGGAGGTGTAATCAATTTGACGTAAATTAATGAAAATAAAAGGCACATCTGGCACTAAAAATATATAGGATTTTATTATTATTATTATTAACAGGTAATAAGGGCAGAGATGTTTAGCATCTGTTATGCCCAAATGGTAAAAATAATAAAAAACATAAACTTAAGCTACATGGTACTAATTTAACGTACATTTCTAATATAAAATATTGGAATATGTAAATTTATGTATAAAGCAATAATTACATAGACATGTGTATATAAATATAAATCTCGCAAAATATAAAACAGCAGGAAATGTGAAAATTATACCGATGTGAACCAAAATATTGAAATTAAATTTTGAACTAATTTCTGAGAACTAAACTAAACAAGAAATACATTACTACATACAGGTAGAATTAAGCTTACAAAATAAAAGGAAAATTGTCTACCACCACTTTGTGCACTGACAGTTCGAAAAATGACCTTACCCGCACCCGAAAAGACACTACCGCACTCAATTGGCAATACGACGATCATATCTGTTTTTGAACATGTTGATGGTCGGTGCAGTGACTACGGTGTCGGGGAGGTTGTTCCAGGAGTGGAAAATCTGATTGGAGAAAAAAGTTCTTACGAATAGTGGTGCCAAAATTTTCTCGCGTTAATTTAAAAGAATGGCCGCGTAGTCTCTTGTCTTCGTTCAGTGTCAGTAAGAGCCAGATTAATAGTATAGGTATTATGTAAGATCCGATATGCTAATATAAGGTCACCTCGGGCTCTTCTTTGACTTAGTGGAGGTAAATGTAGTACACTCGAACCCCTCTTATTTCACCTTCGCTTAATTCACATCCTCTGTTATTTCACCACGTTTACCCCTATTAGGTCGCGAAACCGTCCCGGTTAAGTCGCCGCCTGTAAAAGTTTTAGAAATTGGATTCTCGCATGAATATGTAAAATTTTTATTGAAAAAAAATGATTGTGTAATACATTTATTGATTTAAAATAGGTTAGGTGTCTTTTAAAAATATTTAATCTTTAAAATATTCATTCAAGTGGAATATTGAACTTTGTCACGCACGACTGGGTATACGTACATTGATTTTTCGTTCAGTTGGCTCATTTTTCGTTATAACAAGTGTTGTGGTATATCTCTAAATATTTCTTTTTGCAGCTAAAACACGAAAAAAGTTGAGGTTATGATCGCGACTTAAGAGAGGATAAATTTCGCTACTTAAGCGAGGTAATGATGCACGGATTTGGCGACTTAAGAGGGGTTCGAGTGTATAGTCAACCTCTCACCGAAGTCGTATGGAAAAGGTGGGGTACCCGTTTGGTGAACCTCCGTTGAACGGATTCTAAAAGATTGATATCTTTGATAAGATGAGACCAAATAACTGCATTATACTCTAAGAGAGGACGAACAAAAAGTCTTGTATATTTAGAATCGAATCGAATAACTTCGATATCGAATAGCTCAAAAAATAACATTTCCACAGGCATTTAACAGTGAGACAAAAATAAAAAGAAACACAGTGTACATGTACGTAATTAGATCAACTTCCTCTTCTCTTTTGTAATATTAGCACAGCGTCGACTTAACCCTGGAATGGAAGTGGCCTACTTCCATCTATTTGACTCATCACTGAAATAAGCATTAATAACCTGCATCATAATGTTATTTCTTAAATTTGAATAGCACACTCGACTCCCTCTTAAGACACCACATCCGTGCATCATCTTCTCGCTTAAGTCACGAAATTTACTCTCTCTTAAGTCACGTTTAAAAGCAATCATAACTTCAACTTTTTCGTGTTTTTAGTTGCGAAAAGACATTTTTAGAGATGTACCACGGCACTTGTTATAATGAAAAATGAGCTAGCTGAACGAAAAAATCAACGTAAGTAGGTATACCCAGGCGTGCGTGACAAAGTTCAATTATCCGCTTGAGTGAATATTTTAAAGGATAAATATTTTAAAAGACACCTAACCTATTTCAAAGGTTAGGTATTACACAATCATTTTTTTTTTAATAAAAATTGTATTCATGCGAGAATCCAATTTCCAAACGTAGTTCTAAAACTTTTACAGGCGGCGACTTAAGAGGGAGAGTTTCGTGACGTAAGAGGGAAGAACGTGGTGACATAAGAGAAAATGTGAATTAAGCGAAGGTGACTTAAGAGGGAGTTGAGTGTATAACAACTTGTACTGCTGTTTAGAAGGCACAAAAAAATTTAAATACAGCAATAACCCCACTTCCTGATGAAAGACTTGATTTTTGATTGATTTTTCCACAATAAATTGTTAATGTTTACTTTTTTTGGAATGTAAATAGTGAAAAAAAAGCATAGCTGGGAGTGGGGGGAGGGGGACACCAACTCAACCCACATGCCACAGCTTCCATCTTGCAAACGCGTCAGTTTGACTCACACTTCTATTCCAGAGTTAGTGTAAGCTGCAAATATAATATGTTTTCTTGGCAATTACCCCAATTTCCCCTACCGAACGCGGCCACGTCTGAAAGGATCCTCCCCTCCCAGTTATCAGATAGCTCTCACTCTCCTTCGTCGGATAACCGATTCTAACTCTAAACTATTGCTTATTTTGAATTGAATTAAGTACCTATCCGGATTCGCCCGTCCCTTATCCGACGGCGGTGGTTTTCCGGGGGATTTATAGTTGCCTGCCTTTCTGGCAGAGGTCGCGTTTTAGATTGGGAACTGTTAAGCCGCCCCCCCTCGCCCCTAATGGGATGCGCCCAGAGATACATCGGAAACTCGACGAAGAAAAATGTATAGTCGTCGGTATTTTCATTCTAAAGGCCGCTTTACAGCAATTTTTATAGGCGTCAGAATTTAGGATGCCAGCGCCACTGCGGAAAAATTGCGAACTAATTATATATGTAAAATTAATTGGGGGTCCTCTTAATCCAGGACGAACAGCGAGATACACAACAATACTGATTCATTTTAATTATAATACTCACAAAATAACGCTATTATAATTTTTAATGAATACAGCACAAATATAAACGGAAAACTTTTACGGGAGTTTGAATAAACAGTGGCAAAATAATTAGTTAATTGAGCGACCACCAGGTAGCGTACCGCTTATGTTGTTTTCCCTATTGCACGCATGCGTATTTATGTTTGTTCGTGCAATTTCTTGCAGATAAAAATTTCAAGCCCGGCGCTATAATTATTGCGGCTATCTGCAATTTTTAATTTTTTGAAGTGAATTTGACATGTTGCTAACTGGTTGACATAACCTCAACGTTCAAAGTATGGTGGCGTCGATTGTGTTGTGTTTTGTGATATCTTAAATTTGTGTATTTTGTTGTTTTCTGAATTTTCCCTCACTGAGATTGATTTAATCATGTCTATTTTGTTTGTTTAAAATGGATAAAACCTCTATTATAGATATTTTGGTAACAGTGACTGTCAACTAAAATTGGCAATAAAAAATTGCACGCTGTAAAGTAGCACCGAAATTTCTTGCACAATAAAAGTTGCTCGAGGGTCTCCAACACCACCCTCGTATTTGTGTTGTCATCTCTCTCACTCGCTGTCACTTCCTTGTCATTACTGTATTTTACTAGCTAGTAACAGTGGACGTGTATATTTTCGAGTCTAATACACTTATAACATTTAGAATATAATGTTTTTTTTATAGTCTGTGGCCTCGTCAATACAGAACCACAGCCGTGTACATTTTAATGCAATTTTAATCCACTTTAGAAAGTCTGCGTACAGTTGGTAGATATTAACGTACATTTATGCGACCTGGTAGAATTAAAAGTAAGTCAAACTGGGTTCTCAAGGGCATATGAAATGGCTGCAATCGCTGTTTCCAACGAAATTTCCACAATTGCCAAAGAAAATGTTTCATTGTAAATTTTGTTCTATTTGTTAAGGCTACTTCATCTCGGTTTGTTTCCATATCTAAAGTACTGAAAAAAAGTAGTTTTAGAAATCTGTGAAAACTCCTACATACTAAACTACTCACAAAAATTAAGAGAGCAAAAAAAAATCTAATTTATTCCCCGATTTCTTACGGGAAATTTGTATCTAAGTGAAAAATGATCGTATCGCGAATTTAAAAAAAATCGTTTTGAAGCTCCAAGACTCTAGTTTTCGGATCTGTATGATTTGGATTTCCAAATTTTTTAGAAGCCACGGTTTCATCCGAAGATATACATAGCGCGAAAAAAAAATATAAAAATCCTTAGCCTTCTTTTTCTCTCGCGGAAAAATTGTTTTCGGTGAAACGACCATATGGACAAGATAGCCTGTTTATTCAGCTTCAATTTCCTTTTTTAATTGTTTGCTACGTCTATTTGTCGCGGAGATATCCGAAATTGAACGAGAAAGGGCCCTTTTTCGCAAATTAGCTAATTAGCAAATATTGATAGCTCTTTATAAAATATTGATAGGCTGATTTCTCTGAAAACACCACATACAGACACACACACACACACACACGCACACGCACACACACGCACACGCACACGCACACGCACACGCACACGCACACGCACACGCACACTCACACGCACATACACGTGCGTAAGTACAAAAGAAGCGTAAATCCGTGCAACCTCCACGTGGTACGCTTTGGGTAACGCAAATACCGGCAGTTGACATTCAAATTCACCATCAAATTTTTTGGCGATAACAGCATTTCACTTCATTTTTAATTTTTTTTTGAAAATGTTCGATTTTTTTTTTCAAATTGGCGGGCCACAACAAAGTAACTTTGATATGGGTACCAGGACATACAGGAATCGAAGGCAACGAAAAAGCAGACGAGTTAGCGAGAAAAGGATCGTCTACTCCATTTACTGCCGCAGAACCGGCCCTGGGAGTACCAAAGAGTATAGTAAGGTGTCAATCAGGAGAATGGGTCATAAGTTGACAAAATGGAACTCTATATCCAGACAAAGACACGGAAAAATGTTTATTAAAGGAACATGCGAGGAAAAAACTGAAGAACTATTAAAAATGAATAGGATTCAGATAAGAGCTGTTGTAGGCCTCCTAACAGGACATTGCTCCCTCAAAGGACACCTACACAGAACAACGGAGAACTGAAATGCAGACTCTGCAACAGGGAAACGGAGACAGCACACCACATACTGTGTAATTGCGAGACTTTAGATCGCAAAAGGCAGGCCATATATGGACACCCCAAACTTTGTCCAGAAGATTACAGCACCCAGCCGGCAGGGAAGCTATACAAGCTTGTAAACGGGACCCGGCTACTGAGATGGGTGGTGTGAGAAGGATGGGAGGTTGCGCACAATAAGCCCAAGAGGCTGCTGTGCAATCCGGCGAAAAGGACGGCTCCCAGTAGGAGAAAAAAAAGATGGTTCAATAAAAATGGAGACGAATCAATTCTCGGATATTAAGATATCTGAGGTCTGAAATAAATAAATTATGGAGGATAAAAAATGATCTTCGTACATCTCTTCTACGACCGGCGTAAAGCTTCCACTCCGGAGTATCGGGGTGCCTCCTGAGCGTTCCGGCTCCCACGGCGGCGGCGGCGATCGAGCGCGAATAACCCCGAGGCGCCCCCGGATAAGGACCAGACGGATTTAGATGCGGATTTGCCTCGTAAATATTTTGATTGCCGGAGGCGGGCGGATGCCGCGCCGCGCCGCCGTTTCCGAAGAATTATCCTCCCTTTCTCAGGAGAAATGCTCGCGCGGAACGCCGCACAGTGGGTTAGAATGGGAAAATCCTGGCCAAAAATCGAAAAACCAAGTTCGTTATATTCTGTTTTATTTCATATAGCTTTGTGAAGCAGGGTTTCCTGCGTGTAATACTGAACCGAAAGCTACCTAGGTTTTATACCTGCCGTTCTACTTCAGTCGGAAGTTGGCCACCTTCGAGTGCGTAACGGTACGAGAATCGGTCCCGAAATACTCAACGTTCGTGTCTTGTGAATTTTTGTTTTGAATTTCCGACTTAAAAAAATGGAGGCTACTCTTGAAGGGATGTAAAATATTATCTATGCATTGAAATTCAAATTTTTGTATTTCTTATTATGTAAAATAAATGTTAACTCTGCGCTTATAATACAAACGCGCATGTTAAGGTAGCGAAAGAAAAGTAGGAAAATAGTTTTTATCTACATCGTTCTAACACTAATTCACAATTTAACATGTGGGAAATATTAGTGGAATAAGAAATTCATAAAAATTGGCTGCTTAAAACTGCTTATTTCAGTGAAATATGCAAAAATAGAAAGGCGCGTCCAATAGAGCGTTCTCGGGGCAATTCTAACTGTACCTGCGTCAAAGCAGGTGTTCATCCCCGATACAATAGTAAGTCCCAACCAAGGGGGGAAATGTATATACCTGGTGTACACTATTGACCAGTGGAAGGAGAAATATAGGGTGTCTCAATGTTCCGTGAAATATATATTTTTTATTTTATACTGTTAACCTAATCCAACTTAACTGAGGTTCTCTGCGATCAATTTTTAACAAAAAATAATTTTAGTAACCTAATGTAACTTAACTGAAGACACGTTGCGTGCAATTGTAGGTTCCAAAAGTTCTTACTTTTTGGCCCTCCATTTCTTCAGGGAGTTAGATTAAAATCTTATTAATGAAAAAATATGAATAATCTTATTCGAATCAAAATATGTAGCTTTTTAAGAAAATTTTACTTCCGGTTCTCCACCTCTTGGCAACACTAAAAACATGTACGTGTCGTAAAATATAGGGAAATGCGGATTGCGCAGAAAGTTAAATGACAAATTTCATAACAAGCACATAACATCATGCATAATTCAAATAAAAATTGCGATTTTGGAATACCACGCTGTTACTGCGTTGATTTATGTGTTATGCTTCTTGATCATAACAAAAATGCTGTTTATGCCACCCTCTTAAATGTTTTTCGCACGCTAAATGAGGTGTGACTACTGTCATAATACTGTCATACTGTCATAACACTTTTTATTCGTTACCAATTACAGTACCAACTTTTTCGACTTCAATATATTCTCTTTGTTGATCTCTACACCGCTCCATACGACTTTTCTATTATTGAGAACAATGCTAGAAGTCCGCTTCTGTCAGCTGGTTTAGAACCTCCGTCGCTTTTGCTTTAGCCGCTTCTACACTTTCGATCACAATTTGTGTCACAAATAATCACCGTGTCTAACAAGCCTGGATCAGTTGCAAACGACTGTTACAGTCAAACTGAGCGACCCACTGGCTTGTCCAGCGAGCTCAAGGTGGGGAAAGTATCACCAGACACAGTTCTGTTCAAACTTGCCGCGACACGCTCGCATCGCGCTGGTAACAGCTTCAGTTCGGATATTTAATAGCTACACCTCGTACAATACATCATGCTCCCATCCACTTTTAAGTCCAGTATATCCTCAATAATCTATAGGCAAATGATGCGGATTGCTGCATTTTATTAATCAGCTTAAAAAACTGCAAGCATTATCACCTCACCGACGAAATCACCTGTTTTGTAAAAATAGTCTTGGCACGCTCCGCCGCCTGTCAGTAGCCACTGACCGACATAGAACTAATTCATTAGTTCTATGTTGTCCTTATTTAGTAGAGTCCCTATACGCTCGAATATTATCCCGGTAAAAGTAGGATTTAATTTTTTTGTTTGCATACTCTTCAAGTAGACTTATGTTCTTATATTTTACTAGTTTTAATTGAGAGTATGTACTTTTCCATAAACTATTCCTTATATAAATAATCTCTATTCTCTGTTCGACTCTGTATGGGAAGAAGTGTAGGCACTAACAGTATATACATAAATGTAATGTAAATGTAAAATATATTATTTTTTAAAAATCGCTGTACTCATAATACTGAACAAAAGGGACTATTTTTTCTTCGTTGTACAAAAAATAGAAAACTATTAGACATAAGTGACGTACATACGAGTACATACATATGTTAGTGTTCCCACTTTTTCATGCAATCGCCTTTTTATACGTCTTTGCATGGCGTCTTCCTACGCCCGGTTACAGTGACCAGACATAAATCTCAAACTTTCTATCACGAAAAGTGACAGTGATAAAAAAGTATCCTATATTTTACTGTGAACGAAACCTTTATAGAAAAGCCTTTGATATGATTAATGACGCATTCAAAGCCAAATGTCCCACACGAAACTTGTGTCAACTTGGTAGACGTTTTTTTTTAGCGTTTTTTTAGAAAGTGTATAGTTAGATGTAATATGTAACAATGTAGAGCATGTAGACTAAAAAAAAAACGTTGTATGAACTTTAGGTCAAACTGGAACAGACAAGCTAAGAACAATGAGTATCAAACTCGGCTTTGTCTTCTATACCCTCCTAATTGTTTACTACTGAGATTTAGCCGAAAAGTAACTGACACTTCACAAAAAAAAAATGCTTTTTGTAGAGGAGGCTGAAAATATTAAATATCGTTTTTTTGGCAACAATTTAAAATTATTGCTACATTGTTTAAATAATTCGCAAAGGTGCGAAAATCAGGTTTTTTTGAAATAAAAAGAGAGCCGTAAACTATACAAAAAAATGTTTCAGATAAAAAAATGTACCTAGTTGCGTTTCCTAGGTTTCATTGCGTTTCCTTCAAGTACACGTGTCGAGTGGACGTTTGTATTTGTTTTTGAGTAGTAATAAAGGACGATAACATAGCTGAAATTGCGATTTAAAAAAAAGAATCTTGAAACAATCGCGTTTTTTAATAGTTTTTGTTAAAAATTGAAGATTACATCAATTTTTTTGCAAATTTGAACGATTCCATTCGAAGAGCGACCTCGAAAACATTGGAATACATGGTTTTAGTTGTTTTTTCTTTATTTTTTCTATCAGTAATATGAGCCTCTACGTTCATGTCTCTTGACAGTGCACTTGGGCGTTAAAGGGTTAAGTTGGCAACCCTGCACTCTACAGCTCTATTTTTTTTTAATTTCTAAGATTTCGGCACTCCAATGTGTGGCTGAGTTATCGTCCTATTTAAATCAAGCCGATGGTATTTATATAAATAGGCCCTAGGCCTGGAGAGGGGCGCGTCCGCGATGTGGAAGACCAAGAAGGATTGCTTCCATTACGTATGAGGCCTGACATATTGCGCATTTAGATTGGGCGATGGTTAGACTGGCATGTGCACTAAGCTGTGGGCGTTTCAGTTCATTCAGATTTTTCTTCCAAAATCGATATCTAAGTAGAAGTCTTCTACAGTCTGTACCCATTCCCCCACCAATTTATAACATATCGTACAAGATCTTAGAGTCCCTTTCTATAGCCCAGTGATATTAGACATTCCACTTCGGAAAAATTCTCGGAAAGCCGGATTTTGGCATGAACCTTGATATTGTGGTTCTAAACAAAATGTCAAAAGTCGTCATCGATCAATCCATCGAGCAAGAAGATTCATAAGAGATAGAGGAAAAGTCATGTCAAGAAGTTCCAGAAATACAAATTTAATTAAAAAAAAGGGCAAATTTTAAAAAAAAAAAAAAACCCCAAATTTTTCCTTTTTTTTTAAAAAACCATTTTCCCCCCCTTATTATATTGGAAAAATAAAATAGGGAAAAAGGGAAAAAAGAAGCTCCAAGTTTCTAGTGTTTGGATCTAGGTTCTAGATTTTTTTGACGATCGTGAAGAATTGTGGATATATTAAAAAAAAATTAAAAAAAAAAGTTCACTACTCGACGGCAGAGCAGCTAATCTCGTCTATTCTATCGTTCAGAGCGCAAAACCAGCGCTAGCTTGGAAAAAAGGCAGTTTCTTGATTTTTTTTTTTTTTTGCAAAACTATACAAGGTATCTCAAAAACGTTTTGGTCACTGTATAACATAATACTTAAAGAACATATGGTAATTTTTTCAATTTGAAATGTTTTGAAATTTGGCTGTAATTTCAAAAAACGTGAAAACATGCTATCTTGGCTTTCGAGAATGGTAGAGTAACATTTTGAAATGTGTGTTTTTTTACGACGATTAAAATGCCACAATGCCAAATGGTTTGAAAAAAATGATATGGTCGAGATATTTGCAATTGTTTAAAAAATTAATTTTTTTTTTTTGTATTAAATTATACATTATGCTAATTGTAATGTGTTCACCGAGGTCAAATTACGATATATTGTGGCATACTTTTGCAATAAGACCTCAAAGATTCACTTTAAAAAAATTAATTTACAAAAAACTAAGCAATATTTTGCAAATCCGCAAAACGTTTTTTGTTAAGTTAGTTGAGTGCTATAAATTCTCAACGTAACATCAAAATTCATTGAGCAGATTTTGTTTTACTCTAACGGTTTTCGATCTAAACATTTTTTTTTGCGACTTTTGACAATTTATTTATAATAAACAATAAAAAAATCGATTTATAAAATCTTGTAGGAAATTTGATGACGAAAAAAGTTGGTGGCCGTAAAAGTTGTCTACGAGCTCTAACAAAGATATAAGCAAAAAAACAAAAAAATGCAATTTTTTTATAAATTGTCAAATAAACAAATGTTCCCGACTTTTAACCGCATCAAAACTATTTTTCACGTATTCGAAGGGAAATTCTGCATAGGAATCAGTTATATTTTTTCTACCAGAAAACATGCACTTGAAATATTCTTCGGGACATGGACTAGTAGTAAAACAGCGACGTATTTAATGTGTCTCGTACTAACTCTCTAGCCCTCTCTGCGAAATTTCGTTTTTCTCTGTGCGCCGTATATTAAAACGTACCCTCAAAAGGAGCTCTCCCAACTATAATAATTCCCTCTCGGTAATTTAATAACAAAGCATTAAGATACGTTTCTCTAAAATTATATTACGTTCTCTTAACGAGATACTGCGGCGGCGACCGGCTGAAAAATATTAAATTTCAAAGGAAACAAAGACTTCTCTCTGCAGTGATGCTAAGCGTTTTTCAATTAATATTTCCCGATTGAGGGCTAATTAGGTCACGATGAGGGCGCTACAAACTATCGATCAGCCTTCCGCCAGGAAATGTAAAAGGGAAAAACGTCCTGTCGTTGAGAAACCGGGACAAAATAATAGAATGTATTTAGGACAAACGTGAATATTTCATGTTTTCAGTATCCTATTCAATGTTTGCTTGTCAGGTACGTGTTTAAGTGAACAAATGGTGCAAAGGTTACATAACAATGTTATCCGACTAGAACATGATTTGTTTTCTGATGAGTTTTTACATTCACCGACATAAATAACACTAGCACACAAAAAAAGAAAAGTGGTCATTACTTTTGACCAGACCCATCTAGGGTTATGTATTTCGATGCGCTGAATCCGAATTTACCCGTACCCGTCAGTTTAACCCGTACACCCTCAAAATTTTGAGTAGATTTCAAAAAACCGCTAAAAATCGCTAAAAACAGCAAAAAAAAAATGCAGTTATGCAAGCGAGAACATTTTTTACGAACTAGATCAAGTATGTTTATTATGTATTTCGATGCGCTGAATCCGAATCTGACGTTGATGTAGTTCGTCAACCCTCCAAATTTAGAATAAATTGCAAGAAACCGCTGAAAATCGCAAAAATCGTGAAAATTGAAGTTATGAAAACGAAAAAAAATTTTCGAACTAGATCATGTATGTTTTTTTTGTGTATTTTGATGCGCTGAATCCAAATCACAAGTTGATTTAGCTGATAGACCCTCCAAAATTAGAGTAAATTGCGAATAACCGTTGAAAATTGCTAAAAAATCGTGAAAAATTGCAATTATGCAAACTCTAAGAAAAAAAAATTCTTAAACTAAATCAAGTATTTTTTCTTATGTATTTTGATTCGCTGAATTCAAATCCGAAGTCGGTTTGGCTTGTACACCAAGCCAACTTGTTGCCAACTGTAAATAATTTGTGAAAAAACGCTAAAAATATCAAAAAACCGTAAAAAACAGTCATGAAGTAGTAGATAATATCTAAAAACAGTATTGTTCTTACTCACAGTAATAAACAAACCATGATTCCTTTCAAATTATATTATAATATCTATAGATTGTAATTAGGATTAAAAAAACGACCTTCCTTGATTTAACACTGTTCTTCGCTTGTATCGAACTCTTTTTTTCTACGAATGTTCTATGCAGTAGGTTTCTCTTTCGTTTTCTATTTTCTCTCGTTAGTTCTCTCTTTAAAGTCCAGCAAAAATCGGCCATCATGTTGACATTCCATATTCCTTGATACCAATTCTCCATTTTACTTATGTCTTGATGAAATCGTTCTTATTCTTCACTGTAGTCGATACAAGCGAAGAACAGTGTAAAATCATGGAAGGTCGTTTTTATTTAATTTAAATTACAATCTATTGATGTTATAGTATAACTTGAAAGGAATCATGGTTTGTTTATTATTGTGAGTAAGAACAATACTATTTTTTGATATTATCTACTACTTCATGACTATTTTTTACGATTTTGGCTATTTTTAAAGTTTTTTCGCAATTTATTTAAATTTGGAGGGTGTACAAGCCAAACCGACTTCGGATTTTAATTCAGCGCATCAAAATATATAAGAAAAATACTTGATTTAGTTTAACATTTTTTTCGTTTGCATAATTGCAGTTTTTCACGATTTCTTAGCAATTTTCAGCGGTTATTCGCAATTTACTCTAACTTTGAAGGGTCTACCAGCTAAATCAACTTATGATTTGGATTCACCGCATCAAAATACACAAAAAACATACTAGATCTAGTTCGAAAAAAATTTCCTTCATAAATTTTTACGATTTTTAGCGGTTTTTGCAATTTACTCTAAATTTGGAGGGTTGAAAAGCTAACTCAGCTTCAAATTCGGATTCAGCGCATCGAAATACATAATAAACATACTTGATCTAGTTCGTGAAAAAATTTATCGCTTGCATACCTGCATCTTTTTGCCATTTTTAGCGATTTTTAGCGTTTTTTTGCAATTTACTCAAAATTTTGAGGGTGTACGGGTTAAACCGACCTCAAATTCGGATTCAGCGCATCGAAATACATAACCCTAGATGGATCTGGTCAAAAGTAATGACCACTTTTCTTTTTTTGTGTGCCGGTGTAATCGTAATCGTCAAAACTGTTGCTACTGGTTTAAAAAAATCGTCACTGGATCAGATCAGTGGATAGAGAGGTCAAAAAAAAAAACTGGTACGTTTTTCACGAAACACCGAACTACTATACAGATCAGATCAGTGGAAGATCGCTAGAATGGCCAGCACGATCACCTGATCTTACGCTGTTAGACTTATTATGGGGATATGTGAAAAGTATGGCATACAAATCTAATCCACTCGATATAGCTAACTTAAGAAGACGAATAACGTTTACTATGAAGTCGGTCACGCCTCAGATGTTGATTAACGTTATAAGACGTTTTTATTTACGACTAGGATGCTGTCAAGACGTTCGACACATGCATTTTGAAGGTTTCACCTACATTGATTTTCATTTGTTTTTTATTATTGCATTATCAAGAACGAAACGATATTAGTTATTAAGTTTTTAGTTTGTTGTAGCGAATTTCGTCAGTCAGATGATTTTTTTTACTCTTAATTTTTGCAATAAAATTTTAACTCGTGGCCTTTTTGAAAAGAAAACGAAGCGACCTTTCGAATGAGGTCCCATAAACCCTTACTTCCAATTTAAAATTCGGGGGTTGCTACTGTATGTTGTTGAAGAAGAAATTACATCTTCCAATGTAATTTTACATAACCTAACGTACGTCGATAGTGGCCAACGTTATGTCATGTATTTTTGTAGATATTTTTTTCTGTGCGAATATCGTAAAAAAGTTGTGTCAGATTTTTATTCCAACAATATTATCCATGAGGTTTGCAAGAAAGTTTTCAGTAACAACGATGAATGATTCCTAAGAACTAATTACACTGAAAACAAAAATGTGTGAAAAAAATGACATAATATACATGTAATGAGAACGTTAAAAGCGTGTGATACACAAAAAGTATCTGTGTAAAAATACGTAACATAACGTTGGTCAAAAAAAGACCTACGTTAGGTTATGTAAAATTACATAGCATATGTAACGATTTAAAGAAATTATATAATGTAAATATACGTTTCAAGTTATGTATTAAATACATAATAATTAGGTATTTATTTATAATTATTATATAATAATCATAACTTAACTGTATTTTCCCATTATAATTTGCATTATGTGGATGGTAAAATCATTTTAAAAAAATTAACTTTTTATGTGAAAATTCCATATTTAATGTGTTATTGGTACATTGCATTTTAATTCTGCAAATATTTGACACTAAATTTGCTGTAAAATTACAAAGTGATTTTACAGAATTTTACAAATTTACTCGTTAATTTAATAATACGTTATATATGTAGGTACTTTTTGAGAGGGACGAACTATAAATAAAACATAAGTGTGGTATGTCAAGAATCTTTATTACCTACAAAACATTTCAACGATTCATGTATTGTAAATAATAAATTCTTAAAAAACTACACATTAAATGACTGTAACTGGATTGATATTGCTAGTAGTTGGAAAATAGTTATTACACAGACTGCTCTTTGGTAAGTTATCTAAAAAGTTATAAACGGCGTTAAGTAAATATTTCTTAGACAAGAGTACATTAAATGCCTACGAGTAAATGTTAGTTGAAATACAGCCCTACATAAATTACGCTGCGAGTATTTGTGTGTTGCATTTTATTTAGTAATACACTATCTAAAAAGAAAAATACAATAAAATTGTAAAATTGCAGAATCTTGTGCAGGAAAAATAATACACGAAATAAGATGTATAAAGGTTTGTTCCAACATATACTGCAATCAGTTCAGAACAGTACTGAGTATGCAAATTGAAATTTGAGTTCCAACAGACAGAAATAATTCCGGTATTAGTTCAGACAGCGTTCCAACCAACCGAATTAATTTCGAATTGGTTCGAGAACGGTGAAATTAGTTCCTGGTTCCAGAGCCAGAGCAGAGCATTGGTCTGACAGACGATAGAATAATCGCATAGATTTTTCATAGAATCTTTCAAATCTCAAGATATTGCTTTGGTGTGTAATTATTTTGTTAGTCGTGATTCTAATGTATTTAAAATGAGTGGTAAAAGGATCGACGACCATTTGTCAAGCGAATCAAGTGAAGAGAAAGATTTAGAACTATTAGTATATAGGGTGCAACAAAACTAGATTGATGACCTGAATTACTTTAGCTTAGACAACAAAACGAAAACGAATATTTACTATAAATCACAAAATATTTAAGGTGTATAAATAAGTTTTCGCCGTTTAACAAAAGTTGGTGCCACCAGTAAGGTATGGTTGAAATTGTCAGATGTAAACATGATTATCGTAAGGTTGGACATCAGGCAACAACATAACCTTAAAATATTAGTGATTTTTTATCAGTATAATATATTTTTCTGTGTGCGAAAATGTCGAGTTTTGAGCCGAATAAGCGTAAGGCGAAATTTTTGTTTTCCTTTTTTCCCCCCCCCAAAACCCCCTTGGGGGGTTTTCCTTTCTCCCCTTTTAAAAATTAAAAGGGTTTTTTCCCCAAAAATTTCTTAAAAAAATTCCCCCCTTCTTAAAAAAACGAAGGCCGAAAGTGTACGAAGACGCGGAATTGGAAGCATTATTGGATCAAGATTCGTGCCAAACGCAAGAAGAACTTGCACTTACATTAGGAGTAACTCAACAAGCAATTTCACATCGGTTGAAATCATTGGGAATGATTCAAAAACAAGGAAATTGGGTTCCATATGAACTGACGCCGAGAAACGTTGAACGCCGATTTTTCACATGTGAAATGCTGTTTGACAGGCATAAACGAAAGGGTTTTCTGCACCGAATAGTTACTGCTGATAAAAAATGGATCCACTATGATAATCCAAAAAGGAAGAAATCATGGGGACCACCTGGCCATGCTTCAACATCTACAGCTAAGCCAAATATTCATGGAAAAAAACTCTTGTTGCGTATCAGTTGCTCAATCCGAACGAAACAATTCCTGGAGCTGTCTACCGAACACAATTGATGAGATTGAGTCGAGAACTCACGGAAAAGCGCGCACACTACTACTCCAGACACTACAAAGTTAGTCTCCTGCATGATAATGCTCGCCACATGTTGCGGCGCCGGTCAAAACCTATTTGGAAACACTCAATTGGGAAGTGTTACCCTACCCGCCGTATTCACCAGACATTGCTCCTTCTGATTTCCACTTGTTTCGATCGATGGCGCATGACCTGTGTGAGCAACACTTCACATCATATTGAAGATACCAAAAATTGGGTCTATTTGCGGATAGCCTAAAAAGATGAAGCATTCTTCCGACGCGGAATCCGTATGCTACCAGAAAGATGGGAAAAAGTAGTGGCAAGCGATGGGCAATACTTCGAATAAAACATTAGGTACCGTCCTTTCATAAACCCATTCCCAATTTTTTATTAAAAACGGCGGAAACGTATTTACATTGTTAATATTTTAAGAAAGTGGATTTGAGGTTAAGTTCACATTACTGATTAATTTGAAATTTTTGGTGGAGATCGTTCTGAACTAATACTAAGTTGACACATGCTTACAAAATAATTCATTACTTGTTCAAGAATGGTTCACAAATATTCTGTTTGAATAAACCTTAAGTAATCAGGACAAATTAGGGATTTTATGTATGTTTTTACTAACTTTTATTTCTGCGTACGAGTAGTTTCTAATATGGCGAAAAAAAAAAAATCGACACTCCTCCGGTATTAAACGACGGCGTTGTAAGCAAGGGAGTAAGCGAATTCGTAACAAACTTAACTCGAAAAAGAAATATACCACGGCGCGCATTACTATTTTCCCGGGAATGCCGTTTCTAACGAGAAAAGTTTCTCATACACAAGGCGCCGCGGAAAGATTGAGTTTATGCGATAATAATGGAATGTTATTAACTGCTTTCCTCGACTGCAAAATGACGCCAGCCTTCAGCCGGCAAGTGTTTTGATTAAACTTTTTATGATACATTCTTCCTCGGGAAAAAGTTTTATCATTTTGATACGTGGGAATTTTACGAGTCCGTCCTATTTCGTCGTCTTTATGGACCGTAACGCTAATCTGCGGGCTTCTAGTGTGGAAAATCGCCTTCCCGCGTCGCACAGTGGGCGAAAACGACAAAATTTTTCTCAAAATAAGATAACTCCCCACAGAAAACTCCGATCATTGTGATTTTTATTTTATTTTACAGGTTTTGGACAGTAGATTAAAGGAAAATTGGTCCGACACGCGGTTGAGGATTAAAAGAGGGGGAGACACCCCATAAGGGACCCCATATCCCAGTAACTTTACAATTAAAGATTTTAAGCTCCAATAACCGCATACCTCCAACTTTTAAACCCCCCTGACCTTATAACATAAGCTTTCAAAACCCCGTGACCCCATAATTTGAAATTGTATACCCGCATAACCCCATAACCTCAACTTTTAGACCCCCATCTCTATAGACCGAATATCTCTATAACCTAAACTTTCAATCCACATGACCCCATAACTCAAACTGTCGAACCCCCATAACCCCATAACCTCCCCACAAAGAATAACTAATCTCCCATTTTACCTTTCCCCATTAAATTTTAAACCTTATACCTAACCTCAGTTTAGAACCTTTAGATTTGAGGAGGTGTTCTTTGTAGGAGTATAAAGCCATTGGTTATAGGGTTCTAAAGTTTGAAAACTGAGGTTGTGGGGTTATAGGGGTTTAACAGCTTAAGTTATGTGGTCATGGGGATTGAAAGCTTAGATTATAGAGATATTAGGCTAAGAGCTTCAGTTTTAGTGTTTTAGAGAAATTAATTTTTGTGTAGATGGGGGTCTAAAAGTAGAGGTTATGGGGTTATGGGGGTATAAAATATCAAGTTATGGGGTCACGGGGTTTTGAAAGCTTATGTTATAAGGTCAGGAGGGTTTAAATTTTGGAGGTATGCGGTTATTGGAGCTTAAAAGCTTTATTTGTAAAGTTACTGGGATATAGGGTCCCTTATGGGGTGTCTCTCCCCCCTCTTTAAACCTCAAACGTGTGTCGGACCAATTTTCCTTTAATCTACTGTCCAAAACCTGTACAATAAACAAAAATCACAATGATCGGAGTTTTCTATGGGGAGTTATCTTATTTTGAGAAAAATTTGCCGTTTTCGCCCACTGTGCGTCGTGTTTCTAATAACGAAGAGGTAGGTGATCAGGGGCGCGTCCTCCATGGAAGTTAGGGAGGCTAGGAAAGGGGTTCCTTGATTGCAAATACGACTACATAATTTACGAGCCCTAACAACTATGTATATGTTCGGACAAACGCATTTTTTTTCAAAAAAATTATTCACTGCCATGCAAAAATTTACAACCACGCTTTAAAAACCTAAAATATATAAAACTACATACATTTGCAAGATAATATTATGCTGAAAATTATTATTTGCTTGGATTTGTTATGAATTTATGGCCAAAAATATAAAAATCTCTAAAATGCTGTAACAAATGTTCGGAAAATCGAGAAACCTGCCCTAAAAGATAAATAAAAATTTGTTGTTGCTGCGGTAACCATTAATTTCACAATTAGATGTCAGTCAGGGGCGATTTCTGGTAGTTTTTGCGAATATTCGTTATTTTTAAATAAAAATGGGCCGTGGACGTGCGACTGATCAAAAATCGCGGCAGCTCATTGTAAAAAAATCCTGCAGTGGCAAAAAAATCCGCGAAATTGGTATTAAAACATTACCGCGAGCCTGGAAATTTGGATGTAAAAGGTAGAAGTCTTGGAAGACCCAGACTTGTTACTGAAAAGAGCCAGAGGTTGTTGGTGAAAATTTGCAAAAAAAGTGGACGGAACACCTTAAGGGATATAACAGCGCAATGAAACTCTGAATCAGGAGAAAGGCTATCTCGCGAATGTTGCAGAAAATACATTCGTCAGTTTGGGCTCAGTTTTTATTCTAGTTCTCAGTTTTAAGTTCTATCTATCTAAGAAGATTAAAACTTTTTTCTATCTAAAATTTAAATTCTATCTATCTAAGAAGATTAAAACTATTTTGTGTGAAATACGGTTGTTGCGTTCCCCAGGCTTACGGTGATTTCGCACTTTGGGTGTCTATTGATAGTACTCACTCCAGTGCTTTGTTCCGTTTTGGACTCATCTGTGTACCAGATGGTTCCGTTCTGCTAAACTGGCACGTGTCTGTCTTCCTCTCCCTCATTCGGTATGTGGTTTGTGGAAGGCTATGCCTCACCCGATTCTGTCGGACCGCATGTTTGACATGCGGTTTTGCTTTAATTCCTTGAATATCTCAGTAAAGAAGCCCCTCCTTGTGGTGGTTATTTCATATCCGAAAAATCAGAGCCTTCGCCTCCAAAACAACGTGTAGATTCGGAAGACACAGCATTGCTTCCATAGCCGCACTGGGTGTTCATTGCATGGCCCCTGTTATTCCTATGCAGGCAAGCCTTTGAAGCTTGCCTAGTTTTTTGTGCCACCCTCCTTTCTAGCTTTGTGCCACTAGATCAGGGATTATTACCATGATATTACCATGGGAATTATTACTTTGGAGTATATCTAAAGTGGAGTATATCACACGTTTTACATTGGTAAAACGTGTGAATTAAAACCAGCAGGACACAATGTCTTCTATTAGAACAGGAAGGACATAATGCCTTCTATGCACGTGTATGATTGCATACACGTACATAGAAGGCATTGTGTCCTTCCTGTGTCCATCCTGTGTCTTTCGTATGTAGGAGGTGAATTCCGCTTCAATTTACATACGGTAGGTTTTTGATATCTACCGCATCCTCGTCTATGAAACTGACGAAACGCCCCTGCGGTTAATAATACAGGTATGGCTCTCTCCTCAGATGCGAACGTTATTCGTCGCGGTACAAAGCGTATGAAGAAAAGCAATCGGTCTTTGTGTCAACGGATACTAGATTCTTTATGAAAATGCGGTACGTTATGACTGGTTGTGAGTATGTTGACAAGAATGTGTATATTATCGTTTATTCGTTTATTTTACCTGGAGCCTTCTTTACCATTTTTTTTATTAGATATATCATTTTCTAGGCAAGACTTTTAAAATACACTGTATAATTAAATGTAGGGAGAGTCTGTGAGGTGTCACTCCCATGTCCCATAATCTTGAAAATGAGGAAGGTAACGAATTTAAATTTTCAGGAACTGAAGTTTTCAAATCGGTTCTAGAATACGGTATGGAATTTATAATTTCAAAATTGGCATTAAAATTGTTTTCTGTGCTATTATCCTAATTCGAAATCAATATTTATTTTCAGGTAGTTAAAATTTGAAACATCTAAAAAAAATAAAAAACTGGAGGAGAAGATTAAAACTCAGAGTTTTAATCTTCTCCCTGAAGATGCCAACTTGGTTGGCGAAACGCGCGTCGAGAAAAGTGTAGTAGTTCGGTGTTTCGTGGAAAACGTCTAGTTTTTTGTTTCTACGCCGAAGGTGCCAGTACCCACTCCAGGATCTAAAAAAATATTTCTTTGGTGAATTTTACTTCAATAGCTTCAATATTTACATCAACTAAAATAGCTTGATGTAAATATTTATACTTTTTATATGTCGATTAATATGCGATTGGACAAAATCGGCTGAGTCATCGCCTTTCACAAACCTAATCTGGTGATGGCACCAAATGAGGGAGAATAAGACAATAGCCAGTTCAGTAGAACGGAACCATCTGGTACGCAGATGATCCAAAACAGAACAAATCACTGGAGTGGGTGTAACCAACAGAGAAACCTGGGGAACTCAGCAACCGTATTTCAGGAGGAAATGACTGCAATATCCGCTTGTGTACAAAAAATTATCAGGAGGTGTTGCACAAATTTAACTAACAACCCACTTAATTAATCCTATCATGATAATTGTGAAATCTAAATGCTCTTAGAATTGTTCGCTAATACAACTAGCGGAACACAACAGTATCGCTCTCAAGTAGGTCAGAGGACACCAAAGTCGCGAAGAGAACAAAAGAGCGGCCTTTCTCGCAAAAAAAGGGGTTGAAGTTCCACTGATAGGGCCGGAACCCACTTGTGGTTTGGTCTACCGGACAACCACGAGGGCCATAAAGGACCTATTAAGACAAAAACATATCTTTCACTGGGCGGAAGTCCCCGGTTTGAGTCAATCGCGGATGTTCATTGACGAACCAGCCTAGAACAAGACTAAAAATCTAATAAAACTATAGGTAGAAACCAGCTGATATTGACAGTGGAACTATTCACACTCATGCGACATCTCACTACAATCGAGGTGAAAACAAAATGATCCCGATTGTAGGAGGTGTAAAGGGGGAGGAGGAAAACCCCTTCCACATACTATGTGAGTGCCCAACACTGGTAGCTGCTAGGCATTCGAACTTTGGGGCTACAACAATAGAACCAAAAGAGGTAACAGACGCTCTATTAGAAACTGTTCCTAAATTTCTTAAGGAAACAGGACTAATGGAATGAGTAGCCCGTGGGAACACAATAAACATCGACTTAAATGCACAGGGCTCGTACTTACCCCATATATAATAATATAGAGACATCCAAAAAAAAAACGTCATCAAAGTTGGCCAAGAAAAAAAGACGTATTTCTATTCTTATTCGAATTTATAACCTTATTTACTTGTCAAAACTGTCACATCATATGATAGTTATTGTTTATTTTATAAATTGTGACAATCACTTGTCAAAAGTTTGACATAACCGAAAAGCTTAGACATGACTGCTATTTCTATCTCTCTCGTTCATAGCCAGAGTTGATGACGTTTTTTTTGGATGTCTCCATAATAATAAACCATAATAATAACTGTATGAAAACTGCTTGCATAGCCACACGTCACAAATCAAAAAATGCGATCGCAATAGCAATTCAATTAATTCAAAAGTAATTTATAATATAATACAAAATTTATAAACATAAAATAAAATTTAATAATAAAAAAGTAATTGCTTTTTAAAAATCTCAATCGCTGATAGCAACGTTATTGAAAAATACCAGTTGTGCTCATCTAGACGGTAGTATTACGAATTTTTCAGAAATAAACAACTGTAAACGCCTCCTCGAGCAAATAAAGCAGTTCAATTTCCTGTTGAGTGCCGGGCGCCTAGCGAGGTGTCCCCGTCGTGTATCGTCGCCTTTTCGCCGGCATTTCCGATTGTCATTGAATTTACGCGATTTCTCTCGGTGCGCTGTTTGTTTTGCATATTTTATTAATAGCATTGGGGCGAGGGGCCAGAGGGCGGTGGCGGCAGGGGTGGCGCGGAACGTGACGAATTTCGGGCCAGGAGTTTGTACGAGGGTTGAACGATATTTGCTGTCTATTTTTATCGAGAATTTAAAAATAGCGTTTTGAAGCTCCAAGACTCTAGTTGTGGTATCTATAGGCCGACATTTTTTAGAAGCCACGGTTTTAACGCAATCCGAATAGCGCGAACAAAATTTTTTTCCAAATTCGTAGCCTAATTTTTCTCCCTCCACGGGTTCGGAAAAATGTTTTCCGGTTAAACGACCATATGGACCAGATAGCCTATTTATTCAACCTCAATTCTCCTTTTCTTAATTGTTTGCTATGTCCATTTCAGAACCGGAAGAACAAAAAGGACCTTTTCGCCTTCAACCATCGATATCACAGCAACCAATGATCGTACAGGAAATTGAAGGGCAGTTTCGGAAACTGGAATAAAGACCCTTTTAAATTCTGTCGACAGAAGATTTTTTCCACCCTCAATATCAAAGTATTGAAGAAATCGCGGAAATTATATTTTATATTTCCACATTCCAATTATATCTGTTATTAGTCCAGTAAATAAGGAAAGTAAAATTGGAAAGTTGATAAGCAGCTCCGATTTAAAAAAATTACTTACTATTAATTTTTATATATAAATCACCGTTTAATATAAATCACCATATGTACAGGGTGAGCGAAACTCGATGTCTCAGCTATGTTATAAGAAATGGAAAGACGATAGAAAAAATCTGAAAAGAAGTTCTTAAATGGGATTGAGTAAGGTCCATTTTAAACCAAATTTGCATATTTTTCCATATTTGGAAACTGAAGTAATGACGTCATCGAATTTTTTTTCCCCAGAAACATACCTGTATTTTGACATATTTAAAAAGAGCTTCATAAAAGAAAAATTTTTCTGAACAAATTTTGTAAAGAAAAAAAATTCCATCTTTTTTCGTTAAAAAATTATAAGCAAATTTGTAAAAAAAGTATTATCAAAAATTCGCAATCGTCACGATTTAAACAAGTAGCCTTTGTAAGCAAATAGCAGAGTCGCATCTGTCAATAATTAAACATTATTAATTAGGATTATTTATTAATTTAACATTATAAAACACATAATATGTTATCTAGTACTATTCACAGAAAAAAACAAAGTATGTAGGCAGTCACTACAACAAATTTTCAATGTGACCACCTCCTACTTCTAAACACTTATCCAATCTCTGCCTTACTTATCTCACTGAAGCCTTACGTAACATTTCTCTAGATAGTCCATCGCAAACATTTCTGATTTTTTCTTTTAAATGTTCCAAGTTAACAAATGGTGTTCTTCTGTAAACTTTATTTTTTCAAAGTTCCCCACAAGAAGAAGTCTAGTGGGGTCAAGTCCGGTGATTTAGGCGCCCAAGGTATCGGTTCATTTATACCTATCCAAGTTTCATTTAAATATTGTTGGACAATTCCTGCTTTATGCGGTGGAGCTCCGTCATGCAAGAAACACATGTTTGCTCGCAACTGTTATGGCACATTTTCGAGAAGCACAGGAAGTTGTTCTTGAAGAAATTGTCAATATCGCTCACTACGTAAAATTCCTTCGTAAAAATATGGACCAATCAAATGTCCATTAATTATACCACACCAAACGTTAATTCCGAAGTGTCCTTGGTTATCAATCGTGTTGACAAAATGTGGATTTTCAGTAGCCCAGAAATGTTCATTTTTTCTATTGGGCTTACCGTTACTAACAAAACGACTTTTGTCCGTCCACAACACATGGTAAAAAAACCGATTCTCATTGATCTCTAAGTTTACCATCACTTAACGGGCAACATAATTAATTCTTCGTTGTTGATGTGGATCTGACAAGTGTTCTAAGTTGTGAAGTTTATAATCGTGATAACCATTTTCTTGATAACTATATCTTAAATTCAACTCACGACAGACTTGCCGAATCGAGTTCCTTGGATGGTCTTCAAAATAATGCAAAACAGTGGCAACAGTATTGTCAGAATTGCCCTTTTAACAATTTTTCTTCCCTTTCGAGAAGAAAATGCCTCGTTATTTGCACGTAAATTGCGTTCCAACCTTGCAAATATTTTTAAGCTTGGAATAACACGTTCGGAGTATCTCTGGGCGCATAACTGAACTGCTCTTCTAGGGTTCTTTTGAGATTCTCCATAAACTAATAACATGTCGACTTTTTCGTTGTGCGTGGACATTTTTCAAAGTCAAATGACAACAAAACAGTATTTGTCAACCATTAGCTTAATTATTGACAGATGCGACTTTGCTATATGCTTACATACGCCACTTGTTTGAATCGTGACGATTGCGAATTTTTGATAATACTTTTTACAATTTTTTTACATATTTGCTTAAAATTTTTTAAAGGAAAAAGATAGCAAATTTTGTTGTTTACAAAACTTGTTCAGAAAAATTAGCTCTTTTTAAATATGCCAAAATACAGGTATGTTTCTGGGGAAAAAAATTCGATGACGTCATTACTTCAGTTTCCAAATATGGAAAAATATGCAAATTTGGTTTAAAATGGACCTTACTCTATCCCATTTAAGAACCTATTTTCAGATGTTTTCTATCGTTTTTCCTTTTCTTATAATCGAGCTGAGACATCGAGTTTCGCTCACCCTGTACATAAATAACCATATGTATGTAATACGTAAGGGCCAGTACAAGAAGTTGGCCTTGAAAACAATTTGGCTAGAGGACGAGTGCCGCATCCATATAATTAGGGGCGTTTATATCCAGTTTGTGAACAATGTGGTTGTTTTTAAAACAATAAACATGTTCATTTAAAGTGCTCAACTTATGTGTTAACTTTTAATGCATGCTTTAAACGTTTTAAATAGCAGTTACTAGTGGTAGTTTTATACTGTGAGAGTGTTGGATATTGGGTGACGCGGAAGAGGATCGTGTTTGAGGTTAGAGTTGCTTCACTAATTTTACTTATTTTATTTAAAAAGTCTGAATATCAAACGATTTGTCCACTCCTTGATTCAATAGATAATTGTCCACTACTTTATTCACCTTAATAATAGTGATAAGTTAAACAATAAGATAATGATAATAATTTTTTGATACCTACTGCATAGGTAAATACATAAATGTTCCCAGTTGCCTTCGTATCTCAAATTAATATTCGTAAGCTCTTTTGTTGTATTTATACCGACAATGTGAAAAGTAAGTAACAAATATATCTTTCAGAATGATTTTCGTGAATAACAACGATAAAAAGGTCTCAACAAGATCAATGAAAGATCAAAACAATTCTATCTACTCTAACCATCTTTATGATAGTTTTCGTAAATAACTGTTCATGAAAATTGAATAAAACACACCGAGTTATAGAGGGATTCCCTTAATTTTTTAGAGTTATGTACAGGGCTTTTTTGAATTTTCATGATAAATTCAAAACTTTCAAAGTTGAAATTTCAGTTCAACTTTAAATATTTTTCATGTCTGGGAAATTTTTTTCCAAAATAGCTTAATTACTCAGATAGATACTTTGAAGATTTTCCTTGTATGTGAGTTCAAGAACTGAAAAAGATCTAATATTTTCGGTTATTCCAGTTTTTTTTTTGAAAATATCGCAATTTTAATCTTTTAGCGATATAGTTTCACACTCACACAGTTTGATCGATTTAAAAATGGCGACATGTCGATTGATGATAAACCTCGTTCTGGACGTTCATCAATTGCCCAAAACGACGAACTCAAAACAATTTGTCCTAATGTCATAAACTGAAATATTTTTGTTGGTCAATTTTCCCCAAAGTTGGCCTTTAGGGGCTCCTTGGCCTAAATTTTGACAAAACCATAATGTTCAATGTTTGAGTGTATGAGGATAAACTTGAGTGTATGAGGATAAAGATTTAAAAAAAAACTGAAAAAGTGGTCAGTCACATAGCGTTTGGTTCAAAATGACCCAGTAAATCCCAGTATGTCCAGCATTATCAAAAATATAGGAAAACACATGTTGATTATATAGAGACTCCAAAAAAAAACGTAAAGTTGGCCGAGAAAAAAATCTACTAACCGAATTATAACCTTATTACTTGTCAAAACTGTCACATCTATGACAGCCATTGTTTATTTTACAAATTGTGACAGCTACTTATCAAAAGTTTGACATAACCAAAAGCTTAGACATGACCGCTATTTCCATTCTCGTTCATAGCCAGAGTTGATGACGTTTTTTTTGGATGTCTATATTTTATACATTATCAGGTGGTAGTAGAGCATTAATAGGATTAAGCAGGATTAAGCAGCGCGTAATATTTGACGAAGGCGATTTTAGAAGGTTAGGTAAATTAAAAACGTCTAGATTGCACTATACCCGACTCCCTCTTAAGTCACCAAATCCGTGCATCTTCTTTTCGCTTAAGTCACGAAATTTATTCCCTCCTAAGTCACGTTTAAAAGCAATCATAACCTCAACTTTTTCGTGTTTTTAGTTGCAAAAAGAAATATTTAGAAATGTACCACAGCACTTGTTATAATGAAAAATGAGCCAGCTGAACGAAAAAAATCAACGTAAGTATACCCAGTCGTGCGTGACAAAGTTTCAATTTCCACTTGAGTGAATATTTTAAAAGTTAAACGTTTTTAAAAGACACCTAACCTATTTTAAAGGTAAGGTATTACACAATAATTTTTTTCAATAAAAATTGTATTCATGCGAGAATCCAATTTCCAAACGTAGTTATAAAACTTTTACAGGCGGCGACTTAAGAGGGAGAGTTGTGACATAAAAAGGGAGAAACGTGGCGACATAAGAGGAAATGTGAATTAAGCGAAGGTGACTTAAGAGGGGGGTCGAGAGTATGTACCGATACTGCCCTCTAGAGACAGAAACGCGCCAGAATTCAAACAAATAATCTATAGTTTAAACGACATATACATGGAAGTATTATATATGGTTCACAATTATAGAAATTTATAAATACAAATTTCAATTTCAAAGCTGACCCGGAGAATAACGTAAGAAACCCGGAGCCCGGAGATACTTCGTGGAAACCCGGAGTCTCCGGGTCATTTTCATGGAGGTGGCAACTCTACATATGCATGATATCGCGCGTCCCTCGTACTTAATAAAGGGCGTCGGAGGCGACGGGAATTTGTAAAATTTCCAATTCCCGCCTTTCACGATTCTCGCCTCTTCCTCGGGGAATGTCAACTTTCCGATATTAAATTACTTATTGATTGCCCACTTAACTTCTGCTTAATTTTAAGGAATCGGAATTCGCTGTCGCCCCTCGTCGGCGGCGGCGCGGCGGCGGCGACCGGAAAATAATTGGTTTTATAATTATTATTGGGCGTCTCGTCGAAGTTAAGAGTTGCAGGCGTGGCGATGAGAATTTTGCGGAACAGCCGCCGTTATTGATATTACTCGCATTTCTTCGAGTTTAACCCTTTAACGCCCAAGTGAACTGTCAAGAGACATAAACTTAGAGGCTCATATTACTGATTGAAAAATATGAAAAATAAAGAAAAAACAACTAAAACCATGAATTCCGATGTTTTCGAGGTCGCTGTTTCGAATGGAATCGTTAAAATTTGCAAAAAAATTGATGTCACCTTTAATTTTTAACAAAAACTATTTTTTCAAGATTCTCTTTTTTAAATCGCAATTTCAGCTATGTTATCGTCCTTTATACCACTCAAAAACCAATATAAACGTGCACTCGAGACGTGTACTTGAAGGAAACGCAATGAGAACAATTTAATTGTCTCATTTTTGAGGTTAGAATAACTAGATATGGCAAAATTCAAAGGGTGATGTTTCTCGTATTTTACCAGTTGGGGGATCATTGACGCAAAAGAAGAATATTGAAAAATTATTAGTTCTTTAGGGGGTTTTTGGGGTCGCTGATCACGATCCGGATGTCAGAATTGCAAAATTCAAGATGGCGGATCCAATATGGCCACCATCCCGAATCAAATTTCAAATTAAATTTTTTCGATTATTTTGCCTCAAACTTTGTAAACCATGGGTTTCAGGGTCGCTAATCACGATCCCGATGTCAGAATTTCAAAATTCAGGATGACATGGCGGACATTTTGAATCAAATTTCGAAATCCTGAATTTTGAAATTCTGACATCGGGATCGTGATTAGCGACCCCGAAAACCTCAAATTTCCAAAGTTTGAGGCAAAATAATCGAAAAATTTGAAATTTGATTCGGGATGGTGGCCATATTGGATCTCCCATCTTGAATTTTGCTATTCTTACATCAGGATCGTGATCAGAGACCCCAAAAAACCCCAATGTACTAATTATTTTTCAAAATTCTTCTTTTGCGTCAATGATCCCCCAACGGGTAAAAAACGAGAAATATCACCCTTTGAATTTTGCCATATCTAGTTATTCTAACCTCAAAAATGAGAAAGTTAAATTGTTCTCATTGCGTTTCCTTCAAAGTACACTTAGTGACTTGAGTGACGTTTCTATTGGTTTTTGAGTGGAGATATTTTTTGTTTGGTTTTTTATTCTCTTTTTTTATTGTTTTTGTTTATTTTTATATCAGTAGGGAGGAGCAACAAAGCTGAAAGTGCGATTTAAAAGGGAATACACATCGAACAAAAATGAAATTACGAATTTGATATTGTTTCAGTAACATCTAGAATATCCAAAAAAAAAAACGTCATCAAAGTTGGCCGAGACGTATTTCTATTCTTAATCGAATTTATAACCTTATTTATTTGTCAAGACTGTCACATCATGACATGACAGTCATTGTTTATTTTACAAATTGTGACAGCCGCTTGTCAAAAGTTTGACATAACCGAAAAACTTAGACATGACCGCTATTTCCATCTCTCTCGTTCATAGCCAGAGTCGATGACGTTATTTTGGATGTATCTTTATAATACACGGTGGAGACTTTAACTGAAATATATTCGCTAGCGGGGTGGTGAATGATTTTTAAAAAAATTCCCGAGACACGTCAACTTTTAAATGTATTTACCTACATTTTGCAAGTAATGTGAAAAATATAGCCCTTCAGGGGTGGCTGAAACCACCCTCGACATGATTTTTTCGAATGCAACCCTATGGCTTGTGACCCCTCATTGTAAAGCTGGTGGTAAACACGTTTTGACTAGCGAAAAATCGTACTTACATATACACACGTACGTATACATACACACATAAATACTCAGGTATATAAATCCGTCCCTGAGGATATTTCGAAACATGACACAATAGAAAAAAGGTCCGCTCGATCGACTGCTTCTTTATACCTGCTACGCACGGAAAAGGCGTCTTCGGAAAACGATGAGAATAAATAAAAGGACCTCGAATTTCAAAATTGGAGTTTCGGGAGCGTATTCTACGGGAAATTTACTTACTTTTTAAGCAAAAAAAAAATCGATTTTTTTGGTCGTTCTAATTGTATTTCCCCCCCTTAATCCACTTCAGTAAGTCACTACGTACAGTTGGTAGATAGTTACGTAACATTGTGCGACCGGGTAACGGCATCTCTGGAATGTATTTATTCCAGAACTTAAGAAATCATCGATGAATAAATAAATATCAGCAATCGCCGATGGACTTATTCATTTTGTCAGCAAATGGGCGTTTGCATGTGTGACATTTTACTATTAATTTAGTGTAATATCGACGCTGACGACATAAACACCTCGAACATACTAATAATAATGCCATAGTCTGCCAGACTATTGGGAAAAACAAAAGTCAATGACCTATCCGCCGCATGCAGCTGAATTGCGGCTCGATCGGCCAACCCTAGTTATGACCAAAGGCATTTTTGCAGCCGATTTTTTCGCTATTTAGACATTCTATTAATAAAAAATCTATCGAACGGAATTCGTCGATTCAGTTTGTGTTTCTCGATAAATATTTGCGTGCGTCCTTTATCTCCTTCAGTACTTAACTTCTCGCGCCGATGTTTGTGTTTCCTATTGCCTGCCTGTTTGCTTATGTTTATCCTGAAAAGTGGTGCCGTATATTTTATTTAGGGTTATTTAGTGCCGCCCCCGGGCGAGCCGACCCGAACCGCCTCCGGGCATCTTCCGGGAGTTTCTATCAATTACCCCCGCGTACGGGTAGAACTTGCTTTATCGGCCCATAGGTTGGACCGCTGCCGGGGAAGTTACTGCGTTAATCTTTATTAATTTCTATCACTCCTTCGCCTTTTGGAGTTTCTCGAAGCTTCCGGTATTTGTTTTTATGAAATTCAGTATATCTGTTAGTACAGCTTTCGCCAAAAGTTGAAAGTTGCATCAGTTTATTTGCCTTTAAGTTTGTTTGGAAGTTAGATCAGCTACATTAGGTTAAGGTTAAATGTGTTAGGTTTGCTTAGGTCATGTTAGATTATGTTGATATTATGTTTTATTGAATTTAGCTTCATATCCACATACATTTTTCTCAAATTTCCGCCTCCCTGGACACATTTTTGCCTTAATATTTGTTAATTTCTATCACTCCTTCGCCTTTTGGAGTTTCTCGAAGCTTCCGGTATTTGTTTTTATGAAATTCAGTATATCTGTTAGTACAGCTTTCGCCAAAAGTTGAAAGTTGCATCAGTTTATTTGCCTTTAAGTTTGTTTGGAATTTAGATCAGCTACATTAGGTTAAGGTTAAATGTGTTAGGTTTGCTTAGGTTAGATTATGTTTTATTGAATTTAGCTTCATATCTACATATATTTTTCTCAAATTTCTGCCCCCCTGGACACATTTTTGCCTTAATATTTGTTAATTTCTATCACTCCTTCGCCTTTTGGAGTTTCTCGAAGCTTCCGGTATTTGTTTTTATGAAATTCAGTATATCTGTTAGTACAGCTTTCGCCAAAAGTTGAAAGTTGCATCAGTTTATTTGCCTTTAAGTTTATTTGGAATTTAGATCAGCTACATTAGGTTAAGGTTAAATGTGTTAGGTTTGTTTAGGTTAGGTTATGTTCTGTTTAATTTAGCTTCACATATACATTTTTCTCAGATGTCTGCCACCCAGGACACATTTTGCATTACTATTTGTTAATTTCTATCACTTCTTCGCCTTTTGGAGTTTCTCGATGCTTTCAGTATTGTTTTTATGAAATTCAGTGTATCTGTTAGTACAGTGTTCGCCAAAAAGTGTTCGGTTTAAAGGTAAAATTCATTAAGTAAATACAAATCAGTTGTCAGAGGTTCTATGAAATGATATGTATTTCGGAAACGATTCCTTGAGCCGGACCTGTCTTCTAAAAGCAGCAGGTGTTCCGACTCCTTCTGGAAAAATTTAAACGGTGGGGGGATATGGGGGGTTTTTTTTATTTTTTCCTTTTAATCTGAGGGAAATATTAGGGGGCGGGGGGGTGGGTCAAACATGTTGTCGGTATTATTCACGTTAGCGCGACGCCACTTACCGGAATGGTTCGGCCAAAGCGAATTCGACAGCAAGATATCCGCCAAGGATGATAAACTTTACACCCGTTTTTATGCGCAAACAAAATGTTTTGAAATTCCTATGCACAAAAATGATCCTGTCTCTACTAATCAGTAATTAGACCAGAATAAAATATAAAAAGCTATTTTTACAATCCGGATGCCTACCATACGCCTGCGCTAGTGATTGGATGGTGATTGGTTCCCACCTCATGTTTAGGCGGTGGTGACGTCTACTCAACAAAGAAGTTAACTTATCAATTCCCCTTAATTCTGGTATGTATGCATTATCTGGTATGTGTGACGCGTACTGTATAAATGTTTTTAATAAGGCCAAAATTCCTGTGAAAATTCTGCATAACTTTAAATTTTAAATTCTGTTTCGTTAAATTTTAAAATTTTTTCGTTAAATTTAAATTTCCGTTTAAATTTTATTTCTAACTCAAAAATACGAGTAACCCAAAATAGCCTAGGAAAGCTTGAGGAATTTTTGAAAAAAATTTTTTTGAAAAAAATTCCTCAACCGTTAAAACAAATTTGATAATTAGGTAAAAAATATTTAGTGCAATTTGAGTGCACTAGTTTTGGATCAAATCGGTTTGTAGGAACATAACCAAAAAAATTCATAAACGTGTGAAAAACCGTTTTTTCACTTTTTAAGTACCAAAAAAAATATTTCAGAAAAACAAAAAATAGCACGTTATAGCGCTTAAAAAGACGAAGAAAATTAGTTTTTAAAAATTAAAATCGGTTCACAACTTTTTGCAAAAAAAAAATAAAAACCTTCGAAAATTGTCTTTTTTTTAATATCTAATCACTCGGCCTACGAAAGTCGTAGGGTCTTCCGCGAGTGACCAAATTGTAGCTCTTTTCGGTGGCTACTTACAATAAATTTAAATAAGTAAAAAAAAATTATCAAAAATTTGCATTTCGGGCGCTCGAACGAAGGGGAAAGGCCGCATGGTGGGGGGAACTCTCGACTGCTTGGCACGACTGCTTTCCTGCGCTCGAATTGAGAGAGTTCCCCCACCATGCGGCCTTTCCCCTTCGCTCGAGAGCCCGAGCGCCCGAAACGCAAAACAGCCCGGTTTTCAATGTCGTTTTTGAGATACTTCCTCAAATTTGACAAACTTATTCCATTGTATGATTGTAGAGCACCTCTTCACGAACCAAACGCACTTTGAAAAATTACCGTAGGACTGTTATTGACAATTGCCGGGCCATTTTTCGAAAACACCTTTTTTTTACATTTTTTTCGACTTGCGCCAAAAATGAATATTTTTTGATACAATTTTTACTGTAAGTAGCCGCCGAAAAGAGCTACAATTTGGTTGCGGAAGTCCCTACGACTTTCGTAGGACGAGTAATTAGAGAGTAAAAAAAAGGGCAATTTTCGAATATTTTAATTTTTTTTTTGCAAAAAGTTGTGAACCGATTTTAATTTTTAAAAACGGATTTTCTTCATCTTTTTAAGCGCTATAACTTGCTATTTTTTGTTTTTCTGAAATATTTTTTTTTGTACTTAAAAAAACCCGGTTTTTCACACGTTTATGAATTTTTTTGGTTATGTTCCTAGGTACAAACCGATTTGATCCAGAATTAGTTCGTTCAAATTGCACAATTTTTTTCCTAATTATCAATTTTTTTTAGCGCTTGAGGAATTTTTTTGAAAAATTAGATCAATTTTTGCTATCTTTCCTACAGCGTTGGCAACCGTAACATAATTATAGTACATATGCTATAATTAGGCAGCTTGTACTATGTAACATAGCATGTGTACGATAATGCTTTAATGTACTATAATTTCGAAAAAGGTAGCAAATTATGTTCAAATTGAAATTTAGTCGAAATATGTATATAAGCGTATGCAGCGACACGAGGTGTCGTTACTTACCGGGTACCCCAATGTAATTTTTTGGATTCTTAATGCAATTTCTTGTCAGTCACATATAAATAAATTACTGTTCTTTATTTATTTTTTTTGAAAATCCTGTTAAAAGTAATTTTGAATATTCAAAAAAATAAATTTTTAATCTACATTACTTCGTTATCCACGGTGGGTACATTGGCAACATTTAAAGTTACATTCCATATACATATACATTAAAATATTTGTTAAAACTCATTTTTAATGTGGTGTTCACAATTGTAATGTTTATCAGAGTATTTTAATACTTTTTTAATGTTTGACGATTGAGAATTTGATGTACGATAATTTTTTGGTAGTACTATAATTTTACGGCCCTGGCAACATAATCGCCATCTACTGAGTTGCCAACGCTGCTTTCCTAGGCTAAAATATGGGCAGTGAAACATTGAGTTAGGACACTATGTACATCAGAATTTCGCCGATAGCGATTCGACGTCGTCGCGTCCCAAATACGTCGAAGGACGTCGCGCGAATGACGCCGCTGCAGCGACTATCTGCGGGTCTCGGATCGATCTTAATTTGTTTCCGAACACGAATTCTTATCATAAAGCTGTCGCCTTAAAGTAGCCTCGTAAAACAGTAACGACCTCTTTAAAGGGGATCGAAAGAGAAAAACTTCATCCCGAACACGCTCCTCGATGCACAGAAACGAAATTTGCTACAATGACGTCCGCTCGCTGCGTCTACAGTTTATTGTTTGCTAACGAAATGCGTCTTCACGAAATTCGTGAAATCACGTTCTACGTGCCGGAGAAGGTATTCTGAATCACATGATCGTCATTGCGTCTTTCCACAATTTTTAAGATATTCAGTGGTGGCGTTGGAAGTCGTTGGAAAATACCAGTAACTGCCCAGTTAGATAATTGGGCAGTAGCTAACTATAATGACAGCTACTCAATGACAACTACATCTTGAGTAGTTGCAAACAACAACTACAACTACTAGCTGTATCTGCTTGCTGCAACTACTTTAATGGAAGCTACAGTAGCTGTAGTTTGAAATAACAGCTACAGCTAGTAGTTGTGAAAAATGTAGTTGCGGCGAACAGCTACAGCTAGTAGCTGTAGCTGTAGCTATAAGCAAACAGCTACAGCTACTCATGATTTACTTACTCGAATCGCCGCAAAATGGGGAAACCATATGTATTAACAAACAAACTATATACATAGTTCTATTAAGGGAGTTATCGAACTAGTTATGAGTGTTTGGAGAGTTATCGAATTAGTGATTATTAGTGAATTACTTATGTAGTTTCAAATGTTTTGCAACATTTGAAATATAATTTTTAGCCTTGATTTTTGGAGAACTCGATGTTATGAAGTTATACGCGCTCGCGTTTTCAACTTTATAATTTTGCAATAGGCTGCCATTTTGAAATTGGGCGTCCGGATTGCGAGCGTTTGTTGAGCACCCCAACAGATATCTTTTCCTGTAGTCTCATCCGTTTGAAGTGAAATCTATTTGTTTTATTTAATATTGAAGATTTTGCACTTTTTTTCAACGCTAATTTTGCAAAAAAAAAATTGCGTACCAGCGGATAAGCCTATCCCGATGGCAAATTTGCTCAAGTCCCGATGGCAAGCATACCTCAAGTCGATTAGACGCATATTTTCGGAGATACAAGCAAAAAACGAAAAAAGTGCGTTTTTTTTTCTTAAATTGTTAATAACAAAACACGCTCGACCTCTGCGAATACACAAATTTAGGGTTTTGTTCTTTTACTTAATTTTAAGCCAATAATATTCGACACAGGCCGATTCTGGAAACGGGCATGCTTTTAAGCTAATTCTCCCGGAGTATTTTCACACTGAAATTGATTTGTGAAATTGGTGCTGTAGCTACCGATCAACCGTCAATTACAGTCACTTTTGTCTCTTATTTGACATTTTTCTAGTACGAAAGAAAAGTAGCTGTAGTTCTCTGCTTATAGCTACTAGCTGTAGCTGTTCGCCGCAACTACATTTTTCACAACTACTAGCTGTAGCTGTTATTACAAGCTACAACTACTGTAGCTTCCACAGAAGTAGCTGCGGCGAACAACTTCAAGCTACTTAGTGTAGCTGTAGTTGCAACTACATCCCAACTACAGTAGCTGTAGTTTTGTAGCTGTAGTTGAAGCTGCATTTTGCCCAACACTGGATAATACCTTGACTACAAATAAATTCTCAACTAGGGTAGGCTGTAATACATATATTTTCTTTATTAGTGGCTGGCAGGCTTACCACTGATAGTTGCCAAATTAACAAACTATAAGAAGTTGAAGTACTTACTTTCGGGTAGTTTTAATTACATATTTATAATAAGATGGTATTACCACACAAAATTCTTCTTAAATGTTATTTTCTATGTGGTAAGTACCTGGATTACTCGACTGAGTCGGTTTTAGAATTTTACGATAAGGTATGATGTCTTCCTGTTTTAAGGGTATACCTGTTACCAAAGACACACACTGTTTTAAGACAAGTGAGACTAATATTTCGTCAGATTAAAGGTAAAATTAATTTAGGACCAACACAAAAATTAGCTGTAAAGAAACTGAAACCAGAGACAAAAAAAGTTGAAAAAGAGATCATACGCTAGTTAAAAAGTAACATTACTTTTTGTATTAAACATTTTATGAGCGTTTAAGTTGCATTAAGTGTTCACACCTAAATATCACTCCGTCGTGTAAGAGTTAGCTACCCAGTACGTTTATTCGAATATCCACCATTGTATTATAATGTATTTTCTGTCAACTATCGCTTTACAATAATTGTGACTCTGAGTTCGACTCTGCTTCGACTCGCCGGAACTTTGACTCGTACGTAGTTTCTATCTTGTCTCGCTGTTGTCACATTAACATCATATTCCTATTAGACATTTTAAAATCGTTTCACAGTAAAGTTGAAAAAAACAGTAAACCTTATTACACGCAATTCAGTCTGAAAATGAAATGGGCTTGGATTAATTGATCGTACATCAATGCATTTTTATAAATATAGGGTTTTTTATAAAGACCTATTATGCAGACTTACAGTTAGATCTGGCAACGTCTAGATTTCCTCTAGGGGGGGGGTTGTTGTAAGTAAATTCGCCTAACATTGATTTAAAAATGAACCATTTAATATGTATTTAATATCTACCTATCTACGAAATTTTTTCGTACAATTTGTTCGGCCAATCAAAGTGGCTTTCAATCATGTTCCACAACGAATAAGAATCATCTGTGGTGATGTGTCATTATTAAATTTACACACATGCACTTTAGATTCACCTTTCCAGTTCGCTTTGCATCGCGGCGGGACACAGCATACAAAGCGTGAATTTTTTAGTTATATCGACAAATACAAAGTAAACACAGGTCGTTAAACGCAAAGTAAAAACACGTCGCCACCCTGAACAGGTGGAAATAACATTTACCGGCGATCGATAAACACATACACTCAACATTCACATATCCGAACTCCAAATTTCCGAACTCACGATATTTCCGAACTTTTCTCACGATATTTCCGAACTTGTACTTCCACACAACAGAAACTTGTCGCTGATTGGTTGACGACAAAAAACCACGAAATTTGAAATGAGAAAAAATGTAAATACAATAATGCGATTGTTATCAAACATTTCGATTGTCACATAATTCAGCAAAGAGGAAATCGCCCTCCTCAGCAGGACACCTGAGACAGGTTCTACAAGAGTTCTTCTTTGTACAAACCAGTGGAAAACACTTATTTCAAATGGCGTATCATAAGTACCGGTGCACTTTTTGTGTCAATCCGTCCACTCAATTTTCGTCTTTTTTCAACTTCCGACAAGTAAATTCTTTTTCCCAAGAATTTTTGCCACTGACGATTTATAAATATTGTACATCTTACATAGATCAACATTTTTAACACCATTTTTTGTGTGATTTATCAGATCCAGCTTTTTGCTCCAAGGTTAGCCTCTTAGCAGGCTCTTTTCTCTGCAAATAAACAGTACAATAATGTTTGTTTTGTATCATGGTTTTCTTAAAAATACATATTTTCTCATCATTTTTCATTTCAGTTTTAAATTATTATAGGTTACGTCAACAAAATGTTCAATAAAACAAACCTTTACTTTGAATTACAAAATAATTACCTGCATCACTCTCTCCTTTGCACCTGACATTTTTTTTGTTTAAAAAAACGTTCTTTTATTAACATGTACACATGTATGTATGTATTACATTTGCATAAAAACCTTGAAAAACAAAGAAAAGTACTAGAACGAGCCAGAAAAACCCTTTGCGCATGCGCCAGCAGTTCGGTTATCCCGAGGTGACGAGAGGGTTCGGAAATGTGGAAGTTTGCGGAACGGAAAAGTTCGGAAATGTGGATGTTGAGTGTACATAGCTAGGGAACGCCGCGCCGTTTGGCGTTTGGGCGTTGCGCTCTTCGATACAACGAGCGACTACGTCATAGAACTTTAAAATTCAGCGCCGGGGCCTTCTCTTCTGTAGGTAACGAGTTATATTCACATATTTAAGCAGTTCATGAACTTAGGCCCTCAGATTGTGGAAGAAGATCAGTAAGTTTTTTTTAGTTGTTACATGCGATGTATTTTCATCATCCAACGACTGGCTATTGCATAAAATTGGCAGGTAATAAATTTTCCATTGAAAACACTCGCAACGAAAACCGTTTAACGATAGCAGAGCGTCTAAATAGTCTCGGCACGAAACGGACGAATAAAACGAAGAAAGCAAAAATGCACATTTGCGCAAAAGGCTGTCGTGTTAAACAGCTACAAAAAAAGGCAGAGCGCAAAAAAGCTAGCACGAATTAAATATCTAAGCGCGTTACTAAAACGATGGGATCTCCTTTTATTATCGCAGGTGTAGAAAAAGCGGGTGCACTTCTATTTGTACGTTTTATTCTCATTTTCCTCGACGATGCAGCTGTTTATACAACCGTTTTTAATAGCATAAAACAGATTTGGAATAAAACATTCATCGGTTTATTAAAAATTGCTACTTAATTTAGTTTACGACCTAAACTCAGTAGTCTAACTGACTGAATAGGCTCAACAGATTAATTGTTTCGATTTGCAATGCAGAATATTATGTAAGGGCGTTTAATATAAAGACAAGTAATATGGAGACATCCAAAAAAAACGTCATCAAAGTTGGCCAAGAAAAAAAAGACGTATTTCTATTCTTATTCGAATTTATAACCTTATTTACTTGTCAAAATTGTCACATCATATGACAGCTATTGTTTATTTTACAAATTGTTGTAAAACTTGTCAAAAGTTTGACAGAACCGAAAAGCTTAGACATAACCGCTATTTCTATCTCTCTCGTTCATAGCCAGAGTTGATGACGTTTTTTTTTGGATGTCTATATAATAATAATAAGAATAACAAAAAGTCGAAAAATTGAGTTACCTTAATATTACTTTTATATTATTACTTATTTAATATTATTATTTATTAGAAAGGACTTTTTCTGTGACTTTTAAGACCTGTATGACCCATATGACCTCTATGATCCATATGACCTTTAGAACCTATATGGCATCAATGATCTAAATTAACTTAATGACCTGAATGACCAATATGATCCACTTTGGATATGGATATGGAAGTAAAAATGAGAATAGAAATTTAATAATGAAATTGTATTCTCCTACCTCACAAACCCATAACACGTCAGATGAATATCTTTATTAATTCACATTAGCATACAATAAAACAAGCCCTCTTTCCCTCATATGTACAACAAATACACGATAAGTCAAATGAACATAAATTCATTGTCTGGTTGAGTTAAGATTTGGCAATTTTTTAATGTGTTCCTTATACGAGGTGTGTAAATTAAGTAATCAAACTTTTTTTTTTAATTTTTTTTTATTCAAATAGAATTACAACTACGTATTGTCTCCTCTAAAATAACTTTCTTGGGAAGCTACAGAGCGCTGGAGACGGCCGTTCCATTCCTCATAGCAGTGCTGGAACTCATATACTGGAATAGCCTTCAGCTGGTCGGTTACAGCCGTTTGAATGTTTTCTATGGTCTCAAAAGACGTCCCTTGAGGTGATATTTCAATCTCGGTAAGAAAAAAAAGTCACAAGGACTCAAGTCAGGAGAAAAAGGACGCTGAGGAGCCACAGGACTGTTTTTACTGGCTAAAAAGTCTTTTACTGGCTAAAAAGTCGTTTACTGAAATGGCTCTGTGACAAGGCGCAATGTCATGATGCAACATCCAGTTATTCTTATGTTTGGTCTCACACGCATGAATGTTTTTCGAAGTTTTTTCAATAACCTCTCTGTAATTGTTGATCTACTGTTTGGACTGGAGGCACAAACTCTTTGTGGACAATTCCCTGACTCAAAAAAGCAAATCAGGATGCATTTGATCTTCGACTTGCTCATTCTTGCTCTTTTGGCTCTTGGAGAGCTTGAAGTGTGTCATTCCATGCTTGGTTTCCGGGTCGTACTCAAATACCCAAGTCTCAGCACCAGTAATGACACTTTCCATAAAATGGGGACCATTTCAAGCAATCTCAAAAAGTCACCTTTAGACACCTTTCTTTGCTGATGTCCTTTTGTTCCTGCGAAAGATTTTTTTGAACCCTTTTTGCGCAGATTTTTCTCATCCCCAATTCGTAGTCAAAATCTGATGAACAGTGGTGTGAATCAAATTTAACTCTTCCCCGATCATTCTTGTCGTCAACCGACGATCTGAACGCACAAGATCCCGTATTCTATCGACATTTTCATCGGTTCTTGAAGATCAGGGCATTCCGCTGCGTGGTTCATCTTCAATCGACTCTCTTCCTTCTGAGAATGCCTTAAATTACCGAAAACTTGGGGTCTTGAAACACAAAGACAGTGTTTACTGTCTCCGTAGGCGTGTTGAAGTTACATAAGTGATCTTTTAAGTCGATACCTTAGCGCGTTTTCGAGTTATCGTGTGCACAAAAAAAAGGCTAATAGACCCACACACCAACAGAGAGACCAGCGTGTTGCTTTTGCGTTTACTTATTGCATTTTAAACTGCTTGAAAACATTCTGATTTTTTTAAAGGAAATATGGTTTCCTCAATATTTTTCGGCTCGGCAACAATCAGATTTTTGACAAATGTGCAGATAAATCGAAACTGAGAATTTCCCGAGGGCACGAGTCCTAGATGTGGTAACACGAACACTAATCTTTGGAGCACCGGGGGTTTTGGCACCTTTTTTGCCTCAAAAAATCCTAGTGATTTAGTCCTACTTTGTACATTCAACCCCCATTCAGTACCAACTTCAAATAGCGTCTTATATAAGACGTTCCGGCGGCTAACGATCCGGAAAATTTTTAATTTTTAAAATTCCAAGTAAATGCGATGATGATAGTAATTTTTGCGTTACCCTTCAATAACCACCCCTTTCTGATTAGAAACTACCCCTTTTATCATTTTTCTCGGACTCTGCCGTAAGTATCTACAATATTACTTTGTAATAAGTTTTTGAGAGTAGAAAAAATCAGGAAATATGAATTTTGTTTACAACAATAAAGTATATAATACTCTACCCTTTTCAGGGGAGAGTACGTATTGCTCCTTTTTTTCTCTCACTGGGTAAGAAAATTATTTTATCAAATTTTAAACGACGTTCACAATAAATATTTATTGGCCATTCAAGGGTCAGTCAATAATTCAATTGAACTAAAAACATTATTCCTGAAATAGATAATTTACAAGAATAGGTTGGAAAAAATCATAGTAGGCTGTCACTAGCCAATCCGAAGCGTAAACACATTTTCCCTCCGTCGATTTAAAATCGGATTGGTTTTTATGGTGATTTTGAAATCATTTTGCCGTTCAGTGTGTGACTGATTGATGGTCTCTCCTTCAGTAGTACCCGAAGCCAACGACGAGGACGTAGAGAGACTTTGTGGCTTCATTTTTTTTCGTTTTTTACAATAGATTTTTTTTAGAGTCTTTAGTATTTCGTTTTTTTTTGTTTTTAGTGTTTTGTTTTTTTTTTAGGTTTTTTTAGATTTTTTTTAGTTTTCAGTATTTTCAGTTGATTCTAAACGAGTAATTTATTACGCGTTGTAAAAATATTTTTAAATGTCTAACTCAGAAACACCCCTGGAAATAGCAACAAGATTTGTTTTTCATTCGTTTACTATCAGAAACGTCCACGAGACATTCCCTCAGGGGTATCTGCCACCGTTCATAGTGCAAAGACACATATGAATTATAAAATGAAATTATATTTTTACTCAAAACTCAATCTTACATTGATATCAGAATCGGGGTACTTTTTTAGGGGGTGTCAACCCCAAAGCCTTTTTCTTTCGTCATCAACGACCACCAAAAAGCAAAAACTAGTAAGTTTCGTTGCAATTTAAGAATGATTGTATACCCTATGGAGAGCGTCTTATATAAGATTTTCCGGCTCTCCAAAGTCTAACGTCACTATCTTTTAGGCACTCAGATCACAACTTATTACGGACAGCTGCTCTATTCCGCCGATAAGCCTACATCGTTACTCCAATGCTCATGAATATGTATCGTAGTCAACAGTCGGTAGTTACGGGGGTTATTACTCGCAATTGGTACGAGGAATGATTGGCATTCAATTCCATCGAAGACTTACTTAGGTATTCAGTCAAGGCAGCTCCACTTCCAGCGAATTCGATAAAGATAATTGTATGGGGCGCCGCCAATCAATTCATCCCCTTTTTTATCCTTACCTATCGACACACACACGCGCCCCCTAAGGGCCCTCCTGCGATTTTAGGGTCAGCGTTGCCACGTTTATAAAGAAGATATCATAAACGGTATTCTAAATTCTGGTGTTAGTTTCAAGTTTCAATTCTAGTTGGATAAAACTAGTTTCGTTTTCGTCATAGACGTTGTTGCTCTTTGGGAGATGGTCCGTTTAGGGTAAAATCGACTTTAGTAGACATTAAAAAAAAATGTTTCCTGATTTTCTCATCCAAATATACGAGCCCTAACAATTATATGTTCGGACAAACGCATTTTTCGCGTATTGGACTGTTTTTATGTATAATGAAGCAAACATTGACTATTGCAGCTGGCGGTACATAAGAACTTAAAGAATTTAAAAGTATATTTTAATTAATGTTTTAAAAAAACCAAATTAATAATGTCACAACTTAACAAAACAAATAAAACGCTACAAAAAAACTGGCAACTAAATGTTCATAAAAACATATTTTAAGTATTAATAAGGCGTTACGTCACGTTTTGTCTTAATTAAGGTCCGAATTCTTGCAGGCATTGTTTCAACCAAGCTTCGACAGAGTTCTGGTGAAATAGTGGGAAATTTCTCCGATTTTTTCCTTTAAAGTAGATACCGTTCTTTGAGGATCATCTCTCAAAACACTTTTTATCTTATGCCAAAGTGTTTCAATGACATTTAGGTCGGAGCTGTTTGATGGCCATGATAGGACTTTAATCACAGAATACCCTACCCATACAGAAGCGACAGAGCGTGTCGGCACCTTTGATCTTGGGGAACATATTTTTTTGACAGTTCTGCCAGTTATTAGTACACTGAGAGAAAAAGTTGTTTTTGTACACTAATCAAAATGTTTAATTAATAAGTGAATTGTAACATGAAGTAAAAAGTATATCGTCTATATCAAGTTTTGTTTAGAATACACTTAGGCTTAATTATTTTAGGGAAAGACGGCAATAGAGTAATTAGGTACTTTCAGGTATTTTATTTGTATGAATATTTTGCTTCATATTTAATAATTTCATAATATCATAATTAATTTAGGATTAATAAAGCAAATTAATATTACTACATGTAAAAGTAAAGAACAATTTGTAAATGTAAATTATGACATTTTTGAGGGTATTCTGTGTAAATATACATTTACCAAAAATATATAATCTATATGCTTCCACTGCTGGTTGTACTCGCCAATGGCACAGTCCCGGTATCCACAGGTATTTCTAAACTGTTGCTTGGACCTTAAAATTAAAAATAAATAAAGAATAATAGGTTACCAGTTTTCGATAATATTTTGAGCAGTATAAATGGCTAACGTCAATAATAATAGTAAATTAATAAACAATGAATAATAAATGAAAATTTAGTCTTGTTGGTCATTATTATTACTCAAAAGTTAAAATGAAAACTAAAAAAAATATTGCAATCTGAAGGACGAAATGCTACAATATTTTTTTTTTAGTTACAATGAAAGATTTACCTGCTAAGCTTCCACTGCTACAAATTCTAAAATTAAAAATAAGAAACCAAACAAAGTTTTTGATGTAGACACAAAGATAAGCAAAAAAAATTAAAAAACATGTATACGTACATATAATATGTCTATATCTCAAAAACCGAAGCATTCATAATTTTTGTTTTATGAAAACCAATTCTACTTAAAAATGTGTTTTAGAAAAGTATTTGTCGAAACCTAAATACCTATTGATATTAAATTAAAAATTCAAACATTTTGATACATAACGCATATCTACACAAGTAGGAAATTATTTTGTTTAAACGTATTCGTTACCTTCTACACATGTAGATGTTGGGACATGTAAAAATTTTGTAGGGAAAGCTTGCTGAAATATACGTTTACGAGTTGCACCTTTAGAAATATATTTCTCTTCGAAGTGTTCCTCGCACAAATGATAATTTGTATGTAATACGTCTGGATTTATATTACATAAACCATCCCTATTACACGCTTTAATCCAAACAGCAGCCTTAAAATATAAATTTCTTATAATTCATATATTCTTATAGGTAAATACATTTTTGTAGTCTCCAACTTTATATACTTTTGGGGATCCATTGGAAACGAAAAAAAACCTTGTATTTCCATCACTTTGGGAAAAGCATGGACGATAGGCACACCTATTTCTTTTAGCTTTCTTGGCAGAATCCATTCTCATTAATAAGTTTTGTTGGATGTTGGATGTAGATACCCAATCGCGATCGTAAAAACGTCTCAATACTTTCACCGGCACTGGCTAAGTGGTTATAATATAAATAGTAGTCACTAATCTGAGTAACCACATAACCACAATCAGTAATATCACAAAAACTGTACTATATTTGAAAATAGTTCAAAATCAACACAAAAATAAAATTTAAAAGAACTTATTTTTTTGACAGAACAAAAAGTAAACATTTAGACGTCAACTGAAGATAAAATTACAGTAACGTTACTGCCATTTATTAAATGGCCGCCACAGGTCCCGAGGTCAAATATTCCGGTCCCTCGAAATCTGCTAGCTGTCGCTTCTGTATGGGTAGGTATTCTGTGCTTTAATATGCTGTTCCCCGCACCACTTTTTCGTCTTTTTTGCAGGATAGAAAGCTGTGCCGTCTTGTTGGAATGTGAAATTATTGTCTGGGTACATATTCTGAATAGTCGGTAATAAGCTATTCGTAAGTATTTGTATATATTTGTCAGCGTTGACGGTACCCTCTATGAAGTCATACCGTCCCAAACTTTTAGCGAACATACATCCCCAAATCATGACACCCTTCGGGAATTTTACGGTTCGTTTAAGGCAGTCCTTATGAAAGGCTTCACTTTTAGTTCTTATTACTTTTTTCTATGATCGCCTACGCAGACATCAAATTTGGACTCATTTGAAAAATACTTTTGACCAGTCTTCTATAGTCCACGATACCATGATTTTTTTTGTGCTTCAGTTAATAAAGGCTTTTCTTTAGCCTACGATCATTAACGAAAATTGAAAAATTAAGAAAAATAAAAGAGTAATACCTTATAAAAACTGAGCCTAGACTGTATTTTCTGCATCATTCGCGGGATAACCTTTCTCCTGTTTCAGAGTTCCATTGCGCTGTTATATCCCTGAAGGTCTTCCGTCAACTTTTTTTGCAAATTTTCACCAACAACCGTTGGCTCCTTTCAGTAACAAGTCTGGGTCTTCCAGGACTTTTACCTATTACTGCCAAATTTCCAGTCTCTTGGTAATTCTTTAATATGTCCCCAACAGTAGACTTTGCAAAGCACAATTCTTCCGAAATTTCGGGGATTTTTTGCCACTGCAGTATTTTTTTAAAATGAGCTGCCGCAATTTTTGATCAGTCGCACGTCCACGGCCAATTTTCATTTAAAAATAACGAATATTCGTAAAAACTGCCAGAAATCACCTGTGACTGACATATCTAATTATGAAATTAATGGTTACCGCGGCAACAACAATTTTTTTAAATTTTTTTAGGGCAGGTCTCTCGATTTTCCGAACATTTAGTTGTCAGCATTGTTAGCAGATTTTTATATTTTTGGCCATAAATTCATAACAAATCCAAGCTAATAGTAATTATCAGCATAATATTATCTTGCAAATGTATGTAATTTTATATATTCTAGATTTTTAAAGCGTGCTTGTAAATTTTTGCATGGCAATGAATAATTTTTTTTGAAAAAATGCGTTTGTTCGAATATATGGTTGTTAGGGTGCAACACCTTTCCTTAGCTCAATTGGCTAAGCTGAGAGGAAAGCTATTGACCGTAGCTCCGGCAGCACAGCGGTCAAGGGGTAGGTTCCCCTGGTTATGTAAAACTTTGATTGTGGCTTTGGGCGCCAGATATTTTTATATAAAAATACCAAAATGTAGTATAAAATAACCAAAGATTTGAAAACTTTCTTGATATACACTTAGAAAGAATAAAAGTCCAAATTAAAACAATAACAACTATATTAAAATAAAAAATTTATACAATCAGTTAAATTGACCCACTAGGTTAAATAAAATTTGAAGCACTGATTTTACAATAATACTTGGACCGGCAGGGTACAATGAAACGGTCTTACGTAAGCCCAGAGGAGTGGCTTCCGGAGGTAGAGGATGTTCCTGGAGTTGCTACCAGCAGTACTGCGGTGACTGTTCGACTTTCCTCCGCCTTGTACGCCACGGGTCGAGGTGTTCGTTCCCTGGTTGATGGCCGTTTGTCCAGAAGTTGTTACATACAAAAGTGAAACAAACAGAATCAGTGTTGTTCTACTGAGAGTTCGCAAACAGTGGGTATCTGTTAATTTGAAGTTATATAAACCAAAGCATAATTAATACTACTAAATTCCAGGACTCAGGTAAATTAATTAATCTAAATTTTGCGACAATATGACCCAAAAGAAAAGTTAACAAAAACAAAACCCCTAGCTAAGCTGCGACTTCACGTTTCAGCCACGCCACTGTTTGATAAGTAGAGCAATGAAGAAAATTCATAAAAAAAATCACACACAGTTAACACTTGCTGCTTCACGGTACGGCAAACTAAAGAAAAATCTAAAGAAAAATTAGCACTTTCGTCAGCGACGAACAGCGACAGTTGTGGGCACCTGTAGATACCAAATTGAACGAGCGGCAATTGCTCGAGGTCCGTGAGGTTTCAACAAATTATTACTACTAAATAGAAAATTAAAACTCACTTACCTCGAGCAAAATTTTGCAGGTGCAGGTTGCCACGCTCGTTCGTCCCCTTTTACAGTGTCAAATCAAATTTGGTCAACGACCACGAAAACTCGTCCTTCGACTGCAGAAAAGGTTTGGTAGGGTCTCTATTTAATTTGCCACACAGCTATCTTCTCCCAGCTGGGAATCTAAAACATAAAAACCGGTCTGCTTTCCTAACAAAACGATAATTTCGATTCCTTCTGGAATCGATCGATAAATTCCAGGGTAGGTGAATCTAACCTATCCTGGTCACACGTGCTATTTTCCTTAATAAACCAAAAAAATACTTTACAGAATGCAAAAATACGCATTCAGCAACGATAACTGAAATATTAGAATATATAAATTAAGCAGCAAACATTAAATGCAAAAGTGATTGCAAAGATATAAACAAATTTAATTAATGAATTGCTCCACTTACCACACGTGGACTAAACTGAAGTCTCGCTTATCACAACCGCTAAGTTAAGAAGATAGGTCAAGAAGAAGGGACGCTCCTTCAGTCGATCCGTATTTATTAGTTTCCAATAACACAAAAAATTATCGAATATCTGTCAACCGGTCGCCACTGATATCGTAGAACGACATTAGTTATTAGTTGCGTTCGTTTAACATTCTGCGAGGTGCGTTCGTTTCACTTAGGGGTCAACTGGTTGAGGTGTGATTTTACCAATTAATGACATAAAAATAAGAATGTGACGGGATTTAAAATAAATACCGTTACAAGGGCTCGTAATTTGGGAGAAAAACCTCCCAAATTGCCCCTCTTCCTTTCATTAGTCTGAGTATAACCGTTCTAAAAATATGAAGAGGGAGAGGATTTTTGACTAGCACTGTATAAGAACGTCAAATCTTGTTTATAAAATTCCTTTCCGGCAGGATGCGGAACCTAGAACGGATAAGGCCTTCGGAGCCTTGGAATTCCAACAAAAACTGGAATTTCACACCCGCTCGGCAACGGCGCTCCGAATCCTACCGTAAGGAATTCCGCGCAGCCCTTTCGCCACCCCTTCGCCCTGCCTAATATAACGTAAATTAACCATCGCCGAGGAATATAAACGGAAAACCTTCGGAATCGGAATTGTAAAGTCGTCGTCGCAGGGCGAGAGAGTAAGATCGGGAGCGCGTCCAATTCGGGAACTTATCCCTTAAATGATATTACCCCGAGAAATTTACATAGATGATTTGATTTTTTTGCAATTCGTGTTTCAATTGCCGAGTAGCGAATCATCGATAAGGCGCCGAATCCGGGAATCGGGAGGGGTGATTTTTTTTTATTTCCGCCGAGATAACGGGGATCAGGGACGATTTCCGAGAAACCAGGAAGCGTTGGAACGCACGGGATGAATGAACGCAGTTAAGAAAACAACAAAATAGTTTCGTTCGCGTCTAAACAAATTATTAAATTAAAATCTAAACACGTTGTCGCCAATCACATTGGTATCGTCAGGAGATGATTAAAAAGACCGACAAGTTTCACCTACAGTCAGCAATGAAAGTCAGGATACAGTAATTTTTTGAAGGTTGCTTAAATTCTGATAATACTGCAGTATTTCTTTTCTTCTTTTTATTCTTGGATGTACGTATAGGGTGGGCCATCTATTGGTTTCTTTTTAAACTGAGTGTTATTTCTACATTGACATTTGACATATGTACCTGTATAAGTCGTGTCTAACCTTCGCTGTAAGAAATGGATCGTTTTATGCTTGAACAACGTTGGGAAATATTAAAACACTATTTCCAAAGTGCATGCTGTGTTGCAGAAACAGTGAGAAAATTGAGAAACATTTTTTGGTCGAAATGAAGCTTCGTCAGCGCCTGGTGTAAGAAAGTTCTTAAGGAAAGTTCGTGCAACTGGCATGCTTATGGATAACAGAAGTCATCCAAGTGCTCGTCCGGTGCGCACAGCTGAAAGAATTGCTGCTGTTGCCCAAAGTGTGCGTGAAAACCCAAGAACCTCAACTCGTCACAGAGCACAACAACTTAATGTCAGTCGCACTTTTCTGAGGATAATATTGCATAAAGACCTCGGATTATTTGCTTACAAGTTGCAACTTATTCAAGATGTAAAGGAAAATGAACATCCTCTTCGTTATCGCTTCTCCGCGTGGGCTTTGAAAATCCCGCCGATTTCAATTGAAAAATCAATTTTCCGGACGAAGCTCATTTTCATCTTGGAGGACATTTTAATAAACAGAACTGTAGGATTTGGGGTTCCGAAAATCCACACGTAGTCATAGAGAAGCCAATGCATCCTGCAAGAGTGACTTTTTGGTGTGGGTTTTGGAGTGGTAGCATCATTGGACGGTACTTCCTTCAAAATGAAGATGGTAACAGCGTTACAGTGAATGGAATGCGTTACAGAGACATTTTAACTGATTTTTTCAGCAGTTGTGGAGACATTAATTGGCCACCGCGCAGTTGCGATTTAACACCGTTGGACTATTTTTTATGGGGGCATATTAAGGACCGTTGCTACTCCAACGATCCACAAACAATTGACGCACTGAAGGAAAACATCAATCGAATTATTCTTGCAATAAAGCCACACATAATCGAAAATGTACTGCAAAATTGGGTGAAAAGAATGAACTACTGCCAAGCCAGCCGCGACGGCCATTTAACTGAAATTATTTTTCATAAATAATGGGAAGGCATACTTTCTTGAATAAAGCAACAATCATTTTAAAATATTCAACGACGTAGTTTTAATAGCAATTTTAAAAAGAAACCATCTGATGGCCTACCCTTTATATTATTCTTCTATATATTATCCTCTTTCTAAACTACAAAATTCACGTCGAAATTGAGCAATTTTGGAAAAGTTTTTTCTTAGACATGAATATTATCTAAATTTGAATCAAAAATGCCATATAATTTTAAAAAAGTTCTACGTCCTACATAACTAAAAAATGGTTTAAAATCCCTTAAAACTGTGTTTTATCAAAATTTCATGAAAAGGGATTTTTTACGAAAACTGTAGTAAGAATGGCAGATTTTTAATGTTTTAGGATGTTTTTGGGTCAATTTTAGAAATTTTTCATATCAATGGTTCAGATACTCTGAAGATTTCCCTTGTAGTCCATTTCCTTCCTTGTATCCTTTCAGATGCAAAAAAAAATAAAAATTGCAGCACAAATATCTTTATGTAATCATCATGTAACACAAAATCAGTCCACTTGCTAATTACTGTTGTTAAAAATTTGAACTTAAAAATGCATGGAATCCAAAACCGGTGAGTCAAGTCCGATCAAATTGTATTTTTTGCATATTTCCAAAATATATCCATTCTAGATTCAGTTATATCTTGAAATAGTTGCATGTTTTTGTACATTTTAGAAACAATCAATGTTGAATCTGCAGAATCAATTTGAAATTGAATATGTTGAATCCTGGAAATTTTAAATAACATATAAAGATGAGATCGACATAACCACGAATGAAGTCAGTGTGAATATTTATACTTCCTCGTATTTACTTTACTTTTTATGTAATATGTCATATACAGAGTGTCCCAGATTTTAGTTCAGTTAAGTAAAAGCAGAACTTTTGTACTGATTAACTAAACAGCAGGTAGTAGGTTTTATACTTCATCATCAGTGACTAAATATACCATATGTGAAATGAATTTTATCCTGGAATATGTAAATGAGATGAGACGCAAGAGAGAACTGCCCCCACTTTATTCCTTGGTTTCCACGGTGCGGGGGCTCGATTCTCATTGAAATAGGGATTTCAATGAGAACAATAGGGTTTTCCTTTAGTTAGGACTTATTACTTTCCTTTATCTTGGCTGGCTACTAATTTCATAATACATACCGTATACAAGTATGTACCTCTGCAGACTTACCTATTTTCAAAGCCAACTAGTTTTTTTTTTAAGAAACTGATAATATTTTTTTTAGTTTTACTCTACCGTCCATGAATTACTCATAGATAAGCTTTTGTTTTCCGTAGCCATCTTTTATCGAAAAACTAAACATTTATTGTTTGGTCTAATAATTATGGGCCAAAAACGAATCTAGATATCGTCATATTTTTCGTTAGGATTCATTTGCACCCCTACATTTTTTTAGCTCGAATCACTGCTTGTTCGTAATTCTGCGAACCCCTTCCATATTCGACCGCGAGCCGCCACTGCTCTAAAGTTACTCCGAAGCTTTCCATTCTAATCCAGTTCTAATTTTAATCAAAAATCTCAATGGAGCGTGGCTAGACAAGAGTAAAAATCCCTCCCACCCGCATGGGGATCTGCTTCCGTTAAAAGTGGATTAAACTAGGTTTTACGCGGATCAGCCCTCAAATGAGGCACTGACAATGAGGTCCACTTATTCGGGTGCCACAAAGCACGCCGCTTTGGTCTTCTGTGGTCGGTGCGGCCCGTTTTTTAAAATAGTTCGCTAGCAGGAAAAACTTCCTTTACGAGAGGTTTAAAGTTGGACGACTCTCGATTCGCGAAGGCACATCGCACCGGAATCCCACCTAATGATGCTAATGGTGATGGATGATGAAGACAAGGTGGTGTAATGGGGAGTGATGTGCATGGAGAACCGCTCAAATTGATAACGAGACTGACGACCGAGAACTCCGCGGCTGTCACTAACTAAGATATTTGATTATACGCGTTAAGTTCTTAGTTCGGGACAGGCGCAAGTACGATATGTATACCGATTCTGCATCGCAAGTTGGGATGAAAACACTAAACCAAACACCATGGAGAGCAGTGGCGGCTCGTGACTTTTTTTTTTGGGAGGCAAACATATTTTGTAAAAATTTTTGTTTCCTAAATTTTTGTGTTGGTAAATATTGTTAGTAATATGCCGCATAGTTAGGAGAAGGACTTCTACTTGGTCAATAAAGTACGTTAAGTACATTTGTCTAACATAATGTACTTGATATATTTATTGGTTCAGCAAAACCATCGGGAAGGTACAAAGTTTCCGTCAAATTATTTTACAGTTAAAAGATTCAGTGAAATAAAATACGGATTTTTGCACGGACTGCGTGAATTTAGATTTGACGGGCTGAATTGATCACTCTCATTTTTTGTTTGCCTAAAGATGTAATTTACAAACACAGCTAATATGTTCCTGACTTTTGAATGTGTCAACTGAACGAGATAAAATTTTAAGATTTTATCAAATCCAGACTTTGTCCAAGCATCTTTTCCACGATTTGAAAATAATACACACGGCCAACACAATAATTTATTTAAAGTTAAAGAACCACTTAGCCATTTGCATTTATCATAGCACGTATTAATAAAACTATGAGCCGACTTACCCTGATTAATTAAAGTTTTACTTAGACCTGGTAGTGGTACTTTTAAATCCTTAACAAATAATTTAGCCTCATAAGACAGGCGACTAAATTTGTACTTTATATTATACTCAACAGTATCATGGCAGGTTCGAATATTTATTTGAGTGTCATGACAACTCGTATTGTTATTTTTATGAAACAAACTGCTACACCCGCCAGTTACCTCCATTATAATTTTGTATAATTAATTAAATAAGACGTTGAAATAATGACTTACGTAAGTAATATGGAACACTTTCAATAATTATTGCCCTCCTATTCCACTCAAAACACTCAAAAAAATCCGGCAAGAATGACGGCACTTTCCAACAAAAATTTCCAAAACACAGAAAAATAAACGATAGTTTTTTAGGTTAGGTCGTTAGGTTCATGAAACCAAATGACTAGCTTTCTGCGCTGTCACGTGTGAGAGGTGGGAGGTGAGCGTGCTTGCCTCCGCTATGCAGTTTTTTAAATGACCTTTAATGCCACTGGATTAAGGGTTAAATTTGTTAGCAACTCAGGTAGTTGCGAATCTTCGCGCTTCCTATTCCTTATAAATACATATGTATGTGAAAATATTGTCATCGGAGGCTTGCCACCACGGCGATAGACTAGGCGTTCTGTCGTTTATGAGGGCTAATATGTTGCAAATAATAGTGCAGGAACTCCTTTCACATATGTTTATTAATATTAATAACAGAATGATTCTGCTATTAAATTTTCTACCGAATTAATTCACAGTTATTATTACGTTTTTAAAACTTAATTTTTTGAAGATACACCTGTATAAATTATTATGAATAAGTACATAATTTATACACCCGTATAAATTATTTAAAATCCCTTTATAAACCCGCAAACATTCAGATAAAAAATCGAATGTGGGTTGGCTCTCTTTGAAGCTCAAATAAAAGTTTAGACTCTGGAAAATTATAACTACTCAAACATGAAATTCACAAAGCCGCAAATGTTTTACTTTCCAGGTGAAATAAACCGAGTATAAGGACGAAAACAATATACTCGCATACAGAACAGAGGTACAGGATCGGTTCTTTTTCATTTTTAAAGTTACGCGTAGACTGTTTTACATTTTAATGCATAAAAGCTATTTATCTCCACCACGAGATTATCATTATTACTCACGGGCAAGAGTTTCGTCTGTTTTACTCAGTGAGAGTGAAAAATTGCATCTTTTTTTTTTTATAGAAGTGTAAATAATTATTTCCACTGCCTTGTTTTTTAGAAATGGGAAAAAAAGACAGTCATGACGAAAGAAACCTGGTTTATGGTTTAAAAATAATATACCACAGGATGGATTACATAATCGTTATTATGTTATGATTTAAATAAAAATGTCGTGTTTTTGATAAGATGATTTCTGGAGAACAGAAATAGCTCATTTCAAGCTCATTGTTTAGAGTAACATGCAGTTGTTGTAAATTTATTGGTAGGTTAAGAAGCAGATCAATCCATGGACCAATATCCTATACATGTTCTATGGGCAATAGATCTGGCGATCTGGCGGTCCTACAGGCCACTGAAAAATATTGATGTTGCAGTCGGTTGGAAAAAATGATTTTTTTACTTGGAAAGCACCAATCCTACTTTAGGATCCAATAAACATCCATACAGCACCCCTTCAGCTGCGCTACACTCTATAAGTGTGGAAAATTCCACCCCAAATAATTTTACATTACAAATGGAAAAATACTTCGATACAATAATATCATATCTGTTGATTCCTAAGCAGTGGAATGGTACAGCCAGTGGTGTTATAGTGTATATACAAGTATATGACGGATATAGACACATATTTACACATGCATGTATGTTGTTATAAATGAATTTTTTTATTAAAAAATAAATGATTTCTGGACTACAGAGGAAGCTCATTGACAGAAAATCAGATGCACCCATATAAACTGGTACCAACTAATAAGCTCGCGGAAGACGATTTTGATAGACGAATTCTCTTTTGTGAACAAATGATGCAAATGATAGATGACAATATGTACTACAAATAGAAAATATTTTATTTTCGGATGAATCTACATTTACACTTCACGACCATGTTAATCGCCAAAACTGTCGTTACTGGTCGAAAGAAAATCCTCACTGGATGAAGGGAACTACACACGCAACTCTGAGAAAGTCAATGTTTGAGCAGGAATAATTGGAGAAAATATCATTGGTCCCTTTTTCATTCACGGCAATTTGAATGGAGAAACTTATTTAGCGCTGCTCCAAAATAATGTTGTACCGACAATGGCAAACTTGTATCCAGCTGAAGGAAACCCACAAATTTCAGGTAATGCAATATGGTTCCAGCAGAATGGTGCACCAGCACATTACGAAGTCAATGTCCGGCAATATCTCCACACAATTTTTTTTCGCTGGATAGGGAGATGTGGTTCTGTAGAATGGCTTGCATGATCACCTGATCTCACGCCGTTAGACTTCTTCCTATCGGGACATGTAAAAAGTATGGTCTACAAAACCAAACCCGACGATTTAGCTGACTCAAGAACAAGAATAACACTAGCAATTAGGTCGATTACCTCGCAGATGTTAACTAACGTTAGAAGACATTTCTATTTACGTCTAGGATGCTGCCAAGATGCTGGTGGCATGCATTTTGAACATCTGCTGCATTAATAATGATTTGTTTTTAATTTTAATGTAACGAATTTCCTACGCTGGGAAACTTTTTTCTTGTTAATTTCTGCAATAAAATTTAAAATTAAATTTAGGTGTTGTAGCTGTCACCTGAAGGGGGTAGAATTTAGGAATGACATTTTTACGTCGCAAGATGTCATTTTAGAATTAGAAGTTTACGTGTTTCAGAATTTTCTAAAAAAAAATGCAAAATAATGGAGCTATTGAATTTATTCCATTTAGCTGTTCCACACTGTATACAAGTATATGACGGGTAGCGACAAATATTTACATATATATGTATGTTGTTATAAATGAATTTTTGATTAACATATAAATGATTTCTGGACTACAGAGGAAGCATCTCTTAGAGCAACATGCAGTTATTGTAAATTTATTGGTGGCTTAAGAAGCAGATCAGTCCATGGACCAATATCCCAGACATAGTCTATGGGCAACAGATCTGGCAGTCGTGCAGGCCACTGAAATATATTGATGTAGCAGTCGGTCGTTTTGGAAAATGTCATACTGAAACCATACAGCAGTCCTTCAGCTGCACTGCAGTCGATAGGTGGAAAATTCCACCCCAAGTAATTTTAAATTACAAATGGAAAAATCTAACTCTCTCTTGTCCCGTTATTTTTAACATTAACTTGTCATATTCCGCAGCTCGCCTTTCTAATCTCACCCATTTCCATTCTGATTTTCATTAAGGCCTAACGCGAAAACGTTTATTTCGTGGAAATCCTAAAAATTTACTGCCAACGCGTTAAAATCTCCATTAGGATTATTATTATCGAGACCGTTAAACAACCGGCGCATAACTGCAGACTTCTCCGGGACTCAACTCCTTTATTCGGCCGTTTGTCCCGAAAGGGTACGCGCCGGCGGAAGCCCTTGGAACCCTAAGTGGCAGAGCCAGTCGCCGAAAGTGTCGAATTAAACTTTATTTATTTCAATTAGGGAATTTAGTATTCGGCCGAAGGGGCAGTACTTACATTATTTGTTTTGCCGTTTGAGGGCAAACTTTTCGGCAGGTGTTCTTATTTACCGGATTTGGAGGGAGGGAGCGGCGGGTAGCCCCCTCCCCTTCAACACCCGACCATTTCTCCGGGGATTGCCTCTGTAGTCGGGGAGATGGGACGCAAAATTGGCCTCCGACCAATCCAGAGACATTCAGTCTTAACATGAACAAAAGATAAATATTTGGGCAGCAATACAATAATGAGGTGTTAGACCCTTTCGTTTTTCATGAAACCGTTACGCGAGAAAGATAACACAGATACACAAAAAAATCATGATCCTGGGTATTGACCTTATTATTAGTATCCCCATGTATTTTTCAACGGTGAATTCGAATCCAACCTCAAAAAAGTCAATACACTCAAAATTTGACAAAATACCCCCTTCAACCCCTGTTATACTCGTCACTTTTGGGGTACATCTCCTGTTTTTGGCATGTTGAAATTTGAAATTAGCAACCTCGAAAACCCCCAGAAATATATTCTTCGAACAAAAATTGCGTATTTTGTCAAATTTTCACATCTTGCCCCCTATCTCAAAATTTTGAGGGTGTATTGACATTTTTGAGGTTGGATTCGAATTCAGCGTCGAAAAATACATCTGGATCCTAAGGTCAATATACAGGATCATGATTTTCTTTTGTGTAGCTGTGTAATTTGCGTTTCTTTAATACGTAGAACTTGTTCCCTTTGAAAATATGCAGGATTTATCAAACACTGCTGTCTGGTTTCAGCAGGACGGCGAACCAGCACACTTTGCTTAACCTGCTGGAGATCACTTGAATGAAATTTTTCCTGAACGATTGATTGGTTGAAGAGGGCCACTGAGATCTCCAGATCTTACACCCATTATCTTATTTGACGATCGAAAGGTGTTATGGCAGTTAAAATATGGATTTTTGTGATTAAAATTTGACCTGTTTCGAGTTTTTTTTGCGACAATTTTCTTGTTTTAGTTTTATTATTTATTAACTTATATTAGTTTCGGTTTTAGTTAAAAATGGTGGTTCCTTCGAAGCTAGATATAGAGAACATTTTCGTTCCTTTTTGATTTGGAAAATTTATTTAACTCTTCTAAACTAAGTTTTAGAATTTGCGTATAATTTCAAATTTCGATAATATGGCTATCTTACAAGTGGAAATAATCTACCGCCACCTGCAGAAGAACCAGATTTGTATCCCTCTTTGACATACCTCTATTGGATGCATTTAAAAACTAACTATGGATTATTTTAAGCCTGTAAATGTTTCTCCAAATCACCTGAAATTATTTTATGATCTTTTAAGGGGTTACCTGTGTGAAAGTATGGTCTTTTGACTATTCAATTCCAAAGTTTAACCAGGTGCTCTGTCTTTTATTATTCGTGCTAGCCTGCTGACCTGTTTAAAAGGTCAAAAACGTATGTATTATGTATTATCATTGCGCCATCTCAAATCATTTTAAAAAATATTTAAAGAAGAAGAATAACTTTAAATAATTTTTAAAGCAGAACTTTAAACGCGTTCTTCTTGAAACGACAATTTCCAAATCGGTGGCCAAGATTACAGACAAACTTCTTAACGGATTTTAATGAAATTTTTTGGAGTTGTTGGTGATAATATTGGCTCGTGATTGAACGTAGGATTTTAATTTCTGATCAACATTAATATTTTTTTTGAACAAGTATTTGTGATTGTCATTGCTGGTCATTCCATTCGCTCGATGCAACACTTTCTGCCGAATTGAATGGTTGCAAGAATCGAATTTTTACACAAATGATGAAAGCAGTTTGGTGGAAAAGGGCAATGCATACTTTATTTTATGATGATATTGTCTAGTTCTGCTATACTCGATATAATGTATTTATTGTTTAATATAAAAAAATGCCTTGACTTCTTCGGCCAATCTAATACGCCAATAACGACAAAAAGTCTGTAAACTTACTTGGTCGATATTGTCAGACGCCCGACTATAAAACATTGTTTGCTTTATCAAAGTTCGTCTTCGGTTTCTTTCTCGATTTGAAAGTCGCCGTCTTAACTGGAGTCCTTGGAGGCTTTTTACAGTACAACTAAAACCTTCTAGGGCAAATGGTAAACGCCCAAAAGCTAGTCGACAGCCGTAATGTTGTTTGGTTGTTTTCTAACGGAGAGCTTAGATTGAGATAGAGAGCTGAATTTTTTTCATGTTACATTTACACAAACAGGTAACCTTTTTCGGAGAGTAGCATTACAGCATTCGCTGCGGCAGCGTGAACCAAGACATTCTTACAGTGATTATCAGACTGAAGCTAAATTGTCGACAAAAAAAATTAAGTGATATGGAAACTAATAATATAACTAATAACTTGATATTTCTTTTTACCGTAAATAAAATCACATTCAAATTAGATTTGATGAATATTGTTTGTTATATTGAGAATTGGGAATAAGAAAGTGAGAGCTTGTGTTACATTCTAACACAGCCCCACAATTTTTGTTTGGAATTTCTATCGAGACAACTGTATCCCTTTGTAATTTTTGACGCTGTATTCGAATCCGAAGTCAAAAAAATCTTACACCCCAAAATCAACTTAAACTAAAGCTAAAAAAACACTCCCTAAACAGGGTAAAAATGACTTAACGCTTCATGAATAGTCTTAAATCTCAATAATTCTAATTAAATATAAACATTCAACGTATAAACACAGAGTTAATATTACTTTCCATTGAAAATCACCCCCACGAGGGGGTGAAAACTACCCCTCAAATAACAGGAAACTGTAGTGATTGCAAAAAAGCTTACGATGCCTAGTTATTTTAAAAACAGTATGTAACTGCATTAGTCTCGATGCGATGTTCAAAAAATACCCCCATAGTGGTCCCACCATCCACCCATAAATTTAAATTACAGTTACTTAGATGACTCCTAAAAATAATTCTCTGAAAATACTATTACTTATTTATATGGCCTCTAAAAAGAATCGTCTAAAAATTGAGAAAAAACATCTATATAATTTTCTAATTATATAGTTTTTTGACCAGCCGGTAGGTGGCGCATTGACAACAGCATACGAGTGTTGAAGGTCTGGGGATTAAGTATGTCAAGTTTGTTGGGGCGTTCATTGTTTTTGTTATTACATTTTTCTGTGTTATATTGTTGTTTTTTTTGCTATGATTGGAAAAATGATATTTTCATAACTAAACTGAATCAAATTGAGAATAATGAGGGGCTAAGTTTCAAAAAAGTAGTAAATGATTTTCTGGGAAATAAAAGATATAAAAAATTCCCCGATTTTACTTGTAATTTAAATTTAGGGGTGGTTTCCGCCACTCTATTGGGATAGATTTTGAGCATCGCATCGGGACTAATGCAGTTACTCACTTTTTCCAAAAAAAAAAAAAACTGGGCATCGTAAGCTTTTTTTTTGCAATCACTGCATTTTTTAAGTTTCCTGTTATTTGAGGGGTAGTTTTCACCCACTCATGGGTGGTGGTGATTTCAATGGAAAGTAGTGTTAACTCTGTATCGTTATATATTTAGGGAGTGTTTTTTGGGGGTTTACGTTTTTTTTGACTTCGGATTCGGATTCAGCGTCGAAAATTAGATAGGGATACAGTTGTCTCGATAGCAGTTCCATTTTTTTTTGTGGGGCTGGGTAATTTATACGATTGATTTACCATATTGAATTATAATGTAGAATTATCGTTTAGATCGGTAAAAGCTTTACAGCAATAAACAACATGTAGTCGAGTCGAAAGTTAAATATGAAGCTATGAGTTGTTTGTATCGATTACTGCTAGCTTACGGACAGTTGCAGCGTGTTGTAAACATACAGATGCACATACATTACTAATACATTAGGGTTACTAATAGAGCTGCTCACCTCTGATGTAGGCACGATGCCGATGCACGGAACTGTACATTTACGTTGAACTAATTACAATTCAACTAGATATTTTAAGGCAGTATCAGTTTTACACAAGTCTTGAATTTTGAGCGTCTTTCCGAAATATTTTGAAGCTGTATAATTGTATTTATGTTAAATGTATGTTTTATTATCGATATTTTTGTTAGTTTTCTGGATAACTGTTATGGTGGGTTCATGCAGTTTTAGTAATAAGAATAAGAATAGTAATAAGCATAAAAGTTAAACCTTCGTTTTATAATGACCCAGTTCATGCAGCAAATCCTTATTTTTAAAATTATTACTAAAAATTATGTTTACTGCATGAACTGGGTCATTATAAAACGAGGTTTAACTTTATGCTTATTATATTCTTATTCTTACTACTAAAAATTTCTGCTTTCATTACTGTTACTCAAAGCTATAAACTTTTTTATTCATAAATTATATTTTTCTCACATTTAAACCTCTCTTTACAAAGAGGATGATTAGAAAAAGGAAAGTTGCTATTTATGATGATAAATTTCAAGAATTCTTTCACACATTTTCACTACATACGCTGTCTGCGAATTACAATTTGCATAAAGCTTTTCTTATTTCATTAATAAACAAACTTGATACTAAAAATAGTATAAACTTCACGTGTGCTGTCTGGTCGCAGATAAAAATATCACTGCCTAGTGTTCTTGGTGCATTCGAGATTCTGCATTACTACTTGTCAAGCTCACTCCCTGAATCTCTCTAATGAATTTATTTTTAATTAAAGTGGCCGCGTTGTCCATGCCAAAGCTGCGGGGCATCGTCTCAGGCAGCGTCGTATCTACTTTACATTTTTAGGGAGAATAGGGAGCAAATGTAAAAATGTCAGTGTGATATATCTGATGACGAATAATAACGGATGATTTCGGCTTATTTTCTTACCAGGAAAATAAAGCCGTGACGTGGTGGATTTTGGTCGGTGGGTCTGATAAGGCCAGCAACCACTAGATGTTATTTCCGGGAGAAATTTCACCTGGTTGGATTTTTAATTTTTTTTTGTAATTAATTTTAATCTCGTTTAATTAATTTACTTAAAACATATTTATTTTCAAGGAAGCAGGGAATTGAATACCGTGGTTTTCATTTCAACAAGATTATTGGGTTCTATGGTGTCCCTCAAGGTTCTCTATTAGGACCCATAGTTTTTGCTATGAGCTTTTGAACGATATTGTAGATGCATGAGATGCCTATACACTGATGACTTGAAAATATTAACTTAATTAACTTTGATCTATACTCGCTTAGGCCCTAAACAAATCTGGATAAATCCCAGGAGTGGGGTGTTATTGAATGTACAGAAGGGCAACATGTTTTCGGCAAAAAGTAAACATTCTTTCTTTTTCATATACACTTTACGATGTACAACTGAATAGAGTTAATCAGTTTAATGAAAGTGTAATAAAGGTCTGATGAAGTCTCTAACTGGCCTAATGTTTTTAAGTTCAGATGAAGCGTCAATTCACAGGTTCCTCGTTCTTCCTCACTTACACGTCAAAAGACCCAGATCCGGATTTCGATCTTATTAGATCTCGTCAGCGTTACATATTTGAAGGTGATGCCACAGTCTCCTGGTCAAGATATACTAGATGTGGCTATTAAATAACCGAACTGATGCTGCTATCAGCGCGCTGCGAGCTTGTCGCGACAAGTTTGAAGAGAACTGTGCCTGGTGATATTTTCCCCACCCTGAGATCGCTGGACAAGCCAGTGGGTCGCTCAGTTTGATTGTAACAGTCGTTTGAATTAGTGTTCAGATGGAGCAACGGGTTAATCTCAAGTTTCTTGTTAAACTGGAGAAAACTTTTACAGAAGCTTATGCAATGTTAGAAGAAGTGTACGGGAATCCGTACGGGAAATGTTTATCCCGGACACAAGTTTTTGAATGGTTTAGACGGTTTAAAGAGGGACGTGAAACGACCGAAGATGATCCGCGCCTCGGACGACCCTCAACGTCAAAAACGGACGAAAACAGTGAAAAAATTGGTAAATTAATCCGTGAAAATCGTTGTCTAAGCATCCGAGGGCTTGTTGAAATAACAGGAATAGACAAAGAATGTGTTCGCCAGATTTTGCATGAATCGTTCAACATGCGCTAAAAATTATGCCAAAACTCCTCACTCCCGAGCAAAACGAATCAAGAATGAACATTTGCGCTGACATTCTAAACAACGCTGACACTGATCCAGGCTTGTTAGACACGGTGACACTGAAGGGGACAAGATTCGAAAGTGTAGAAGCGGTTAAACCAAAAGCGACGGAGGTTCTGAACCAGCTGACAGAAGCGGACTTCCAGCACTGCTTTCAACAATGGAAAAGTCGTATGGAGCGGTGTATATATCACCAAGGGAGTACATTGAAGGCGAAACAGTTGCTACTGTAATTGGTAACAAAAAAGTGTTATGACAGCAATTCGGTGATTTAATAGCCACACCTCGTAACCGACACGCTCGTTTCCTGGTTACTCGCCGTCAAATATGTCACACTGACGAGATCTAATAAGATAGAAATCGGAATCTGTGGCTTTTTCACTTTATCCTATGAATATTTTAATACGTTGGTTAGTGTATCTAAATTTATAAGTAAATAAATGTTATTTTTTGCAAATGGAGAAGCCCGTGTACTTCTGATCGGTACATTTTGCTCTTCCCGATATTGTTCAACCTGTGAAGGGAATCAATCCCCGCCGCTTCCCAACAAGTCGTCCCTTTGTCCCGGCCGCGCGTTCCGGTTTCCGGAAGGCCGAAGAACACTCCGGGGCTCACGCCCCCTCCTCCCCTCTCGGCCGAACTTTAGTAATTACCGGAGTGGATAAGTGTTTTTAGACTTAGGTCCCGTCAAACGCGCTGCCGCCTGCCCCTCTCTCTTCTCCTCGCGAATTAGCCCGCTCTTCGATTAGTTCGATGACAGTCACCTTGTTCTGACACGCGGCGGCGGCGACAGCCCCGCCCCCACCCGCCGCCGCCCGGAAGAGGGACCGGGGGCGGGCTTCCCATTGAGGGCCCGACATTAATTATGGAAAAAAGTTAATGTCGTTTTGGAGATGGGCCTTTTTTAGCTCGTACGGGAGGATATTAGTGGGAGGGGGTTTAAACATGGCGAACCTGGAAAATATGCGTTTCGTGATGATTATTTCAACTTTTCGATGAACACTGAGAGGAATATCTGAGAACGGTAGCGTATTCGTTGTTGAAACATTAGTTTTGTACGAAATTTGTTTGCAATTTGATATTAGTTTAATGTCCAATGGTCAGAAAAAAAACGTTTTGCACGAAACACCGAACTACTATACTTTTCTCGACGCGCGTTTCGCCAAGGAACAGTTTGACTAATAATTTGAGACAGAAATAAAAGTAAAATTCGACTATTTCCCTAGAGTCTGGTTAAGGTATGTCGACGATAGCTTCGCGGTATTTGATACAAAAGCAATTAGTTTAGATAATTTTGTTGCTAAATTAAATAACCGTTTCTCTATCATAAAATTTTCATATGAAATGGAACACAATGAACAGCTACCATTTTTAGATGTAGTATTTATTAGAAATAGCGAAAATAAGTTAGAGTTTGATGTATATAGGAAAGAAACTGCGAATATTGGATATATTCCCAACGATTCGCACCACCCTTTTCAACATAAAATGGCAAGTTTTAATTTTCTAATTCATCGTTTGTTAAATTTCCCCACAGTAAGGAGAGGTTTGAAGATGAGAAAACAATAATTAAGATTATAGCTAAGAATAACGGTTACTCAGTCCATTTAATTGATAAGTTAATAAGGAAGCATAAATTTAAGAGAACCCTGTACAATTCCACGACTTTTCGTAGAGATACTGACAATTCGAAATTGGTTTCGTTACCACATGAACCTAAACTCACCCGCGGACTAGAATTTTTTTTTAAATTATTAATATCAATTTGGTTTATAATTTTAAAAATAAACTACAGATGCTTTTGGGTGCCCCCAAAGATAAAATCGACAATAACGAAAAGTCAGGAATATACGAAATAAGTTGTAAAGACTGTGATCAAAAGTATATTGGGCAAACAAAAAAGATCTATTTTGACTAGGTTTAAAGAACACATTGCTCATTTGAAATATGGCAGAACGGAAAAATCTCGTGTTGCCCAACACGCTTTTGACAACAACCATAGGATAGACATAAATAATTTAAAATTAATTAGAAATGTAACAAACAGTAGACAGTTGGACGCTTTTGAGAGTTTAGAAATCATTAAGTGTAACAGTAGTATGATTAAGGACAATGGTCCGATACTCACCAGTCCACTGTTTGCTCTGATAAACAAAGACAGAGTTACGGTTCAGTGAACCGTGGCAAAAAATTAGTAAAAATAGTGCAAGTATGTAGGTTAGAATTTAGTTCTAATCTTCTCCTGAAGATGCCAACTATAGTTGGCGAAACGCGCGTCGAGAAAAGTATAGTAGTTCGGTATTTCTTAGAAAACGTCCAGTTTTTTGTTTCCACTGCGAAGGTTCCGGTACCCACTCCTGGATACAGAAGTTAGAGTTAGTAGGCAGTTATTATAGATTACTTGCTTTCATACACTGTATCAATGATATAGTGCGTGGCACGGATATCTTGGAGACTGTAAGAGACTGTAACTTGGTTAAACAGGGAAAAAGGTGCGCCTTTAGTGGCTATTCAAGGGGTTTTAACAAATTTCAAAAAAATATTTTTGGTTTTCTAGAAGAAGTAATTAAATATGACGGGTGTTTTAAGTGCATGTACTGAAACTGTCCAATATTTGAAAGGGTATTTTTTAGCAAGTAATTTTGAGGTCAAATCTCTTGTTTGAGGTCTTATAAATATGTGATCAAAAACGTTTCATTGCAAGGCGTTAAACATGGCGTTTTTTGATTTTGTTAATGTTAGTATTTTTAAAACAAATTTTTGGAAATTCGTTTATGCGCTACACTTTAAGATATCGACAAGTAAACATCATTAAAAGTTTATACTTTATTCCTTGCTGGAAGCTGTTACACAACAAGGGCTTAGCTGTGGACTTTCTGGGTATATAAGTAACAATACTACCAGGTTGCCGAGTTGTAACCTACAGGCAACCTTACTAAGTTTCCGTATAATTATACGGAAACTTAGTAAGGTAGGACAGAAGACAGCATGTTAACCAGAACTCTTGTATAAATAACTGTTGTTTGGTTATTTGTGTAAACAATTTTGCTTGCAAATCATTAGTTAGTTATCTAGTCAGATGTATTTTATAACATCTAAATAAGGTATAAAATTTTAAGATATTATTTTCTTTCTCTCGCATTGGCTCCCAACCAACAGAGCTATAGCTATAAATAAAAAAAGCATACCCACACCTGACTCTGAGCTAGTTGGAGCTACATTAGTAACTTATCAGGGGTAAATAAGTGTCAGTTCTTACCAACAAGGGTTACACTCTTTAAATAACGAATATATCGCCTGCGAACGTAATTCAGAGACACCCGATACATTCTATTTCTCAGACAGTATCGAATATCGTATCATTTTCCGCAAGACGTTAGCACAGGCTTTGATATACTACCGCAGCTCATTTCCATGACGTACATCAAAAGTACGTTGTGTGAAACGTCTCGTCGGAGACTAGGAACATTTAGATTTACCGCCACGAACCTAATTCACTGAAGCATGGGTGAGAAAGCTCGCTTTATCTCTAAATGGAACAAGTAATTAAATAACGGAACATCCAATACCGATACCGCGTTGTAGAGTAAAATTTAAGGCATGTGGGGTTTAATTACATCTTCACTACAAAGATAGCTGCTCCATAGGGGTCAGAAGCATTTCAAGCAAGCAAAGTATATCCTTCCTCATATTTATTACGCTAGCAGATTTATTCACTTAAATGACCTAATCAACTCAGAAAATATGACTAGCATAATCTGTAGGGTTCCGAACGTGTGTTGTAACGCAGAGCCGGACTCGTAGTCCGTCATATTATTGACGGAAGATAACATACGAGAGATCAAAAAGACAGTGTAAAGATGTAAAAATGTGTTAATAATGTACATATACTATGTACATACCTATTGCTTGTGTCATTCAGAAACCCCGACTGTCCTCATTGCCTGAGCATACGTTGCCACGACCAGTAGTCTTTCTGCATTTATTCTCGTTAAACGTGAGCGAGTTAGCCTGTATATATGGTTGTAGAGGGAAAATGATTGTTCCACATCTACTGAAGTTAAAGGAGCAAATTTAAAATACATGGACAGAGGACAACACAACATGCACATGATTTTCATGAATTTCGCACAGTTTTTGTATCACTAAGAGTATTTTGTATTACTAACATCATTATTACTTCAGATTATTATTTTTTACATCCACAGAGGACAATGCACGTGTTACTACTATTTCTATACTTTTAGGCGTTGTTTGTAAAACCCGTTTATCAGCTATCAATATCGGGGGCATTAACGACCATATTACCGCAAAATCTGTTGTTTCGTCCACTGTCAGTCACATAAATTTATTACGTATGTCTTCTTTGATATTTCCCATGATACGTTGATATGCCTTCTGTAAATATGTTTTACGCAATGTATGGCTACTAGGCAATGGAAAGTCGGATACATATTTGGCAAAAAAAACGTCTAAAGTAAATATTGTCGACCACGTTCCACGAAAGACTACAAACGTAAAACATTATGCACAAATCAAACTAAAATTCCTCTTTTCTAACTGTACCAGGTATATTTTTTTGATGGATATTCGAATCTAAATGTCCTTTACACTCTTGGCGATCACGAAATATATCTCGACGATCGCAAGGAATAGGTGCCCGCCTATTGTAAAAACCTTGTAATTCTCAATTATCTTTTTAAGTCTATTCACAAATGGTAACGATTGTGCCATTATTGCAGCAATCCATACAAAATCAGGTAATATGTAAATACAGTATACAAATTCTCGAGTGGCTAACTCGCCACAAAAAAATTGTTTTCAATGCGGCGGTCGACCCGTTTACACCGTCGGCAGGCCGCTATTGGAATACTCGCCGTTTTACGGAGAGAGTGTATTACGAAGTCCTGGGTTGCCGCAAGACTTCGTTTGGGATAACATTCTGCGCACGGACAGTGGCGTGGGTATACGTATAGGGGCAAGGAATATGCGCTTAAAAAATACGGTTTATGCTTTAATTATCATTGAGTTGTATAGTGCCCGCTCTGCGTGACAGCATACTTGCCCAGACCTTAAAATTCTGCTAATACCAGTTTACTTGTTCTTTAGGTTTTGTCTTCTGCGTATCCTACGGCCTGGGGCAAAGCTATTTTCGTTGCATATCACCTAGCGTTCTATTACAAAGTTCCGTCTATATTGTGTTCCAGAAATTTCGGACTTAACGACACAGATTAAATTAAAATTACTCCCTCCTTCAATCTCAGTAGGCTACGCCCGAGATACGCAGGCAGGCAGGAAACTTTTTGCTCTCGAAACCTGTTCGCTTCCTTAATTACTCCGCTCAAATCAATAATTAATAAGCTCTTTGGCATGCACACACGCCCTTTGTCGGGGCGATGCCGCATCGGAGAGTGTCAGGTACCTGGGGGACACGTGCCGAGCTTCCGACTATTAACCATATTACAGAAATCAACGTTGAGACTGACGCAGGGCGTTGGTGTCGAGACTTCGGCGCTCTGAAGTAATATCCTGTGACGTGAGCGCTCACAGGTCAACGGAAAGCGGAACAAGGCTGCGTGGAATGGTACCTAACAAAGAAATGATTAAGCTTTCAATAAAATAAACTACAGGTACAACATATTCAGTAATGAGTTGAGCATCACCATCATGAGCACCATGACGACTGATCATAATAATAATAATAATAATAATAATAATACTCACCCTATAATTACTCCGAAGAGTAACCCCTTAGGTCCTCTCAAGGACCTGTGCGGGAAGGAGTGGCTATTATTATTATTTGCCATGGCACACTGGGAGCGACTTAAGATTATTTCGGTAACGCATTTGCTTTACAGTTCTGAGGAAACCCAGAAAACTCAGAACATTACCAAATTTAGGGCATGTGCGGTTGGATTGGCATCTATGCAGCCACACCTATACACTAGTGTATTAGTGGTTGCATATCAAGCCCTGACGGAGAAAGCAGAGACAATTAAAAATCGCTACCCCGGCCGGGACTTGAACAACGCGCACAGAGGTATCGCGACTGGAAAGTCGGCGCTTTAACCCACTCGGCTACCCGTGCCCAATCATGTACTCATTCATTCGGTGACTCTGAATCAAACGATCAAAGTCGCCTAGGGGTATATCATTCCAAACATCTTGTATGTGAAGCTGAAGATCATTGAGATCCAAGATATAAGACCTTAGAAATCATCAAAACACTGCCATAACGACTTCAGATCATTTAAGGACCGGGGGTTTTTAAGAGCTCTGATAACAAGTTTTCCATTGATAAAGTCGTCAATGAATTCGCTCACCAACTACCCTGAAGAAGACTATATGAACGTGGATGAAAATAAGCACCGAAAAGAAAATTAAAGTGTTGTAATTATTGTTCTGTATAGTTCCTTTTTAAGGGAAAAAATGTTACTGAAACGCACAACTTGTTTGGCGGTGCTTTTATTTGTTGCACATACACACGCAGTCGCGTAAATAATACAGAAAAAGGTTCATACAGGAAAAATGCTTTCTTAATTGTCGGACATCGACATGCTAACTTAACTAGACTTATTCAACTGTGTTTTAAAACAATACAAACAGGGCAAGAAGACCACTTCGACACATTCGGCCGTTTTCGCGGTATACCACGCCACACGCCTAGACCAATCAGGTTAAAATGTCAAAGGTATATAAACAAGGCATAGACGTGGAAGTAGAAGGCTTCGCGCATAGGCGTCCCGTTTAGGGTTCAATATCGAACAAAAGAGTTACAATAAACGAATACAGTAACATGAGAATCGTATCTTGCCTTTATAATCTTCCCGCAACAACTCACTTGTGTTTAGTCATGCGCCACCTAGTGGCGATAATTCAAAGTTAAATTCTTGTAACGTGATCCGGACGAAAAAATAAAAATAAAGTGATTCTGATCAAGTTTGGTCTAAGGGGTTTTTGGTATTGCTAATCACGAATCGGAGCTCAGATTTCAATAATTTAAAATGGCGGATTCAATACGGCGGACTAGTTTTTCATTAAGTTTATAAATCAATGCCGATATAAAAGGTGGGCCATCTATTGGTTTCTTTTTAAACTGAGTGATATTTCTACATTGCCGACACTGACACGCTTGGCAGTTGACATATATGTCGTGTCTAACCTCCGCTGTAAGAAATAGATCGTTTGAGCAACGTTGGGAATACTTGAAAGACCCTCGGATTATTTGCTTACAAGTTGCAACTTACTCAAGAGGTAAAGGAATATGACCATCCACTTCGTTATCGCTTCTCCGTGTGGGCTTTAAATGAGTTTGAAAATGACGCCGATTTCAATCGAAAAATCATTTTTCCGGACGATGCTCATTTTCATTTTGGAGAGGACATGTTAATAAACAGAACTGTAGGATTTGAGGTTCCGAAAATCCACACGTAGTCATACAGGGAGAAGTCAATGCATCCTGCAAGAGTGACTGTTTGGTTTGGGTTTTGGCATGGTACATCATTGGTCTGTACTTCTTTCAAAATGAAGATGGTAACAGCGTTATAGTAAATCGAATACGTTACAGAGACATGTTAATTGATTTTTTGTGGCCGCGATTGGACCATTTGGACTTGGGCGAGCTTTGGTTCCAGCTGGATGGAGCAACGTATCACACAAGCCGTGAAATCATCAATCTTTTGCACACTAAATTGGCAAATGGCGCCGCAGGGAAAATTTTAAAATTTTCGAGGTCATGCGTTTTACTGACACTTCAGAATTTCAATGAAAAATTCTTTTATACAAAAATATAGACATTCACAAGAATAATTTTTGGGATTTGGTAGCTTTTTGAAACGAATATTGAGGGCTTAAATATATTAAAATAATCGATGGCAACATGTGAAAAAAAATTGATATAGGTATCTTACCGTTATTTGTAGAGGAAATCAGCTCACCTGTTCTTATTGTTCACAAAAATGTTAATCGCCTTTTCATTAAAGTCCCAGATTTGTTTCACAACATTTAATACAATTAATTATTTGGTTTATAATATGTCTGTTTTTATCCACATTTTCATTGTGACGTTATATTTTCACGATAAGCACTATCAAGATATTGCCTTATGTCTACCTTTCCCAACACACTAAAATCTAAGATGTTATGTAACTGTTTTGTATTGTAGCTAGCACGTTTCTTAGCTCGTTCATTTAAATGTTTTAAATCTCTCACCCCTTCTCGAGTCCAAGCACTTTGGTTGCCACTCATCACTAAACAAATAAAACAAAACAGTTTGTTTCTTTTAACACCCACATAACCACTTAAATCTGTCGTAGACACTACTATTAAAATTTCTTGAATAATTTCGCGATTTTCCTATGCCTGTTTTGGAAATAATCAAATCGTGTATCGGCCTTCCTAACCGTTTAATTTCCGTTCGGATCTCGTATGTAATATCTTTATTAGTCAATAAAAAGTCCACCGAATTCATTTTGAAACGTTTCACAATCAAAAACAGTAAAAACACACTTCTCAGCGAAGAAAATAAACAATCACTAAAAAAGGTCACTCAATAAGTGTGACCCGTTCAGCTGATTTTCGAACGATTTAACGACGTCTGTCTGCTGCAATCGTCTCCAAACATTACCAGTCACCGAAAAAGCCCGATTAAAAACGAGGGCTGGGAAACTGTGTGCCCTCGCCCACGCGCGCGAAATGCGAGAATTCAGACTACGGTGGCTCGGTGCTCGATCGATAGTCTGTCATATATATATGTGATAAAAAACATTATTTGTGGTATAAAAGGAATAATAATTATAATATGAATAGTTTGTCGTATACAATTAATTGATATTATTGCAACAGTAATTTATAGTAAATTAACACAAAAAGAAATATTTTCTATTGAACTTTGGGCTGGGCACGTACCCCTGTGCCCTTTATCACCAGCCGCCACTGTATAATGTTAAATTCCCTGAAATTGGAAATATTCCTTTCTTCAACTCAGCGATGCAGTTAAATTAAACCGTCTGGAATTTTAATTAATAATTGAAATATAATAAATTGTATGTGTTGTGCAGTATTTATGCATCAGCCGCCACTGACACTGTATGACCACTGTACCATCAATCCGCAATGTCTAACATACTAACCACCGGATGCTTCGCGCCGTATTTATATCAATTTTAATTAACGTCTCCACCGAAGCGTTTCACGAGGCGCATAATGTATAACGAAATTAAAATCGCAAAGTAATTTTCGTTTCTCGTCAGCGTCAAAAAAAAAGAAAAACAATTCGCACTTCCTTTCGCTTTTTGTATCCCTCGCTAATTGCCCGCGATTATTAACTGAAAAATTCAGTCGCATTCTTTCGCCGAAAGAGATTAAATTAAACCCCCCAAATTCGTCATCGCGCAAACGGCGGCGGCGCCGGCGTCTCGGATAAATTAACGGGGCGGAATTAAATTCGGCGCAAGACATTTTTGCTAAGCGAGTGAACATTTAATATTTTTAAGCGTCTCGAGATTATTTTTCGGCACTTGAAGTTTTAATTACGGTTATTAAGTTTTCGTGTTAAATGAAATAAGTTTGTTTCGCCCATAAATAAATTCGCGGCGGCGGCCGCACGGGCGAGCGTCGCGTCGGGACGCCTCAACACACTCCGAAAATTTAATTTGAAAAGTTTTTTCTATTTGGCGGCGCGGTCCATATCGCACGTATCATCGCATTAAGTGAGCCTGCGGATGCGGTTCCTTCTATTTCGCTCGCCGGAAAGATGAACTCAGCTCGAATCAGTCGAATCTGACTTGGCGACTCTGACGTAATAATATGTGACGTAGTCAAAGATCTACGACCTCGTAGACCTCTGCTCAGTTCGACTGTAGCAGTTCGATTTACCCGAGTCAAGATAGTTCAAATTTTGGGTAAACCTAGACAAAAATAATATAAAGCTAATTTTTGGTACAGATCATAATTGAGGTCTAAATAGTAATATACAAAAAGTCCTGGAGAATCCCCCTTCCGCAACCCCTTTTTTCGCCCCCCAACCCCCCCTTTTAATATTTTGGTGATTTTCTTGAAAACTATCCACTTTAAGGAAAAATTTCAAATGGGCATTTTTGAAGATGACAAAATTTTCCTGCCAACGACGTATTGCGAGTCCATATAGTACCACGTGGTACACACCAGTGGCGTATCAAAAGAAAGCTGTTCCGAGATTAATTGAAATTTCTTGAAGGACACGTCGAATTTACTGATTTTTACCAAAAACTATAAGCTTGACGAAAAATATCGTTACCAAATTTTTTGTAGGTGATAAAATTGCAAATCCATTGATGTAGAGAACGACCCTAGATCCAAAAATATTGAAACTGCTGTTTAATTTATTTTTTATTTAGTTTCAAAACAACATTTTAAACATCTTTCTCAAGAGTAGAATCTTCTGTAACAGTTTCCATAATATTATTGCATGTTTTGCCATTGCAAGGGGAACAAAATGTGCTACACTTTTTTAGCCTCAGTGTCTACAATCTTACAATGTCTTTAATGTTATAATCCGGAATTTGTGAACGAAAGGTGGATGCTGCAGTCGAGCATGATTGCTGTGACGGTCCAGCTTTTTCATTCTGTTCTCGAATATGTTTCAAAATTGTATCATTTCTCGTGTAGGATTTTCTAAAAACAGAAACAATCATCAATTAACAAAGTTTACATTTAGAGCCCGTAATGGCGTATGCGTATTGGCGTATGAATATTCAAAATTCGTCACCTGCATTCCTGATGCACATAGATTGATTTCACGTTCTTAAAAATGTCACGTAAACCATCACAACGCTAACGTAATATTTTCAGTCCTTTTTCACCAACTTTAGTAATATCACGCTCACTTAGTGGCAATTCACACAAAACACATTTCTCCATATTTAATTAAACAATATAAAAAATACAAGCACAGAAATATCGGAAGACTAGATCTATCAAAGAATGTCTCCGCACAAATGAAACATTGAGCAATAGACAAATAATAAATATCGAAACCGGTTTATTTGACCTTGCAATATTAATACAAGCTCAAACATAGTGCTTAACGTCACGCATAGGGGGCGCTACGCGCACCTGTTACTTGGCAAATTATTAATCTTGGGGCAGACTTGGAAATTCTATATTATAGGGGTTATTACCCCGGGGTTGAAGTGACTTAATAGTTAATATTTCGCTGAGCATACATTGTATACGGAGAAAATCAAATATCAGCCCTAAAAGGTTTTATATTGTTAACAGTTTTCCGTCCTCTCTATAGCGCCACTCAGACCAATGAGTTCCTCATATAAAATGAGGCATCATTCATCCGAGTTTAGCTCAAGAGATGACAGTACTGTTGTCCGGTCTCAGTGACTTAGATGGGAGAGCAGGGCATGGGTTCGCAATAAATTCTTAACATTAATTAATTAAAAAAATGTAAATATATTTAAATGTACATAGAACAAATACACAAAAAAATAATTCACGTGGGCGCCAGCAGTCATACAAACTAAATAAGATATATATATATATACCGTTTGAGTACTGAATATTAAGCTGTGACTACGCAGCAGGTGAAATGTTTCGTATATATATATATATCTGAGTATACAATACTAAGTTAAATTTGAATTTATGAATTTAGCCTATAATCCTTAACACCATGAAGACATGTCTCTTTACCAAATTGTTAGATTGTTTATCTGGATATAAAACTTAACAACATGTAACGTTCTCACCAAATCGTCCTCTGATTTCCTCTAACTGTCAGGTGGTTACTACCTCTAGTCCGGAAGTTGAATTCTTCAGACACCTCCAGAACAAAAGAACGGCCAAATGCAACCAACATACAATGTGCAACCAAAGTTCAATGGGCCACCAACGTTCAATGGGCCACCAACGTTCAATGGGCCACCAACGTCCAACGTACAGCAACAATCAACAACGCTCAATGTGCAACGGCTTCCGAAGGAAAAAAAACGAGCAACCATAAAAAAAGCGAGCAGCCATAAAAAAAACGAGCAGCCATAATAAAAAAACCCTAAAGGAAATGCTGTTATAATACACATCATGGTACGAAATATGGGGCATGTGATATTTTAGGTCTGGGAATGGTGACAGCATGTAGTGACTGTACAAGTAACCTACCTGCAGAGGTTTGCAGAGTGTCGCCCTTCTTTTCGTTAACCCTACGAGATGAGAGCGAAGTTTCAGTTTCTGGTATCACGTACAACTAGATCCTTGTGATGGTAAACCTCATGTTAACAAGCAGCATTTAGAGATCCCAGAAACAACCTAAAGGATAACCTGATTTATGTATGCCCTAGTGAACTATTTTCACAAAAAAATTGGGGGACTAATTTTAAACAACTAGGATTACTGCAGAAGAAATGGTACATACCTCTCACAGAGTTTTTTAAATCCCGGCTTCAGAGATGCAGTTTGCATTTCTAACCTAACATCAACCATGTGGATAGATAATTTCCACTAAAGGGTGATTTTCCAAAAACCTGAGCTTTCCTCGGCTACTAAAGCCTCTAACAAACTGGAAACATCACAAATTCAGAATCTTAACGTTCTCACCACATGGATGACTGCAGATCAATCAAAAGGACCCGGCACTGTGCTCGATCTTTGCCCTTCTCCTTTTCTCAACATGGCCCCACGGAAAGCGGAAACAGTGCCCTCTACAATCGCTCATTCTTCCCCACTCCGGTACGACCAATCACATCACGAATAGTAATTACCCATATCAGGTGCATTCTAATTGCTCTACCGACAGCAACGATTAGAACCGCCTTGATCATGAACAAAGAAACAAATAGAAGACGAAAAGAACAAGAACGAAATTGACACGTTCGGTATGCCAGGGGGAAAATACCTTAACAATATTATATCCGAAAACACTCCAAAAAATTCTACTTCAGAAAACACCTTAGAAATCTTATATTCGAAAACACCCTAAACATCTTACATTCGAAAACACCTTAAATGCATGGAACTCACTAGGTTGCCAGGTGACCAGATCGCAGATCGCACACGGAGCAATAATGTGACAAACGGACATTAGCTCGTTCTATGATCTGTGGTTTTGACACTTCTGACTAGTTGAACTTGCAATTATATTAGCTAGACATTTTACTAATTAATTCCGACATTTGAATGCTGAAAGCATTGCTTGATGTAACATATGTTTATGCCCACTAGAGGATGTCTAGGATCTAATATGTATGCTTATTCAACCAGGTAAAATATGTCTTTAGACTATTGAACCACAATATAACCTTACAATTTCCCAGCCTTTACTTCGCCTGGAACTATAACCACCTGTTATGTGATTTCGAATATAATCTAGTAAATACCCTGATACTTTACTACAAGCCTTAACTTATGTAGGATTAAGAACATATAGATAATTTTATCCAAGCACTAGGAGGTAAATACAGGGGACGATCCAGTGGTGTATCCTCAATGGGTTCTGTAACATTTTATATATCCCTCTGAACTTATGGATTGCTACATTTTTAACGTGGAAGGTTCATTGGTAAAAATGAACGTTACAATATTGGTAGTAAAAATGAATTTGCTCCAGATTTACGTAAAACTGAGAAGTCTCGGATAAACTTTTAATTTTTTTTTGGCTGAAGTAATTGCGATGAACTTCTAAAAGATTCGCAAGTAGACTATCTTTTAATGGTCGTTTTAGAGAAAAATATGTTTCTTCTAAAAAAATTATACTTAGATAAAAAAAATTAGAATAAATAGCAAAAAGTATGTTTTTTTAAAAGTAACCCTTCATTTGATACGCCACTGGTGGACGGCATGTGCTACTGAATATGGATTGCGATACGTCATTGGAAGGGGAATTTCATCAGCTCTAAAAATGCTCTCTTGACATTTTTCATTAAAGTTGATAGTTTTCGAGAAAATCACCAAAATATTAGAAGGGGGGGTTGGGGGGGGGGCGAAAAAAGGGGTTGCGGAAGGAGGATTCTCCAGGACTTTTAGTATGTTACAATTCAGCCCTCAGGCATGATCTCTACAAAAAATCAGCTTTATATTATTTTTGTCTAGGTCAAATGCTATCTTGACTCGGGTAATTAGTCTACGCACCAGTGAAGCGTCGAAAAAATGTAAAGTGTTCAGATGGAGCAACGGGGTTAATTTCAAGTTTCTTGTTAAACTGGGGAAAACTTTTACAGAAGCTTATGCAATGTTAAAAGAAGTGTACGGGAATGAATGTTTACCCCGCACACATGTTTTTGAATGGTTTAAATGGTTTAAAGAGGGATGTGAAACGAGCGAAGGCGATCAGCGCCCCGGACGGCTCTCATCGGCAAAAACGGACGAAAACATTGAAAAAATTGATAAAAAAAACCCGCGAAGATCGTCGTCTAAGCATCTGAGGGCTTGCTGAAATAACAGGAATCGACAAAGAATGTGTTCGCCAGATTTTGCATGAATTGTTCAACATGCGCAAAGTTTGCGCAAAAATGGTGCCAAAACCATTTCCCAAGTAATGGTATAGTAATAAGTTCCAAAATATTATTATATTTTTGGAACTTATATAAGTAATGGTATAGTATAAGTTTCCCAAGTAATGGTATAGTAATTAGTTACAAAATTTTTTGCAGTGGCGCTGGCTTCTTAAATTCTGGCGTCTATTGTGGTGGTTTATGTGGTCTTTGACATCGTTTAATACTCGAAACTGTTCTTGTAGTGAAATGTTTTTGTTTCCAGTTTCTTTATTGCAGTAGTTAAGATAATCGTTGATATACCGTATGTCACCACATAACAACTGAGTACTTAAGGGCGGAAAACCCTTTTGGACGCTCGAAAATGAGTTTTTTTTTTTAAATTTTTTTTAAAGGTGATAAAATAATCACACCATTTTAAAGTTTTAGCATCATTTTATTACAACTTTGAAGAGTAGAAAAACGTTTTTTCTTTTTTTTTTTACCAAAATGTGGTTTTACAGGGTATTCCTTCAGGCGTCTTTGGCGTTACATCGAAAAGTGCTGCATTTGTCATAATTTTTCTATTGATCGGAAACCAAAAATATTTTATTTTCAGTTATTAACATGTGCAGGTGAAGGATAAACGTATACAATTATAAAAAAGTATGAAAGCGGAAATTAAGTAGGCTGTTTAATTAAATATTCAAAATTTTGACTATTTTTTCGCCATTTTATATCCCAAAAAAGAATATAGATAAAAATCTATCAAAATTTCAGCCAAATTGATCAATGAGTTTTTGAGTTAGTTTATATATATAGTTTCAGCACGAGAGTTTTTGAAAATATAGTTCCGAGATAATCGCGTTTAAAGTTTCAATACATTAAAACTATTAGTTTTAGTGACTTACCGATCAATCAGCGATTCCAGGTGCATACAATAAACGTTCAGCCTCCTCGAAGAGCTGGTTTTCTCCGCAAAAGGTATTATGAAAGAAATGTTACTCCATCCCAAGCGCTCCGGCTACCTGACTCGCTAGTTTACGGTATGTGATATGAGGTAGAGCCCTGGCGCTCTCGAATAGATGCGATAACTCCGTCAATATTTAATATTTAGATTTTTCCTCTTTCTAGTATACTCACTACATATTGTAGTTTCGAAATAAGAAAAAAACAAAAAAATCGATTTTTTTGAAAATTATAAAGGGTTTTCCCCCTTTAATAAGGAGAGTGCGAGAGTTTCATGATGTAACATAGGGGGTTGGGCGGTGGCGGCTGAACACGCGCATCCCCTTCTACATAATGCAGCCCCGCCTCCCCGCGGTGCAACCCTGGAGAACCGCCGCGCTGGCAGAGACACACTCAGACAGCCGGTATACAAATTAATCGCGTTTCCACTGAAATCCGGGTTGCGGATATCATCTTCCCTCGTACGTCTTGCTCCACGGCAATATTTCAGCTGCGAAATGAACAACACCGGAGTCGCGTTTCAACTTGAAAAATGCCGCTTGTCGTTTATCGTGCGCGCCGGAATTTCTTTGGGACCCTTCTGTTGTTCCCGTAACGAGGCTCGCTCCCGGAACGCGGCACGACCCGTCCAGGTCCGGCTTTAAAGGGTAAAACTACTGTAGAATTTTCAAGAAATCGATTTTTTGTTTTTTGGCTTAAAACATACTGTGACATATTCTATCAGAAACACATCGGTGTATTGTTGGTTGCCTATACGTGATTGTTACCATCACAATATTGGAAGCCAGCAAGATGGAATACGGGAAAATGCTAGAGTAAGCGGGAAGATTCTCGGCGATTCGAGGGGAGTAAGAAAGATACTACGTAACATTTTACCTACTGATTTCTAACTTCTTACCTACTGTAATACACTACTATAATTACTCTGAAAATATTGTTCAGGATGTCGAAAAAAAGAGCCTGTGAAAATATCAGCTCTTAATTTTAATATTAAGAGGTGACTCATCGCGATTTTCCATTTCCCATTTAATTAACATGGGAATCATTTTTTTCCAAGCTTTGGAATTTTGTAACTCTTCAACCGATTATCAGACTGATAAGACCAATTCACATTCTTGCAGGGAATTGAACGCACTACAAAAAACGTCTCTTATAATTTTTTGATAAATCTAGTCTTTATTTAAGGTTAAAGTTATTTAAGGTTAAAGTTGGACTCACCAGAATGTTTGAGGTATTTTCACTTTTTTGGTGAATCTATCAAACTAATTGCAAAATTTTTGCTTTAAATGATCTTTTCAGAGTCTTTTTGAAATTCTGAGAATATCCTCAGTCCAGTTGATCTGTAGTTTGGTCCAAAAAATCCTTGATTTCGACGCTTTTCCTTGATATGAACATTTTAAATATTAATTTTTATTAGCAAACTTGATATTTCTTATCTATAATTTTCTTTTCTACATTAATTATATCTAAATCTAAGTTAAAATCATAATTTTAAATTGTTTTTGCTTAAAAATATTTTTTTAACTATTTAATTATTGAAATACAATCTCACCAAAATTGATAACTCATAATATTCAGTATGGATACAAAAGCGTCTAAATCAAGGATTTTTGGACAAAACTACCGATCAAATGGAGGATACTCTCAGAATTTGAAAAAGACTGAAAAAGATAATGAAGGCAATAATTTTGCAATTAGTTTGATAGATTCACCAAAAAAGTGTAAATACCTAAAAAAATTCTGGTGAGTCCAACTTTAACCTTAAATAACTTTTTGAAAGACTAGATTTATCAAAAAATTATAAGAGACGTTTTTTGTAGTGCGTTCAGTTCCCTGCCATGTCTTCGTCTTATCAGTCTGATAATCGGTTGAAGAGTTACAAAATTCCAAAACTTGAAAAAAAATGTTTCCCATATTAATTAAATGGGAAATGGAAAATCGCGATGAGTCACCTCTTAATATTAAAATTAAGAGCTGATATTTTCACAGGCTCATTTTTTCGACATCCTCAACAATATTTTCAGAGTAATTTTTGGAAAAAAAATAGTCGATTTTTTTGATACAGTCTAATGTGCAGTCATATAATTTTTACTTGGAAGCCGATGCTACGCGCTTCAAATACGTCGAGCATTCTTTGATCAATGCGGCAAAAGAGGCACGCCCCTGCATTGAATCATCGAGAAAAGGGGACGAGGAGGACTATTTGAACGTGGAAGGGCAGCTTTATGGTCCCATGATGGAGGAAATGATCATGCAGAACTCTTCCATATGATATTCACAATGGAAAATAGCAACCTCCGTGAGGATAGCTCCACAATTTTTGTAATTTGCGATTTTTTCGATGTAGACCCTTATGGGTGAAGAGTTCAATGACCAGCACGTGTAACGATATTGGTCTTGAACAGAGGCATGTATATTTTTCATTTTTGACGGCGTCAAAAAAGCGCATCAAATCCCAAACCGTCAAACCGCACTGGAAGTGACAGAACCTAAACTGAAAATACGAAGGCGTGGGTCCATATTTATTGATTTAGGTAGAAATACCGTTTATTTAAGTTTTCATAACATTAGTATACATATTGTTTATTAGCGTTAAATAAATTGTTGTTGAAGTTGTGTAATATTTTGACGGACAACGTAATATAAAAGTTTACTGGGGTATACAGTGTGGAACAGCCAAATGGAATAAATTCAGTAGCTCCATTATTATGCATTTTTTTAGAAAATCCTGAGACATAATGATTTGTTTTTTATTTTAATGTAACGAATTTCCTACTCTGGAGAAACTTATCTTTTTTACTTGTTAATTTCTGCAATAAATTTTAAATCCATAGCAGTTTTGAATAGAGAATGAAAAGATCTTTCAAATGAAGTATCACAAGCCCCTACTTCCAATTTGAAAATTTAGGGGTTGTAGCTGTCACCTGAAGGGGGTTGAATTTAGGGATTCCTTTGCCTGTTCCACACAAAAAGTGAAGTGTGTAATATTTGAGAAATTCCTGACAACGTCGCAAGATGTCATATTAGGGCAATTTATCCATTTAGGCCCGCCCCCGGTTCTAGTAAGCTCTGTTCTAGAAACACGTCTGTTGAAATATTAAATATGGTTTATTAGCGTTAAATATAATGTTGTTGAAGTTGTGTAATATTTTGACGAAATTCCTGACAATGTAATATAAAAGTTTACTAGACTAGGGTATATACTATTCATACCGTTAATTGACGAAAGCGAACAATGGACACTGTACAAAGCACTACGTACCAACTTTTAATCCGTTTATGTATTTTCAGTAGGCGAAACTGACTGGCTAATACGAAAAAAAAGTTTCGCTGTCCCTCGACGTTTATCAAATGAGCATCTCGCATAACTCAAACATCAACACGCGTTAATGTTGATGTTTGAGTTGTACGGATTCCGCCAGAGGGTCCCTTTGCGAACCTCTCCGATTGATATAATCAGTAAATATCGCCGTAAAGCAGAAATCCCGCTTTCTGTTAACAAAAGCGCATGTAGTGGGTGTCAGGGAGCCAGCAAGACTCGTTTTTTTTTACAAACATTTGCCGTTAATTTGATGTCAGATATGGATTCAGTCCTCCAAAAACTGTTATATACCAAGTTTGGTTTACATCCCTAGAAAATTAAGACAGTTATTCTATTTGATGGTAGGTGTATTCCATTTGATGATCTAATACCAAAATTGGCACTTTTTTTATCATACAATTTTTTTTTACGAACAAAAAGTACCTGGAAATTGTAAAAAAATTGTAAAAGTATCGTCTTCAGCTCCTTCAGCGAATTTTGTTTGATGGCCTCTATCGTATCAAAGTGGCGACACCGTAGTGATAATTTTAGTTTTGGAAATAAAAGCAAATCACACGGAGCCATATACGGTGAATACGGTGGTTGGTCGATCGTGTTTATTGAGTTGTTGGCCTTATATTCGGTCACAATCGCAACTCAGTGAGATGACGCTTTGTGGTCGTGTAAAATCCAAGAATTTTCCTTCCGCAATTCCGACCATTTCAGACGGATACTTTCGCGCAAACGCCTCAAAATGCCGAAATAATACTCTTTATTAACTATATGTCGTTCCGGAAGGAATTCGGAATGTACCACGCCTCGATAATAAAAAAAACCGTCAGCAACACCTTCACTTTCGACCGACTTTGGCTCGGTTTTTTCGGTTTCTGCTCATCATCATAGCGCCATTCCGATGATTGACGACTTGTTTGCATGTCGTACTCGTAGACACATGTTTCGTCTCCAGTTATGATGCGTTTCATGAAGTTTGGTTCACTATCGACTCTGGAAATCATGTCAAGAGCAACCTGCTTCCGATGCTCTTTTTGAAGAACATTCAGCTCTTTCGGAACCTTCTCGCAGCGACGCGTTTCATGCCCAAAATATCACCCAAACTACTATTAGCTGACATTGTCGATATGTCACACTCGTGAGCCAACTCTCTAATACTCATGTGACGATTTTCAAGCACTAATGTATTGATTTTGTTCATGCCATCGTCTGTCGTAGAGGTCGATGGCCGACCGGAGCGAGGCAAATTTTCGACAATTTCATGGCCCTCTTTGAACTCCATATACCACTCGTAAGCCTGTATTTTGGACATACACAAATCACCAAAGACCTTATTTAACATTTTCAATGAATCGGCCATTATTTTTTCCATTGTACAATTCGCCGAGCACACTTGAGGTCGTCTATTACTAGCAGGTGCTGTAAACACACTGAGTGACAGATCGCGCTCTAAACAGGCTTGGTAATTAAGGAAGAGGCTACCAACCTGAAGGAAAAAAACGTGTTTCCCGATTCCTTTTAAGCGTTTCCTGTATATCCAAATTTCCGGGTACTTTTTGTATGTAGTATACCATACAGTACCAGTAAACCGGTTAATTTCATATGTTATTTCATAGTCTACTTGATAGTTTTTGCACAGTTAATGCATAATAAAGCTTCAAATGAATTTATTCAGTACGTATAGACCGCACTGTATGTAACTATTTCATTTTACATATAGCATTTCCATTCTAAATTGAAAATAGGTACTTATACGAGGTAGGATAAGGATATATCAGTTTACTAACACTTTGTATGGAACTAAATACGCTTTCTATACTGATCTGTTACCCGTATATGCTGTATCGTAGTCAACGTTGACTTGACGCACGTAAGGGGTTGGGCGAAACCACACTTCATTGGTAACAAACTTTGGTAAGGGGAAATATGCCACCAGAAATTCGACAGACAGTTGAATTACGTTGGCGGTAAAACACGAGTTATAACCACGCTATCTTTGACCGACTCCATACAAAAAAACGTTGTTTTGATGTCTTATATTCTGTGCGCCTACAATAACGACGAAGTGGGTTTTTAAAAGGTTTAAATTATACAAACTTTTATTTTATTTGCATCACAATTCAATCATTAAAAAATCGATATTTTTAATCAACATCTCTTTCATAAACATGGCTTTCTGAAGGCCTTTCGAAACGGATGAAAATAACGTAGCTTCAGATATAACCAGCGAAAGGGTCGAGTACGATGAATTTAAAAATAAAGACTTACATATACATATATGTATGTATGTAAATCATACATAAAAAAAGTCATGATATAAAAGCGACGTTAATTATTTATTATTACATACCTATCCCTAAAAGTTATTATTCGAGCACGCCCATGGAATCATAAAGTTGCATCGCTTTTTTTGTGCCCCAGGCGTATTTATCATTTTCAATTCAGAATAGATGGACTATACATATATTCTCCTTATTTCAAGCAGATATATTTTCTTTGTTAGATTTGGATTTGTACTTCCCAAACGTTGCAAACTTACGACATCACCGGTATTACTCGCGGAGCTCGGCTGTAACGTGTCTGAGACCCCGTCTGTCAGGATAACGAGCATCGCGTGTACTTTCGTCTTACCATCATCGGGATCCGGCTCGATGACACGCCGGACGCGTGTTTCGTGGGCCGTCCGGGCGCCAGACAGCTGCTCGCAGTCGGTGTGGTTATTCGCACGTGTGGTCGGATGTTAATACATAATGCAAACATGGCCGCTGTTTGCACTGTCTCTCGTCCTCCTTAGGGCCGTTTGTGCCAACTTTCGGCGCGCCTACTGTAATTTTAATAACCGGCAAATGCTGCCCAGCGCCGCACAGTGGGTCAAACTGTAGTGTTGTACCTAAATCACTGTAGAGGTCGTAAAAATAATGCTTTTAAGCTGCTTTCTTTTTTAAAATGTTGGTTATGAATTTCTCCATAAATTCCTCTAGCCTGATTTTTGATTTTCATTCCCAATATTTTATTATTTTAATCTAAAACGTATTTTTATTGCGAAATATGGTTTTTTCCAATGAAAAAAATCAAAGTGTCAAGGTCTCAAATGTATAAATATTTTTGACTTTTTATTTTTAAAATTTCATTTTACAAATAGCCAAATGATTTGTCAAATGATATTATCCCATTTCCTTTTTTTTGTTGTCAGATGCCATCCTGGAGTGGGTACTGGAACCTTCGGCGTAGAAACAAAAAACTGGACGTCGACGCGCTTAAATATGAGATTACTAGCTATTAGATAGAGAAGAGCACGAGAAGATTAAAACTGAGTTTTAACCTTCTCCCTGAAGATGCCAACTTGGTTGGCGAAACGCGCGTCGAGAAAAGTGTAGTAGTTCGGTGTTTCGTGGAAAACGTCCAGTTTTTTGACAGCTGCCAAATTAACTGTCAAATATAATAAAAATATTTCTTAGGTTATATAGAAAAAAATGCATAATTTTAAAGAAAATACATATAACATACTTTAAAACTTTCTATTTATGTAATTTATATCTACTAAAATTTAAATATGACAGCTGTCAAAATAATTGTCAAATTACTTAAGATGCCATTTATTTATTATTTTCAATAGTTAAAGTGCTTAATAGTTCATTTTCTAAGGATTTAAGGACAGCTATCAAAATATCTGTCAAAATCAAAAATAAGCATGTGTATCCTGCATTATTACAAAATATTCAAAGTTTACACACAAAAAAAGTTTATAGAACTTGATTAAATATAAATTAGTTCCGTAATTGATATTCATTTAATCTTTATACTATTGGCAGTTGTCAATTTTTCAGTAAACTCGATGAAAAACTATTTAGTAAGTATTTTTAAAATTTAAATAGCTAAAATATTCATTTTCTATGTATGTACAGAGGATACTTGTTAAGAAATTAATAATAAATATACTATGTTAGTTGGCAGGTGTCAAAATGTTTGTCAAATGTCAAAGTAAGTATCCTAAATCATAATAAAATATTCTAATTTTTTTAAGAAGAAATATATTTAAAGCAAATTTAAAATGATTTACAATTAATTAGTTTCGTAGTCAATAATAATTTGTAATCATATACTGTGGGCAACTGTCAATTTCAATCAAATAAATGAAAAATGTATATACAGTGCTTTAAAAATATACAGTTCCGCAATCTATTTAAATCTGAAATCAGAGCTTTACTCAGCTTTTAAATCTTCAGTAAACCCAATGAGGATGCAATTTTTTGATTTTTTTTATCTGTTTTGATATTAATGTCAAAAACATATTGTGTTAGCTAACAACTGTCAATTTAAAAAATATTAGTTCCTCCAAAATGCACACTTTTTTAACCATAATTATATCTTAAAAAATAGACTATATTTATTTAAAAACCCTTTTGGTGCTTGTCTTGTATAATATATTTTTTTTTGTCGAGAAAATTGTTCAGTAAAATTTTTTTCTCGAAAGTGAAATGTATGTTCTTTAAATCCTTAGAAAATGAACTATTAAGCACTTTAAGTATTGAAAATAATAAATACAAATGGCATCTTAAGAAATTTCATAGCTGTCGTATTTAAATTTTAGTATAAATTACGTAAGTAGAAAGTTTTAAAGTATGTTATATGTATTTTATCTAAAATTATTCATTTTTTCTGTATAACTTAAGAAATACGTGTATTTCATATTTGAGTTAATTTGGCAGCTGTCAGCGATAAAAAAGAAATTGGATCATTTGACAAATCATTTGGCTATTTGTAAAATGAAATTTTAAAATTAAAATCATCAAGAAAGTCAAAAATGTTTGTACATTTGAGACCTTGACACTGATTTTCAGTGGAAACACCCATATTTTCCAATAAAAATACGTTTTTAGATAAAAATAATAACATATCTGGAATGCAAATCAAAAACCCGGCTAGAGGAATTTATAGAGAAATTCATAACGAACATTTTAAAATAAAAAGCATCTTAAAATCTCTATTTTTACGTTCTCTAGAGTGATTTGGGTAAAACACTACAGTTTTGCCCCACTGTGCGTCGTCAGGATTTTTTTAATCCTGCAAAGTTGTCCTTTTTTATTACTCTAAAATATAAAGTTTTACCGTTAGAGTGCTTTGGGGAGCACATTTGGCAGTTGTCGACTTTGTCGGACCTCTCGGAATATGTATGGTCCCATTAAAATGCACTAGAGGGCGACACCGTGAAGGTAATGCCACAATAAGAACTCCTGGTCAGATTTTAACCGACACGCACCTCCGTCGTTACTCGCAGTCAAATATGTCGCACTGAGGAAGTCTAATAAGATCGAAATCCCAATCTGCGACTTTTGACGTGAGAGTAACAAAGAACGAGGAACCTTTCTCGGTTCATTAGAAGTATTAATGACTTAAATGAACTTTTATAAATTGTAGCAGACTTTGTTATTCTTTAATACCAAGATCAGCAGGTTATTCAGTGTTATGTTGATATTGCTGTACATTAGCTGTCTTAGCTTTGACAGTTATCACAATGGTTTATTCTTTGGAAGAAATAGTAGTAGAACAGCAAATATTTAAAGGGAGACATGGAGATAGGAATGTTTCGCATGTCTACGTTTACAACTTTTATTACAAGTTTAGGGCAACTGGTACTGTGGGCAATGCCAGACGCAATAGTCCTAGAATTTTAGACGAGGTAGCCCAAATTGAGGTGCTCGGATATTATGTGGCAGATTCACCTCAATCAGAAAAATTAGAAAATCAAATTGATCAACATGGCTATCTTTCCTCCAGGAGGACCTATTCCATTTTCAACAAGGTGGTGCACCTGTGCGCCTGTATGGGATTGGTTGAATGTCATATTCCTCGACAGATAGGAAGAAGAGGACCGATAGAGGATCCCCTGATCGTATAACACAAAATACAAAATCGTATAACAGCTGCGTGTATGGCTATAAGGAGGGGAAGTTTTCAAAAAGTTCGCGAGTAATTTGACCACCGTCTTTATTACTGTATGGAAATAAATAGTGAATATGTTGAACAATTGATAAAATAAAATCATTTTTAGATTATTCGTGTTAATTTTTGCGTTCAAACAGGCGTCACTTTGTTTTTTATAATAAAAAATACAATAAATAAGTGTTTGTATATTCTGTCGTTTCTTGCTAATAAAGTTGTCAAACCTGAACCGATTCACAAGAACGATACATTGATGTATTGGCAAGGAAAAGGGCTTTGAAAAAAGTGTATCACGGGTGGGGTAGTTCCATTTAAGATTTTAAAGTTGGGGTTGCCAGGGGTTACGAGAATGAACATACTGTAACGTTTTATTTATTTCGGGTTCGTGAGGTGTGAAAAATTAAACTCGCACTTTTAAACTAACACTATTTATTTAATAAATACAACTACGGACTAAACACTACGTAACTACACTAATTTATTTTTATACAATTTATATTAGGGCGTTGTACGGAGAACGCGCCGTTCACATGATTCAAATAGAGACTATTCTCCCGCCGCCTAGTCCGGCTATTTTGTAGTGTCGCCGAAAACTCTAGATAACGCCTCGATCATGCCAGGCTCGTCCCGTACGACGTTCGCGATATGTCCCGAAAAGAGTAGAACGCGATGAGCTGTTGCTGAGTCACCCTTGTTTACCGCCGGCGAAATCATAGCCCGACGGCTAGCCTCAGGCGGTACGATTCGGCAGATTTCGCAACAATACCAAGATAACTCGAGTACCAAAAAAGTTGCCCCAAGAGAACAAAAATCGACGTCTCTCGCCGGATTCTAAAACATTTTGCAATTCTCAAATTGTAGCGGGTGGTAAGTTATGAAATTAACACAGTGTAGACTTTCCAATAAGTTCCAGGTGACAATTATTGTCGGTTAACATAAAATTAACCCAACTTTCGTCCCCTACCTACCCTTCTAATACAATTATTGGAACGAACGGGCTGCGCACAATAACATACGAACAATCAATTTTCTGTCGGCACTTTGAAGGTAATCATTAATTTCTAATAATATGTCTATTTTCGACCCAAAGTAGATAAAAGTCAGGCAATTATGTGCCGACCGTCTACAATCATTTATTATTTTTTCATGCCCCTGACGTCACAGACGGATGTCCGTGTTTCAAGTTTTTTGTGGCACATTTTTTTGGCGTAAATAACAAAGCGTGTGTCTAAGTAGGATACAATGCGTTGATAAACTATTTGTTGTTTGATTATATTCAATAATGGCAAGAAAACAATACTTTAAATGATTTTTAATGTCATTTCTCCATTGCAAATAGAAATACACAGTGTGGAACAGCCAAATGTCACGTCACGTCAGACACGTCAATTTCTAATTCTAAAATAACATCATCTTGCGACGTAAAAATGTCATCCCTTAATTCAAACCATTTCAGGTGACAGCTACAACCCCTAAATTTTCAAATTGGAAGTAGGGGCTTGTAATATTTCATTTGAAAGGCCTTTTGATATTTCATTTTGACGGCAATTTGAATTGAGAAACTTCCTTAGCGCTGCTCCAAAATAATGTTGTACCGACGATGGCAAACTTGTATCCAGCTGAAGGAAACCCACAACTTCCAGGTATTGCAATATGGTTCCAGCAGGATGGTGCATCAGCACATTACGAAGTCAATGTCCGGCAATATCTCCACACAATCTTTCCAAATCGCTAGATAAGGAGACATGGTTCTGTAGAATGGCCTGCGCGATCACCTGATCTCACGCCGTTAGACTTCTTACTATGTGGATATGTAAAAAGTATGGTCTACAAAACCAAACCCGACGATTTAGCTGACTTTAGAAGAAGAATAACACTTGCAATTAGATCGATTACCCCTCAGATGTTAACTAACGTTAGAAGACATTTCTATTTACGTGTAGGATGCTGCCAAGCTGCTAGAGGCATGCATTTTAAACATTTGCTGCATTAATAATAATTTGGTTTTTATTTTAATGTAACGAATTTCCTACGCTGGAGAAACTTTTTTTCTTGTTAATTTCTGCAATAAAATTTAAAACCATATAGCAGTTTTAAAGCCTCTACTTCCAATTTGAAAATTTGGGGGTTGTAGCTGTCACCTGAAGGGGTTGAATTTAGGGATGATATTTTTACGTCGCAAGACGTCATTTTAGAATTAGAAATTGTCGTGTCTCAGAATTTTCTAAAAAAATGCATAATAATGGATCTACTGAATTTATTCGATTTGGCTGTTCCACACTGTATAGTCTAGAAAGTTGTATAAATATTTACTTATTAATTAATGTGTTGCAAAGTGTATTTAATTCGGTAGGCACCCTTCAAATGAATATTCATACAGTTGTTTCTTAGTTGTATGGACGGCGTATACAGAATACATATTTAGTAGATGTTGGAGTGTGTCCTAAATTGGTGGAGTATTAAAATTACCATGGAGCCAAACAAACGAGTTAAATAGGACTGGTGACGTTTTTGGGTCAATAGATTAGAGTAGTAGTACAGTAATTCAACAAAGAACGATGTTTTGGATGATGTTCTTTTGCGAAGGTAATTTGTTTGAAGGTACTGCAGCTTTTTTCAGTGTGTTCTGTTTTTTGAATCCTTGGCTGAGTAACCTTAAAATACTAAAACTTACATACATAAAACCCTCAGCACCCTCATCAAAATGAAGGAAACTCTCATATAGAGAACAAACTCTCATATATTTACTAACCGGCTTTCCTATCTTCAGTTTTCATTATTAATATCCAAGTATTGTGTTTATTTATACGTTCCTTTACACCACATTTAATCACCATCACATTGATGCTTTCTTTCTTCAGGAAATATATGAAATGCTAAATGGGGGTCCCTTGTAATCCAGGTGGAACAACGAGGAATTCAACAATACTGATTCATGATAAAAGTAGTATTTTAATTTTTAATGGCTACATCACACAAATAGAAACCAACGTTTTAATAAACAATGGTGCAATTAATAGTGACCGCCATACTCATCAACATACCGCTCATACTGAATCGCCTATAGAACCAGTTAAGTCACCATTGAGAGCAACATTTCGATTTTTTTTCAAAATTGTGTACAATGGTGTCAATAATAGCTGTAGTAGGTAGTTGCCAACCTTTTTTGACCGGACTGTATTACCGAAACATCCGTTCAAAACGCTTCTGATCCGGCAAATCGCATTACACAACTACGAGGTCGGAAACAGATGCAGCAAGTGGGAAGACGGTGTTTATGGCCCCAATAAAATAGAAAACACCGATATATTTCTTCGCAAAAAATAGAGTTGAATTTTTACGGTTACATTGTTGCATTGATATCGCGTTCGTTCTGAGATTTATGCAGTTTCGGCTGTGAACAGTTGTCGTTTGACAATCGGCGAGGTGCAGAAGCAGAAGAAGCCACTTCGATAGCGGAGTGCAAAAGTAATTATTAGGGTAGGTACGGCAAGTGTGTTACTGTTGTAGCACACTTGCCGTCGCGCAGTGGGTTAGAATCGGAAAATCCTGGCCAAAAATCGAAAAACCAAGTTCGTTTTATTCTGTTTTAATTCACATAACTTTGTGAAGCAGGGTTTCTTGCGTGTAATACTGAAACGACAGCTACCTAGGTTCTACACCTGTCGTTCTACTTCAGTCGGAAGTTGGCCACCTTCGAGTGCGTAACGGTACGAGAATCGGTCCCGAAATACTCAACGTTCGTGTGTTGTGAATTTTTGTTACCACAGGGTGTATTTCCGACTTAATAAAATAGAGGCTACTCTTGAAGAGATGTAAAATATTATCTATGCATTGAAATTCAAATTTTCGTATTTCTTATTATGGCAAATAAATGTTAACTCTGCGCTTATAATACAACGCGCATGTTAAGGAAGCGAAAGAAAAGTAGGAAAATAGTTTTTATCTACATCGTTCTAACACTAATTCACAATTTAAAATGTGGGAAATATTAGTGGAATAAGAAATTCATAAAAATTGGCTGCTTGAAACTGCTTATTTTAGTGAAAAATGCAAAAATAGAAAGGCGCGTCCAATAGAACGTTCTCGGGGCAATTCTAACTGTACCTGCGTCAAAGCAGGTGTTCATCCCCGATACAATAGTAAGTCCCAACCAAAGGGGGAAATGTATATATCTGGTGTACACTATTGACCAGTGGAAGGAGAAATATAGGTCTCAATGTTCCGTGAAATACATAATTTTTATTTTATACTAGTTAACCTAATTCAACTTAACTGAGGTTCTCTGCGATTAATTTTAAAAAAAAAAACTTTTCCACACCGCTCCACCTGCATTCAGAGTAAAACCTACTAATACCAAATTCCACGGCATGAACCGTAACTGTCTTTTGTTTATCAACGTGGCCACACAATACATAATGATTCTAAATAAAAGACCGTCTATGTTTGTTAATTCTAATTAATTTTAAATTATTTATATCTATTCTTAGTTGTTGTAATTGGGAAAAGTTTAGTCTGGGTTCTTTAATCTGTTTGTTTTTGTTCCAAATTAATTTATTCGTATATTCTGTTTTCGTTATTGTTGATTTTGTCTTGGGGTTCCCAAAGCGTCTGTAGTTTATTTTAGAATTATAAACCAAATTGATTTAATATTTTAAATTTACAAAGGGTCTCTTTATTCCTTAATCTTATTAATTATTAATAAATGGTAAGGAGGGGGTGGGTGTGCTTAAGTTCCATAATTGGAGGTGGGTAGGTCAATAAATCTAGGGAAAACTCGAATTTATCTTTTTCTTTTTTTCTTTTTTTCAATTGAAAGTGAAAGGAGTTACCCACGCTCATTGTGAAAATTTCACCATTATACTGAAAACAATTTTTCACTGAATTCACAATTATACAAAAAAAGAAACGTGCAATTGTAGGTTCCAAAAAGTTCTTACTTTTGGCCCTCCATTTCTTCAGGGAGTTAGATTAAAATCTTATTAATGGAAAATATAAATAATCTTATTCGAATCAAAATATGTAGCTTTTTAAGAAAATTTTACTTCCGGTTCTCCACCTGTTTTTTTCGGTAAGGAGGTTTAGTTGAAATTGTATAAGCAGAAAATATCAATGCTCTAATTTTGATCATAATAAGTACCTTTTATCGCGAAAAAATGGTTACATGCGGTTGCTGCCGGTCCGCCATTTTGTTTCCCTTTCGAGGAGAGTATTAAATTGAAAAAATAATATTCTTATTTAAGAAAATATGAATACTTTAATTTGGATTTTTAAGGGTTGCTTTTATCGCAAAAAAGCGGTTACTTTCGGGCCGCCATTTTTTTTTTGAAATATAAAGTACAAATTTTAAATCAGTGACCCAAAAAACATTAAATTCGATATAGTTTGACAAATTTTCTACCTTTCTCGATTTTTGGTCGGGATTTTCCGATTCTAACCCACTGTGCGTCGGGTCGGACTCGTAATCCGTCATGGTATTGACGGAAGGACATATGAAAGACCAAAAAAGACAGAAGTAAAAATGTGTTAATAATGAACATACCTATCGCTTGTGTCATTCAGAAACACCGATTGTCTTCATTGCTTGAGCGTACGTTGCCACGATCTATTTGGCCCCTACGTATAGCTGTAGAAGGAAAATGATCGTTCCACATCTACTGAAGTGAAAGATGCAAATTCAAAATAGTTCACCTGGACAGAGGACGACACACCACGCACATTATTGTCACGAATTTCGCACAGTTGTTTGTGTCACTAACAGTTGTTTGTTGTCACTAACATCAGTGCATTAGTATTTTTTACATCTACAGAGGACAATTGTTTGCAAGACCCGTTTACTAGCTATCAATATCGGTGGCGAAATATCTGAAACACCTAAAATTAGTATCAGAACATTAACGACCATATTACCGCAAAAATCTGCTGTTTCGTCCACTGTCAGCCACAGAAATTTATTGCGTATGTCATCTTTGATATTTCCCATGACACATCGATATGTCTTCTGTAAATATGTTTTACGCAATGTATGTGCACACATTTATTATTTAATGATTCACGACCCATAAAATTGTTTTAAACCCGGCGTCCTACCATTCGTCCATCGCGCGAATTAATCCACAACGGAAAGCTCACTACGCTATACGAGGTGTGGCTATTAAATAACCGAACTGCTGCCATAACACTTTTTATTCGGTACCAGTTACGGTAGCAATTTTTTCACCTTCAATGTACTCCCCTTGGCGATCTTTACACCGCTCCATACGACTTTTCCATTGTTGAAAGCAGTGCTGGAAGTCCGCTTCTCTCAGCTGGTTCAGAACCTTCGTCGCTTTGGCTTTAACCGCTTCCACACTTTCGAGTCTTGTCCCCTTCTGTGTCACCGTGTCTAACAAGCATGGATCAGTGTTAATGTTGTTTAGAATGCCAGCGCAAATGTTCATTCTTGATTCCTTTTGCTCGGGAGTGAGGCGTTTTGGCACCATTTTTGCGCAAATGTTGCGCATGTTGAACGATTCATGCAAGATCTGGCGAACACATTCTTTGTCTATTCCTGTTATTTCAGCAAGCCCTCGGATGCTTAGACGACGATCTTCGCGGATAAATTACCAATTTTTTCAAGGTTTTCGCCCGTTTTTGAGGTTGAGCGCCGTCCGGGGCGCGGATCGTCTTCGGTCGCAGCACGTCCTTCTTTAAACCATTCAAAAACTTGTGTGCGGGATAAACACTCATTCCCGTACACATATTTTAACATTGCATAAGCTTCTGTAAAAGTTTTCCCAGTTTAACAAGAAACTTGAGATTAACCTGTTGCTTCATCTGAATACTTAACATTTTTTTGGACGCGTCACTGGTGCGTAGACTAATTCAAACTACCGCTACAATCAAACTGAGCGACCCACTGGCTTGTCCAGCGAGCTCAGGGCGGGGAAAGTGTCACTAGACACAGTTCTGTTCAAACTTGTAGCGACACGCTCGCAGTGCGCTTGTAGCGGCATCAGTTCTGTTCTTTAATAGCCACACCTCGTATGGCTAAATTGCGCACAGGCTTCCCTCTCTCCCGGCATGGGGGATTCCAGCGTGTGTTACCAGGCACGGCCAGTGGCGTAAGGAATACTCGTGTAAATAATTTATAAGGCGCTTAAAAAATACAGTTTTTTTCTTTAATTTTCTTAGAGTTGTATAGTGCCGACTCTGCGTTGTAGCACACTTTCCTGACCCTAGTAATTACGTCCTTTTATTGTCTCATGGGATGCGCAGGCGTCTCACCGCGCTGATTTAGACGTATTGCGAGTGGAAACATTTATTCTTATTTCGCGCCCATCGGGGTAAACAGGTTTTTCTGGGGAATTGTCTGGGAATTCGCCGCAAGACGCGTTATCAATCAGTGGAATGAGATTTAGTTCCGGGAAAAATCGACCATTTGGGTCAACGCGCCTATTCGGTCTCGAACTTTCTTTTGCGTTTTTTTTTATTCGTTGAAATACAATTTTAGCAGTCGATAGACGCACCGGGAAAAAATCGGTGGCGATTGCCCTCCCAATTTGACGTGCAGGTGGTCTGCTATTAGAGTTCAGACATCCTTTTCTTCAATCCATTTATCCTATTTTTTAGTAACAATTTTATGAAATAACATAAAATAAATGAGAATTGGCTCATTTTGGAGACATTTTTACTTAACACATATTGTTTTTACTTAACACTTAACACCTTTTTTAAGAATGTAAATTATACATACATGTATGTTTAACCCACTTGCAGGGTTTCCTTTGGGTCTCTATATGTTTACATTACCATCCTACAAATTTTATTATTTCTATATACTTATTTTACAATTTTTTATATATTTTACTTATATTTTATTTCATATTTTCTATGTTTTCTATGTATTCTACAGGGTGTCCAGGAAAATGTGGGAAATCTCTCGGATTCAGATAGAGCATGAAAAAATTTAATGACAAGTTCATATAAATTTTTTTCCTACAGGCCCTCCCTCCGAAGATATTTGTCCCTGGACGCCGATGGAAATCGTTTTTTCTTGAATAACTTTTAAAGTGCTTATTAGAATTTTATAAAATTTTAATATGATAGACACTACTAAGGACCGCTTGAAATAATGTCGTTGATACATTATTAGCTTGTTTAGTTTGCCAGTGGCGGACTAAGTTTTACAACTTGATACCTAAATTTTTAACACCCTGTGTGATAAAATATAAAACAATAAACATTAGGTAGCTCGAACTTTACACTAAAAAAGAGTTACTCTTGCTTATTGTCGATAATGTGGACCGTTTTCGAGAAAAATTTGGAGTTCCTGCAGAACGATTTTCCGGATTTAATAGAGGACTTACCACTTGAAACCCGCCGAAATATGTACTTCATGCACGATGGGGCATCAGCTCATTACAGCGTTGGTGTGCGGGAGCATCTCAATAACATCGATCCAAACCGTTGGATAGGTAGAGGAGGGCATATTGACTGGCCTCCTCGATCTCCCGACCTAACGCCGTTGGATTTTTATCTATGGGGACACCTGAAAAACTTGTACGGTGTATTCCACTCCGGTCGGCACTACGGAAGAACTTATTACAGCGAATTACGTTTCATTGTGATGTAATAAGGAACAACGTTGGGTTATTGTGGCGGATACAGCAGTCCTTAATTCGCCGTGCCCACGAGTGAATCAGACTTAACGGGGGCCATGTTGAACCCTCTTATGAAGTGTTTCAATAGATTCGTTAAGATACCTTCTGGAACACCACTGCGTTTTTTGAATTTTGATTTTTTCTCGAATTAAACGACTACAATGAAACTTTTTTTTGTTGTTTTTTTTTTCTCGAAAACGGTCCACTTTATCGACAATAAACGAGAGTAGCTTTTTTTAGTGTAAGGTTCGAGCTATCTAATTTTTATTGTTTAATCACACAGGGTGTTAAAAATGTAGGCATTCAGTTGTAAAACTTAGTCCGCCACCGGCAAACTAAACAAGCTAATAATGTGTCAAGGACATTATTTCATGCGGTCCTTAGTAGTGTCTATCATATTAAAATTTTATAAAATTCTATTAAGTACTTTAAAAGTTATTCAAGAAAAACCTATTTCCAGCGGACAAATATCTTCGTAGGGAGGGCCTGTAGGAAAAAAATTATAGGAACTTGTCATCTTATTTTTTCATGATCTATTTCAATCCGAGAGATTTCCCACATTTTCCGAGACACCCTGTATATTATACACTACGTATTTGAAATTGTATATGTTATTTTATAGTCCTTCTATTTTTAATTGAAAATGATAAATACGCCTGGGGAACAAAAAAAGCGGTGCAACTCTATGATTCCATGGGCGTGCATAAATCTTTTATAAATTCGAAAATTGTGAAATATTTTTTTTCATTCAAATCAATATAGGAGATATAAATTTGCTGTAAATAATGGTCATTTAGCCAGACAATCTCAAAAAAATAGTCTGTTTTAATAAACCTAGCTGAAATACACGTCACTGGCGTCTTAAACAAGTCAGAATTCCAAATGTCGTAAATCATTTTAATGACGTCGTAAAAATGTTATGGCACAGTGGACCGAAGAAGTATTAGCAATGTATTAAATGCAAAGTAGTCTAATAGTCTCGTTGACCGGTGTTACCGCCAGTGATTTACTCTGTGCCGCCAACTGCCGTTGTCGGCTCTTCAAAATTTTCTTAAGTACAGTAATATACATAAAGTTGTTTGAATTTATAATTATTTTTTTTCCAGCAATTTTAAACGCTTTATTTTAATGCTAACTAATAAATTTATATCTATATATATATATTTTTTAATATTTCCGAACTAGCTTTCTAAGAACGTCACGAACTAACAGTTTACTGAAGTATGAAGTATACTTGTATAGTGAGCTTAGCAATTTTAGAAAAATATATCTGACAACCTTGCTTTTTTCTATCTATTTTCAATTGAGAATGGAAATAGAATATGTCCATTTGTAACTGTGGTAAATAAACATTATTATTATTATTATTATTATTATAATGTTTACACAACTTTTTTTTCCTGAAATATACAGGGTGTTTATATAATTCAAGAAATAAAAATATAACTAATACATGTAAATAAATTTAAAACTAAAAAAAACCACACATTTTGTCAAATAAAAAACAGTTTTTTTCCATTTTGCGAGCGTGCAGTCCATTTAATTGCAGGTGCGAGCAATTAGCCGCGTGTAATAACTGCCCTAACCGAGCTGATAACTTCAATAACGATCGCCCGCAGTTCGGCTTTTACTGCCGTTATTACACTAACGGCAGGTAATCCCGTTTTACGACGTTCGACATTATAAAATTCTCGCCGTAAAAATGTAAAGCGAAGAGTGTACGAATTGAATCGACCCGCGATGCCATGAATTTTAGATCAAAGGTGTGACGCTTGGACGGCCCGTTTGGCGAAACGGCCGGAATTTAGAAAATGCAATTGGAGCGGTAAACAGCTGGTTTCACGCTCAGTCTCGAGCCGTCGAGACGTCGGAAAATCCGCCGGGTTGCAAATAAGAAACGAAGCGCGTTTGATAAATGAACCTCAACGTGGCAAATAAATAGTCGCTTTTATTAAATGCACAACGACTTTCGATTTTCGACGAATATTCAGAAGCGAAAAACGGTAACAAATATGAGTATGTGACAAGGAAGGTACTCGGACCCGAACTCTCCGATTTCAATGATTTTAATATATATGTTGTAGAACATGAAAAAATAAGACACGAATTTTTTTATATGCGAAAAACATTCTAAGGGGGGTGAAAATAACCCCTAAAGTTTAGCCCAAAAACACATTTTTTTAAATATTTCGAATTCAATTCAATTTTTTTCGATGAAACAAAATGGACATTGTTCCTTATAAAAAGTACTATTAATCCGTTATGATTTGATTATTAGATGTTGCAACCCCTATTTTTTTAGGGGTGAAATGTAATTTTTTTTTTGTAATTTTCGATAATAAAAATTCGCAAATTGCTTGAAAAATAATATTTTTGTATACTTGACGTCAAAAATAAAGTTTACGTGTTTCGGCATTTTCCTTAAAAATACCCCCCAAAAGGGGTGAACCACCCCTAACACAATTAAATTATTCCAGGCATTACATTTTCGTGAAAATTGGTAAAACGGGTGTTTTCGAGGATGCTGATCACAAATCTGTAGTCCGATTCTGTGAACTCAAAATGGCGGATCCAATATGGCCAAAAAATTATTTTCAAAAACCTGGAATTTTCTTAATTTTTTTTACGTTTCAATTTCCAAGGTTTCTTGTTAAGAATTAACCACTCAATTGATAAAAAAAACGACGGTCAGGTCCAATATGGCATGTAAAACGTGAAAAAATTTCCATTTCGCAAAAAAAGTTTACGAAAATTAAAGAATTTTTAAAAGTTTGATTTGATAAAAACTTATAGTATCAATAATTACAATGTGGTACTTATATCAAATATCAAGGATTAAAAATGAATGTACTACATTGAAACTCTGTATGTTTGTTAAGAGGGTTGTATAGTGTAAGGTGGCTATTCAAATTCTATTTTCTTATTTTGATAAAAAAGAAAACAGATTGATCAATAGACATTTCACAGTAAAATAGCGTTTTTTGTACCGCGTTGACAGCTTTGTCCAGATAATTTTTGACCTATCTAATTCATCCAAAGTGGATATTGTCCAAAAAATAGATTTTTATTACGTGACGTGATAAGGTAATTGAAAAATGTTGATAAGAATACAAATGACGATCGTTGTAAGGACGGAAAATTTAATGTTATTATTATTTTTTTTTATTATTTTATTTTATTTTATTTAAGGGGGGTTATTTTCACCCCCTTAGAATGTTTTTCGGCACATAAAAAAAATACATGTCTCTTATTTTTTCATGTTCTACAACATATATAATAATCATTGAAATCGGAGAGTTCGGGTCCGAGTACCTTCCTTGTGAGATGACCTAAACGACGATCAATTTCTAAACATATTACATTAGTAGGGAGACTGTAGCATTACCATTAGTGTGTTCGAGGTGTTTATTTTGTCAGCGTCATTATTACATTACATTAATAACACAGACCTGCAAGGAGTTTTTTGAAACCTAATAGGTGATTCTGAAGGTTTTTGACATGCTGAACATAATACCGTTATCCGATTTACTCTACCACGTCACAATTTTTAGAAAACCTAACCTAAAACTGCAAAAAAGCTTTTTTTTTATTTAACTTCCCTCCACTTTCTATATAACATTGAACAATTTCAAGGAAACCAGTAAAATTGAGATCTATTTAAAGTTACATGAGCGGATTCTGAAACCAATTAAATTAACCCAACTATCGGTGCGGATTTAGACGACCAAAACGTAAGCGACTATTATCGTCTAAGCGTTTAATTATTAAACTTCAAACTATTTGTATTAATATACTCGCGTTTAACCCCATTCTAATCGGCATGGCAAAAGGCACGCGAAGTGGCGGCCGAATTCGCACAAAGTCCGGGTAATCTATTTGGGTTTTATTGATATTTCGAGCGCGTACGACGGTTCGCAAATGAAATGCTTTTAAAAAAAGAAAATTAGATTTTCATTTTCAACGTAAAATCGATGGAGTTTTTGCCGTTTTCAAACGTTTTTCGTTCGCACGACTGGAATATTAAAAATTCGCTTTGTCGATTAAAATATGTTCGTGCGTAGAAATATCTCCATAAATAGAGGGGACACCTACTATTCGGTTGATTTGTTCATTAAATGTTTGGACAAACGCACTGTGCGACTAACGGAACATACAGATTACTACTACATACGTACAAAAAGTACGCGGAAATTGTATTTTAAAAAAAGCACATCAATTGTTATTTATTCATCAAAATTTATTTTGTCTCCTTCAAAGTAGGCTCCATCGAGTGCAATACAGTAATGCCAACTTTTAACCCAATTCTCCATACACCGCTCATAGGTCGCCGAAGGTATCGCCTTCAGCTCCTTCAGCGAATTTTTTTTGATGGCCTCTGTCGTTTCAAAGCGGCGACCCCGTAGTGGAAATTTTAGTTTTGGAAATAAAAAAAATCACACGGAGCCATATCCGGCGAATAGAGTGGTTAGTCGATCGTATTTATTGAGTTTTTGGCCTTATATTCTGTCACAATTGTAGCTCGGTGAGCGGCGCTCGGAGCTCGGCGTTTAGCCCAATCAACGGGGAGAAAACCGGTCACTAATTGTTATTAGCAAACAAAAAATATGGTCGTATAGAGAAAGAAATTCTAAGAAAGATAGCGTTTTTTGCGACTCGAGTTTTAATGGCGAACATAACCAAAAAAATTCGCAAAAGTAAAAAAAAAACGGTTTTTTGCAAATAAAAAAAAGCTTCAAGTCCTACACAAGAAAGTTACATTAGAGAGTTGTAGGTTTTAAAAATGCTCGTCGAATGAGATGTGAACGAAAAAATCGGTTCATAAACGTTTGAGAAAAATTTAAAAAAACGTCAAAATTATAACGTATTTTTGCTGTATAAATTCCAATTTTGTTTGAACAGACTTCTTGTTAACTAGAAAAACAGCCCAAGACGAGCGGAAAATGACCGAATGAACGATTAAAAAAAAGACGTTTTCAAAAAATCAGCTTTTTATAGAGCAAAAATGATCCTAACAGAATGATCGGGGTTCAGTTTATTCCCGAAAAAAAATAAAATCCCTTTTATAAAACACTTCCCCCTTTTGAAAAAAAATGCAAAAATTGCATCGAACGGTTTCGAATAACGATTTTTAATTTTTTTTTATATTTTTGGCCGTTAAAATTGAAAACTGCCATTCAAAACACGCATTAAAAAAAATGAATCTCATGGAGCCGGATAATTTTTTTTAATTCCTGATAGCGCTGTTTACCTCGCTAGACACTATTTTTTTACACAAAGTAGCTCACCAACTTTCATGCTATCTTAAAAAAAAACCAAATCATTTCGCTTTTATTTAATTTTTGTAGTGCGGAAGAAAATCAGCGCACGGCATTTTGAGATAAAAATCAAAACGCGCTCGCAAAATTATCTCCCCCGCTTACAAAAAAATTATCTCGGCTCCCTGAGGTCGTAGGACCTTCATTTTTTTTAAATGCGTGTTTTGAATGGCAGTTTCAAATATGCAACGGCCAAAAATGTAAAACCAAAATTAAAAAAGTTATTCGAAAAAAACCGGTTCGAAAAAGTGATACAATTTTACAACGCATTTTTTTATGCAAAAATTAAATAAAAGCGATTTGGTTAGTGAGTACAAGTCTTCGCGAATAAAATGAGCCCACGATCGTTTCAATACTATCATTTTTGCCTCTGTAAGAGCTGATGTTTGAAAACGTCTTTTTTTTTAAATCGTTATAACTCGAAAAAAATAAAACTTTTTTGAATTTTCGAAAAAAAGGGTCATTTTCTGCTTGTCTTTGGCTGTATTTTTAGTTAACAAGAAGTCTGTTCAAACAAAATTGGAATTTATACAGCAAAAAATACGAAAACGCGAATTTTGACGTTTTTTTTTTTAAATTTTTCTCAAACGTTTATGAACCGATTTTTTTCGTTCACATCTCATTCGACGCGCATTTTTAAGTCCTACAACTTTCTAATTTAACTTTCTTGTGTAGGACTTGAAGCTTTTTTTTTATTTGCAAAAAACCGTTTTTTTTTGACATTTACGAATTTTTTGGTTATGTTTGCCATTAAAACTCGAGTCGCAAAAAACGCTATCTTTCTTAGAATTTTATTCTCTATACGACCATATTTTTTTGTTTGCTGATAACAATTAGTGACCAATTTACATGGGGGCTTTTGCTCGTTGATTGGACTAGTTGTCGTCATGCAAAATCCAAGAATGTACCGCGCCTCGATAATAAAAAAACCGTCAGCATCACCTTCACTTTCGACCGACTTTGGTGCGCTTTTTTCGGTTTCGGTTCATCATCATGGCGCCATTCCGATGATTGACAACTTGTTTGCATGTCGTACTCGTAGACCCATGTTTCGTCTCCAGTTATGAAGTTTGGTTCATTATCAGCTCTGGAAACCATGTCAAGAGCAACCTGCTTTCGGTGTTCTTTTTGAAGAACGTTCAGCTCTTTTGGAACCAGTCTCGCAGCGACGCGTTTCATGCCCAAAATATCACTCAAAGTACCATGAGTTGACATTGTAGATATGTCATACTCTTGAGCCAATTCTCAAACACTCATATGGCGATTTTCAAGCACTAATTTTGATTTGTCGATGTTATCGGCTGTCATAGAGGTCGATGGCCGACCGGAGCGAGGCAAATCTTCGACGATTTCACGGCCGGCTTTGAACTCGTTATACCACTCATAAGCCTGTGTTTTGGACATACAGGAGTGATAGATCGCGCTCTAAACAGGCTTGGTAATTAAGGAAGGGGTCTACCAACCTGAAGAAAAAACATTTTACCGATTCCTTTTAAGCGAATCATTTAAATCCAAATTTCCAGGTACTTTTTGTACGTAAGTACAAATGGGAAACTACGTACGTAAGTACGTATGGGACACTAAACAGGTACTGGGCAAGTACCCAATGATCACAAAAACCATCCTTAATTAGTATCAGTTTTAAATTAGCAGTTTTAAATTTAATACTTTTTAAATTAGCCCCATTTGCGTTCTATTCGGTAGAACGTTAGAGAGGGAGAAAGAGAGATTCGGAGGGTTAGAGACTTGCGGTTTTTAATTTTCGGTAGCCTATAGGGTTGGTTTGAAGGCACTGCGCTGTAACTTAAACTGTGCACCCAACTTAAACTGTGTAAAACAAGCACCCTTCCAAGCCACCCCTATTCTGCCCCCCACCCACCTCCTCTGGTTCCGCCCCTGTAGAAGGCTGCGTGGGATATCTATTTGTCTCGAATTCATGTCATGGCATTACTTTGGTAAAGAATTGGAAAAACTCAAAATTTCACCTCAATCTTGCATCTCTATCCTTTCTCTCTTCGGGGGTTGCACTTGAAAAAAATAACTCTTGCAATCGAATTAAAGACACAAACAACTCCGTATACAAAATTTGGAAGGGTTTTGAAAAGAATTGAAAAAAAAAATCAAAATTTCACCCTCAAGCCTTATCTTTCTCCCTTCGGGGGTGGCATGTACTCTTGCAATCGAATTAGAAACACAAACAACCCCGTATACAGAATTTGGAATGGTTTGGTAATGAATTGAAAAAACTCAACATTTTACCCCAACCCCTATCTTTCTCTCTTCGGAGGTGGCACATAAAAAGAAATAACTCTTGCAGTCGAATTAAAGACACAAACAACTCCGTATACAAAGTTTTAAATGTTTTGGAAATAATTAAAAAACTCAAAATTTCGCCCCGACCCCCATCTCTTTGCCTTCGGGGGTGACAGATCAAAAAATAACTCTTGCAATCGCTTTAAAGACACAAACAACACCGTATACAAAATTTGGAACAGTTGGGGAAAGAATTGAAAAAAAAACTCAAAATATACCCCCACCCCCATTTTCACCCTTCGGTGGTGGTAGATAAAAAAAAACTTTCAGAATCGATTCAGTAACTCAAAAAAACCCCTATATACTAAATATTGTACGATTTCGTAAATTATGACAAGTGTAAAAAAACTGTACCAGTGTGAACCGGTTTTAACATTACTTTGCATTGCTTCCGTGAACAGAAAGTTTGAGGACCTGTGATCAAGAGCACAGCAGACGGCAATATTGAAATAAAACCGTTAAAAATCAACCCTACCGAACTATAATTCCAAAAAACTAGAGCCTGGCAGAATAGAACGATGACTAATGCGTCGCCTATCATTACGCACTCCTTCATTCGATGACATCACTTATGATTTATACGTCGCCGACAGGGCCACTCCGCAAGTGCGTTCGTAAACGATTAGTCCCTTCCATTGTATTTTTTGTTTCGTGTATAGGTACGCAAACTCGCCCGGGCTGCGCATATCCCCATAAATCACGGTTATCTCCGAACTGACCTATTTTCTTATCGCGGTCGGCTGTTTTCATGTTTCCGTTTACTTTTTACCGACCCTCACTTGTCATAATTTCTCTCTCCTCCTCCTCCTGCCTGTGTCCTGCGCGAGACGAGCCGATCGAAGACCCAATAGTGACGCGGTAGCGGGCCGATAGGGGGCGCTGGCCCTCACGGATATTTCGCTGCGATAAAGCTTTGTTTATCTCACGGGGACTGTGGCCGATCCGTGTGCCATTGCGGTAATGGTTGAGGAATGTTGCCTGCCCTTTGATAGCTTTTATTAGCTCTTTTTTTGGCACGTGATTCTCTCTTTCCATCCGTTAGCCAACCGCTTCTTTTTTTTGGTAATCGAAAGAGAGAATAAAAATTGAACAAAAAAAAAAAAAGAAAAATTACTAATAGATGATGGCATCACGGCACCAAATCTGGCTATGAACGAGAGAGATGGAAGTGAAACTTTGTCGACAAACTTTTGAAGTGGCTGTCACAATTGTAAATTAAATAATGGAATTCATATTTAATGAGGAACATAGGCGTTTCACTTGAAGTTTATTCTAGAAATGGCAGTAGAATCAATGGAAACGATATATTCGATGAGAGCTGCAGATGAGGATTTCAGGGAAGCTTTTCCAGACGCAGTTATTCATTTCCACCGTTTTAGCCGGTCAGTAAAACGTTTCCTAAATCCAATCGGAAACAAAGAAGTGGCAAACTTAGAGTAAGAACGAAAGAAAACGTTGAAATGCTTAGGCAAGTGATAACGGACAATCCAAGAACATCAATTAGCCATTTGAGTCAACAAGTGAATCTGCCCTATACAACGTGTCAAAGAATTTTGAAAAATGATTTGGAACTCCATCCATAACGTCTGCAATCCGCACATGAAATTCTCAGAGCGGTTGAACCTCTAAAGGTACGTCTACACTTGTGCGCTTTCGTGTTCAACTTGCGCTTCAACTTGCATTTCATCTTGCGTTTCATCTTGCCTCTAATGCATGCCTTTTGTTGAATGCATGAAACGCATGCAGCTGTCTTCTAATTAAAACTGTCTACATCAATTCGCCAATCAATTTGTCGCATTCGGCCGTATATACCTGTAGACGTGCATAATTTAAGTTACTTTTTATACTAATTTAAGTTACAAAATTAACTGGAGTGTGTACTGGAACCTTCGGCGTAGAAACAAAAAACTGAACGTTTTCCACGGAAACACCGAACATCTACACGACGCGCGTTCCGCCAACTATGTTTGCATCTTCAGGAGATTAAAACCAGTTTTAATTAGAAGATTAAAACTCAGTTTTATTAGAAGATTAAAACTCAGTTTTAATTAGAAGATTAAAACTCGGTTTTAGTTAGACGATTAAAACTCACTTTTAAAAGATTAAAACTCAGTTTTAATCTTCGTCGAGAAAAGTGTAGTAGTTCGGTGTTTCGTGGAAAACGTCCAGTTTTTTTTTCAAAATTAACCTTAAAGTTAGTGGGCTGTTACAGCTTTAAAGGAACTGCGCAGAAATGGATGTATCAGATGCCACTTGGGTGTTAGTGCAGCTTTTGTAATAATCAAAAAATCAAAAGTAAGGCGGAATAAGCGCCGGCGTGTATAGATAAAAGAGTATTTGAAATGTAATTTTGAAATTATGAAAGAATTGGATAAGGATAATTGTGTCCTGTTTAGAAATTTTACACGCATGTCCAAAATGAACTTTTACAAGCTTCTCGAGCTTGTAAATCAATAAAATCAATTAAAAATAGCTTGTAAATCAATAAAAAGTAGCGTTTCTTCTGCGGAAGACAATTAAACGCAAGGTATAACGCACAAGTGTAGACGTACCAGAACAGTACAGTTCTGTCAATGGTTTATTAACCATTTTAACAATAACGACGTTGTCTTCGAAAAAGATTTTTTTGCTGATGAGGCTTGGTTCCATCTTTCGGGCTATGTTAACTGTCAGAATATAAGGATTGACACAGTTAAAATAAAAACTCCGGTGTATATAAAAGGGCTCAATTGTACCATTCGTTGTATATAAATATGGGGGTGGTCATTTCGTCTTTAATTGTACCCAGTAAAAGTACCCATCACCCAATGTGAAAGCCTTGAAAATTTAAAAAGGGTTAAAAAAAAAGGATTTTTTAGAATTAGGTCTTTTTTTGCTCGGCCAACTTCTTATAATTATACGAGGTGTGGCTATTAAATAACCGAACTGATGCTGCTACCTGCTAACGTGTCGTAACATGTTTGAACAGAACTGTGTCTGGTGATATTTTCCCCACCCTGAGCTCGCTGGATAAGCCAGTGGGTCGCTCAGTTTGACTGTAGCAGTCGTGTGAATTAGTCTACGCACCAGTGACGCGTCGAAAAAATGTTAACAGTTCAGACGGAGCAACGGGTTAATCTCAAGTTTCTTGTTAAACTGGAGAAAACTTTTACAGAAGCTTATGCAAACGTTAAAATAAGTTTACGGGAATGAATGTTTATCCCGCACGCACGTTTTTGAATGGTTTAAACGGTTTAAAGAGGGACGTGAAATGACCGAGGACGATCCGCACCCTCAACGTAAAAAATTAACGAAAATACTGTATATAAAATATGTATACACGTCTATTAATTAGTCACTCACGACACATAAAATTATTTTAAACTCGGCGTTCTAGCGTCGGTCCGCTCGCATCGAGCTAACGTAAAATACTAAATTTCACCAACGGAATCTTCGCTCTAATATATGGACAAATTGTATGCGGACGGACACGCGTACATAATTACAAGGTGCTTAAAAATACGCTTTATACTTATCATATAATACTATAAAAATAATACGCAAATATATAATACGCTAAATATATATAATACGCTAAAAATACGCTTTATACTTATCATATATGTATAGTGCCGACCCTGCGTTGTGGCACACTTTCCGGACCCTAATCATAACCTGAAAGGCTATAATAGACTATCAATATCACTTAAAATAAAATGGTAAGTTGTTATAATTATAGCAACGGGTATCTGATATGAATTTGCAAAATTTACTTAATTTATCTTCAACTTAATAATAACATACAACACACAATATCAATACTTGCACCGTAATTCATACGGGGCTCTATTATCAAATTATGTTTATTCATATTTAACATACTCTTGTCTAAGAATTATTTACTTAATTTATATACGCAACTTACTAACTACTACACTGTGCAATAATTATTTTCCAACTACTACCAATTTCAATCCAACTGCAGTAATTTTCTATGTCATTTTATTGACAATTTATTAATTACAATGCCTCATCCGGAGACTTCTAGGATAATTCCCCCCCGACTTATTACAATCTTTATGTTTCAACTCCCATCTTTCCGAACCAAAAATAATCCTCTATTTTACATAAAAACACCAGAACTAACATACTGCAATTTTCCCCCATACATGTTATGTGTTCGACTTACCACTTCTACCAGAATAAGCTCGATATCTTCTACACTAATGTAAGCTATAAAAAATGTATTTTGTCGACCTAATTTGTGTTTTGTTAATGTTTGTTCATAAGTGTATTATTATTTTAGTTTAGTTTAGGTATTTTTTTTTTGTCATTCCTACCAGTAATTGGATTGTATCTGTTTTGGTAGTTGTATGGAATAAATAAATAAATAATAAATAAATATGAAACATTGTGTTCTGGAAAACAACATTGTTTCATATAGAACGGATTATGAAATTAATAGCTAAACTTGTAGTTATGTAAAATTACAAAGTGATTTTAAAAGTATAGTGTAATTGTATAAATCCATGCCGAATTACAATGTAATATACTAACACACTAAAAGTGGAATTTTGACATGTAAAGTTTATATTTTTACTGTAATTTTACCATATACGTAATGCAAAACTAGAATGGAAAAATACTAAATGTTAAATTATGTGAAAATAAACTGACATAACTTGAGACGAGTATATATTATTTTACGACTACGACTTACAACTTACATATATTTACGAGTACATAATATTTTTTTCCAAATCATTGCATATTCCATGCAATTTGATATTACCTAACGCAGGTCCTTGTTATGTATCTTTACATAGACATTTCTTTATGTGTACGCCACCACTGAATATCTCCACTATTGTGGAAGGATATAATTTCCAATATATTTGCCAGTATTTCATTATTTGTTTTTTAAACTGTACATTAAGTGTAAAATAGAAAACAAGACAAATTTTAAGTGTATTTTAAGTTTATGTAAAAAGAGAAGGGCGAAATATTTTAATACGAGTGTAGCTATATTCAATTGCGAGAACTCTGCCATAGCGCACGACTAGCCTCGTGCCACCTAATCCGTATTCCCTTTTGTTATTTTTGCATTATAATAGCTAATTTAAGTAAACAGAAATCTATTAGAGAATAAACTTGGAGTTGGCGTCGAGATTTTCGCTCCTCGTTAGCCGGTATTAAATTCGACTTCTCGGATTCATTTGTCCCGTATATTTGACCCGCATATTCATTTTGAACTTAGTACGTACCGGGAATCCGGATGAAATTTTAATCTGGGCGCTGTCTCCGAAGATAACTCGGAACTTGACAAGGGCATAGCCAGGGGGGGGGCAAAGGGGGGCGATCGTCCCCCCCCCCAAATGGTTAAGTAGAAACCAAAATAGTCGGGGGGATTGCGCTTGCCGTTGCCTTCAATAACTTTTTTTTTTTTTTTAATCTGCATTGGTTGCCCCCTCCCCCCCAAAGAAAAATACTGGCTACGCCCTTGGAACTTGAACGCGTTTTCCATTAACAACGAAACACTACACTTTTACTCGTAGCGTGCGCTTCACCAACCATAGCAGCATCATCAGGAGATGATTGAATGTGATCAGTTTTACTCACTTCCTGGTTACGTCAACATGACAATGTTCAAAACGGATCCACACCAGTTTCAGAACAAATTTCAGCATTGATAGACTACATGGAGGTCTCATGGTGTAGCCCTCAATTTTTGGAGTACCAAAAAAAAAAATTGATAAAAATAGCAAAATGAACAGACTTTTTATGCAGGGTTTCCTGAAAATCGGGGCAAATATTTGAAACACAGTCTAAAATTTCAAATTTTTAAGATTACATTTTGAAGAAACCAATATTTTTAAACCCCATTGAAAGGTAAATAACTTTATAAGGGAGCTCCAGTCAAAAAAATTATAGGGCATACCCCGTTTAAAATCACTATTAATATCACCGCCACGCAATTTTTTTCCTCTGAACAGGAATCTGGTGTCAGAATGACTCCATCACCCTTCAATCTTCAGCAAAATGCTGAAGGATCTTCATAAAAATGATGAATTTGCCCTAATAAGCTGTACTTTATGTGTGATATATAGTTTCCGAAGTATTTTTGTCCACTAAACACGAATTCGGTATCAGAATTGCACCATCTATCTTCAGTCTTCAGCAAAGTGCTGAACCATCTATCTTCAGTCTTCAGCGTGTACATTTCAGACAACTTTTTTTGTGTGATGGTGTTCTTCAGCGCTTTGCTGAAAACTGAAGATAGATGGTGCAATTTTGATACCAGATCCGTGTTAAGCGGGAAAATACTTCGGAAGCCATGTATCACACTTAAAGCACTGCTGGTAAGCACAAAGTCTTCATTTTTCTGAAAATTCCTCAGCATTTTGCTGAAGTATGTAGAGTGATGGAGCAATTCTGACACCGGATTATATATACATTTTAGACAACTTTTTTTTGTGTGTGACAGTGTGTTTGCACCGATTTTTGTGAGTCCTGTATTATAAAAAAATGATAATTAAGCTGCTTGAGTCTGACTTTTTTGACTGCTGTTAACTATATGAAAATCTTAATTTTTCTTCCATATATAGTGTAGAACAGCCAAATGGAATAAATTCAGCAGCTCTATTATTATGCATATTTTTAGAAAATTCTGAAACACGTAAAATATAATTCTAAAATGACATCTTGCGACGTAAAAATGTCATCCCTAAATCATCACCCTTCAGGTGACAGCTACAACCCCTAAATTTTCAAATTGGATGTAGGGGCTTGTGATACTTCATTTGAATGGTATTTTCATTCTCTATTAAAACTGCTATGGTTTTAAATTTTATTGCAGAAATTAACAAGAAAAAAAAGATAAGTTTCTCCATGGTAGGAAATTCGTTACATTAAAATAATTTTTTTATAAATAATACTATTTGTCAATTTTAGGTTCTGAAATGTTAATAATAACAAAAATAAATGTCTGTAATTGCCGACATTCCCTACTATATAAGATAAAACTTACTAATAAATAAGTACAATTTTTTGCTTGACAATCGAACGACAAAAACGAGCATGCAGCAAAAAAACAAACCTGAAATTTAAGAAGTTGGCCATTGTCAGCTTTAGTGAAATTACCTAGAAACGTGCTGCCCCAAAATAATGTTGTACCGACGATGGAAAACTTGTATACAGACGTCGCGGTGCGGCGTTAGCCCGGCTGGGGTGTGTCCGCCGACGCTTAGTTGTTTTGGTTGATGTGCGTCCCTTGCCACGTGGGACGCATGAGGGAACGCTACACGGTTGTAAAATAGTGTGCAGGTCGCTGTGCCTCCTGAGTGGCGAATTTGGGAAGTTCCCCACATCAGAGTTCCGGTGCGGAACTCTACGACGTGGGAAAGAAATTAAACCACTTACTTTGTTGATGCGGGCTCCCAAACGTACCACATCAGTGTTGTTCAGGTCCCACTAGGGAGACGAGCGGAGAGGACTACCCCGGGACGGTCACGAGCCAAAGAGAGCGAGCAGAGCGGCGTTTTGCTTTTTGTTACCTACGAGCTGCGCGCGCCGCTCGTTTGTCGACGGAAGCGTTCGGGTCAAGTCGTTCTCTCGTGAGAAGGGATGACACTCTCCGGTGACACTTCCCCGCTTGGAGACACTGACTGGGGTAGGTTTGGGAGGTCCCTTTTTATTGTTACTTCCTCCAAAAATTTTTTTTTTTTTCAAAATACAAGATATATGCAACAATACAAAAATAACAATTGCCTGAAAAAGAGAATGCAGTTGGGAAAGAAATAACAATAGAGGGACGTCTTCTACGCTGGACCTGGGCAGCCCCTCGGTGGCTGGCCCTGGCCGGCGTGGTTGCTCGCGACGTCCGAGTCGTCGTCGGCTGCGGCTCGAGGGGCAGGCGGCGACGTGGGCGTCGGGTGTCCGTGTCCGTGGCTAACGGCTGGTATTCTTGATGGTGGTCGGCGACGTCCGGCCTCCGTGGGCTGCGGCTCGTGCGGCAAGCGGGCGGGTGTCGGCGTCGGCATCAGGTGGTCATGTCTGGTGGACAAGGCTCCGTAATTCGTCAGGAGCGGCCACGGGTGGTCCGTCGGCGGTCCTGGACGTGTCCTCGGGGTTGTCCGTCGCTGAGTAGGGAGGGACGGCGGCGTTCCCTTCTGTCGTGGTGGTGGCTGGATCCGGGCGTCTGGCCGGGTCCTGATCTGGTCCTGGATCCGGAGGCGCGGTTGAGCTGGGAATGCAGGTCGGATCTCGACGTAGTTGGTTGGCGCAGCCGGCGCAGCTACTTCGTAGGGTGCGTCGGCCGGATGTGGTGGTATCGTCGTTCCGGGCGCGTCGGTCCTACGTTGTGGATCCGGGCGCGGTTCGTCGGAACGGCCGATGTAGCCGGTCACGGCGCGTCGGTCCAGGCGCTGTGGCCTGGAGCGAGTGTGGGGCCATATCGTCGGGCGGAGCGCGGCGGTCCGGCGTGTGGCTGGAACGGCGGCTGGCCTCGGCGCAGGCGGATTGGGGCGCGGTCGATCCAAACGCGTACGCTGGAGCAGTCGGCGTTGCGGTCCAAGCGCGATCGACTCCAGGCTCGGTCGCTGGAGCGAACGGCGTAATGGATCCGGGCGCGGCGGTCCAGGAGCGATTTAGGCTGGAGCGATCCGGTGGCGGGGTCGGTCCGGGCGTGACGACGTGGGTTCGGGCGTGGTTGCCCCGGGCGCGGATGGTCAGGCTCGGTGGCTGAAGCAGTCTCGGCGTGGCCGGAGCGCCTCGTAGGTGTGATGTTTTTTTGTGGGTCCAGGTACCGGCGCTTGAGCGGTCGGCGTAACAGGAGCGGTCCGCGGCGGCGTCATCTTAACCGTGACGATCTGGGCGTGGTCGATCCGGGCACGGTCGGTCCGAGCGCGTGGGCTGAAGCGAGCGGCGTGGCGGAAGCGACCGACGTCGTGGGTCCGGGCGCGTATGGTCCTGGTGCGGACGCTGTGGCTGTTGGCGTCGTATTACCTGGTGTGGTCGTGGTCAGTTGGAGCTGTCGGCGTAATGGTCTGGCGTGACTGGTAGAAGTGCGGCGGCAGGAGCGGTCGGCGTCGTGGCTCCGGGCATGACGGTCCGGAGTATCGGTCCAGGCGCGGTCGGTCCAGGTTTGATGACTGGAACGAGCGGCAAGGCGGAGCGATCCGGTAGCATCGTCGTGGCTCCGGGCGCGGACGCTGGCACAGGCACGGGACGGCCCGCCCTGGTCGGCAGCTTGTGTCCGAGCAGAAGCAGGTTGGGTGACGTTCCGGCGGCGGCGTCTCGCGGGTCTCGGAGCGAAAGGGGGGCCCTGCAGTAGATGCTGGTGCCCTTGCTTGGCTGTAGGTTACCTTAATTGCATAGGGTTTCCTTCTCCAGGATTCGTTGCTCCTGACCGCGTGCGCTGCTGGCGAGATCTCCTACTTTCAGAGGCGGTTGTCCTCGACGACGTCCTCTCGATGCTCCTTCTCCGTGGTACGGGGCTCGTCCTGAGCCACCTGGAGTAGGCGAGCTTGTCCCCTCACGCAGCCAGGTTCCTAAAGTTGTTCGGCGAACAACCTCGAACAGCGGTCGGTGCTCGAGGGCCTGGGTGGTTGGGCGCTGCTCGTCCACATCGAGGGCGTTGTCGTCGACGTTGTTGGTTACCCCCTGTTCAGGGTGGACTTCGCTGATCCGCATACGGTGGTCCTCCGGTTCACGGTGTCGTCCAGCTGGAACAGCACGGCCGCCATACCTGGGCGGCAAGCGTCGGTTGAGAGGCGGCAGGCCCTGTGTGGGTCCGGTCGGCTTCGGCGGAGCGGTACCGCTAGGGCTGCTGTACTGTGGCCTCGACGACTGCTGTGCTGTGGCTGTCCAGGTGAATTTATTCCGGTCCCTTGAGAGGTCCGTAGGTGGTGCGGCGATCTCGGTGAAGCGGGGGTGTAAGTATGGTTGCCTAGCGAGGGTGAGGTGACCACGTGGTTACGGCTCGGAGGGCAGATGGCGACGTGGGCGCGTCGTCCATTACAGTTGAAAGCGTGGCTGTATGTGTGGTTGCCGAGCCAGGTTACGGTGACCACGTGGTTACGCTGCTACTTACTGTTTGTTGTAAGTAGGCCCGTCGTCCATTACAGTTGGAAGCGGGGTTGCCGAGCCATGTTGCGGCGACCACGTGGTTATTCTGCTACTTACTGGTTTTTGTTCGTGGGTCCGTCGTCCATTATAGTTGGAAGTCGAGCCCCACGTGTTGGTTGCTGAGCCAGATTGCGGTGACCACGTGGTTGTGTTCATGGTGTTTATTGTTTGTTGTGCGTGGGTCCGTCGTCCATTACAGTTGGATGCGGTGCCCCACAGGTTGGGCGGCCATATCGTCGTGCGCGGTGCGGCGTTAGCCCGGCTGGGGGTGGTCCGCGCCGACGCTTAGTTGTTTGGTTGATGTGCGTCCCTTGCCACGTGGGGACGCATGAGGGAACGCTACACGGTTGTAAAATAGTGTGCAGCGTCCGCTGTGCCTCCTGAGTGGCGAATTTGGGAAGTTCTCCCACATCGAGAGTTCCGGTGCGGAACTCTACGACGTGGGAAAGAAATTAACACCACTTACTTTGTTGATGCGGGCTCCCAAACGTACCACCATCAGTGTTGTTCAGGTCCCACTAGGGAGACGAGCGGAGAGGACTTGACCCGGACGGTCACGAGCGCAAAGAGAGCGAGCAGAGCGGCGTTTTGCTTTTTTGTTACCCCTACGGAGCTGGCGCGCCGCTCGTTTGTCGACGGAAGCGTTCGGGTCAAGTCGTTCTCTCGTGAGAAGGGGATGAGCACCCTCTCCGGTGACAACAGGTGAGGGAAACCCACAACTTCCAGGTAATGCAATATGGTTCCAGCAGGATGGTGCACCAGTACATTACGAAGTCAATGTCCGGCAATATATCCACACAATGTTTCCAAATCGCTGGATATGGAGACGTGGTTCTATAGAATGGCCTGCTCGATCACCTGATCTCACGCCGTTAGACTTTTTCCTATGGGGTATGTAAAAAGTATGGTCTACAAAACCAAACCCGACAATTTAGCTGACTTAAGAAGAAGAATAACACTTTTAATTATTTATCATTTCTATTTACGTCTAGGATGCTGCCAAGATGCTGGATGCATTTTGAACATCTGCTGCATTAATAACACTATCACACAAAAAAAGAAAAGTGGTCATTCTTTTTGACCAGACCCATCTAGGGTTATGTATTTCGATGCGCTGAATCCGAATTTGCGGTCAGTTTAACTCGTACACCCTCAAAATTTTGAGTAAATTGCAAAAAACTGCTAAAAATCGCTAAAATTAGCAAAAAAAGCGCAGTTATGCAAGCGAGAAAATTTTTTACGAACAGACAACTAAGTATTTTTTATGTATTTCGATGCGCTGAATCCGAATCTGACGTTGATATAGCTCGTCAACCCTCCAAATTTAGAATAAATTGCAAGAAACCGCTGAAAATCGCTAAAAATCGTGAAAATTTAAGTTATGAAAACGAAAAAATTTTTCGAACTAGATCATGTATGTTTTTTGTGTATTTTGATGCGCTGAATCCCAAATCACAAGTTGATTTAGCTGATAGACTCTCCAAAATTAGAGTAAATTGCGAATAACCGTTGAAAATTGCTAAAAAATCGTGAAAAATTGTAATTATGCAAACGAAAAAAAATGTTAAACTAAATCAAGTATTCTTCTTATGTATTTTGATTTGCTGAATTCAAATCCGAAGTCGGTTTGGCTTGTACACCAAGCCAACTTGTTGCCAACTGATAAATAAATTGCGAAAAAACGCTAAAAATAGCAAGAAATCGTAAAAAACAGTCATGAAGTAGTAGATAATATCACAAAATAGTATTGTTCTTACTCACAGTAATAAACAAACCATGATTCCTTTCAAATTATACTATAATATCTATAGATTGTATAGATAGATTAGAATAAAAAAAAACGACCTTCCTTGATTTTACACTGTTCTTCGCTTGTATCGAACTCCTTTTTTCTTTGAATATTCTAAGCAGTAGGTTTCTCGTTCGTTTTCTATTTTCTCTCGTTATTTCTCTCTTTAAAGTCCAGCAAAAATCGGCCATCATGTTGACATTCCATATTCCTTGATACCAATTCTCCATTTCACTTATGTCTTGATGAAATCGTTCTTATTCTTCACTGTAGTCGATACAAACGAAGAACAGTCTAAAATCAAGGAAGGTCGTTTTTTTTTATTTAAATTACAATCTATTGATGTTAACTAGTATAATTTGAAAGGAATCATGGTTTGTTTATTACTGTGAGTAAGAACAATACTATTTTTTGATATTATCTACTACTTCATGACTATTTTTTACGATTTTGGCTATTTTTAAAGTTTTTTCGCAATTTACTTAAAGTTGGAAGGTGTACAAGCCAAATCGACTTCGGATTTGAATTGAGCGCATCAAAATACATAAGAAAAATACTTGATTTAGTTTAATATTTTTTTTCGTTTGCATAATTGCAATTTTTCACGATTTCTTAGCAATTTTCAGCGGTTATTCGCAATTTACTCTAACTTTGAAGGGTCTACCAGCTAAATCAACTTGTGATTTGGATTCAGCGCATCAAAATACACAAAAAACATACTAGATCTAGTTCAAAAAAATTTTTTTCGTTTTCATAACGTTTTCATAAATTTTTACGATTTTTAGCGGTTTTTTGCAATTTACTCTAAATTTGGAGGGTTGACAAGCTAACTCAACTTCAGATTCGGATTCAGCGCATCGAAATACATAATAAACATACTTGATCTAGTTCGTAAAAAAATTTATCGCTTGCATAACTGCATTTTTTTGCCATTTTTATCGGTTTTTAGCGTTTTTTTGCAATTCACTCAAAATTTTGAGGGTGTACGGGTTAAACCGACCTCAAATTCGGATTCAGTGCATCGAAATACATAACCCTAGATGGGTCTGGTCAAAAGTAATGACCACTTTTTTTTTTGTGTGCCGGTGTAATGATTTGTTTTTAATTTTAATGTAACGAATTTCCTACGCTGGAGAAACTTTTTTCTCTTGTTAATTTCTGCAATAAAATTTAAAACCATAGCAATTTTGAATACAGAATGAAAATACCCTTTAAATGAAGTTCACAAGCCCCTGCTTCCAATTTGAAAATTTAGGGGGTTGTAGCTGTCGCCTGAAGGGGCTTCAATTTAGGGATGACATTTTTACGTCGCAAGATGTCATTTTAGAATTAGAAATTGACGTGTCTCAGAATTTTCTAAAAAAATGCATAATAATGCAGCTACTGAATTTATTCCATTTGGCTGTTCCACACTGTATACATTTTCACAGATTTTTCTTAAACGTCTAATGTTCATGAAAAACGTCTTGAAACATTTTATTGGGTTCAATAGTTCCTCAAATGTTCTGAAACGGCTTGATTTTAAGTTAAAGCGAAACAATTTTTCTTCTTATCTTTCTTCAAAAAAATATTTAATTGAGTGTCGCGTCTGGCAACAAAAAGACTGCATTTGTTGTACGTATTTTTATTTAAAAATGAATGTATTATAAGCGACTACATCTCTAAGGTAAAACTTTGTATCCACATTCAAATAAATCCTGCATCGCATGCATAATGAATTCCCCTTCCAATTTACATATTTATTATAAATATGAATATAATATTACCTCCACGCGTACAGCTGCACCTCCGCGCAATTGCCTCGAAGATAAATTAAGTTTCGTTCTATAAATTAAGCAAAAATTTCAAACGTCCATTCCCAGATGGATATATTCCGACGGCGTTTCGTTTCGCGTATGAATTTTTACACAGCGTCCGAAGAATGCATAACGAATTCGGTTTCGGTGCATTCGTAAACATTACACACGCTGAAACAAAACTTTAAAACTGGAATATGTTTCCTGAGGAGAACCGAAGCGTACTGTCTTCGGAACGATCCTGAATGGAATATTAATCGCGAGTTATAAATGTACCGAAAGTTTATAAAATGTTGAGCAAGTTCCCTAGGACTTCGGCGTCTTCGGATACATGAGTCAGATGTCAGATATCACTTACAGAAAAGTGGAGACCGGTCAAATGTAAACCGAAAAAAATAACTGACATAGTGAAATAAAGGCAACTATAATTATATACGAGGTGTGGCTATTAAATAACTGAACTGCGAATCCCAATAAAAAGACTAAGAAATGAGATAATTTTATGTATTACACAAGTTTCTAGTGTGTCTTAAGACGATATTTTTTAAGACGAAGGCGTTGAAAAATTTGAAAATGAAAATAAAACGACTGAAAACTTCAGCGCCTCATTGCTAATACTATTTGCGACAGAAAAATTTGACAGGGACATATTTTTGAAGTTTAAGACGTGCCCTTTCCGATGGTGTCCATGAAATTCCTCCAAAACATTATTGGTTATGAAAAAAAGCAGTTTAAAAAAAAACACGATTTTTTTGCACTTTTTTTAAATCAAATTTTCTAGGGGTTTCCGGTCTGAAATGGATTTGGAACCTCACTAACCAGTGGAATAAATGTCTGAACTTTAAGTATACGTGGTTCAAAGATCGATTTTTTCCCCTTATGCGTTCAAAATGGCGTCTGAACTGCAAAATTTTTGCGTAGAAATTCAAGAATTTTTTATTATAAAATGAGGCACTTTAACAAAAATTGTCAAGAATAAAACGTTCTTAAAATCACTCAAACAATGCACTGGAATTTTTACAAAATTTGTGAGCAACTTTTTGGATTTTGCAAATACTTAAGTCAAATTTTGCAAAATTTAAAAAACTGCTTAAAAAATTCTATGGTCCTTTTTGATGATTTTAGTCCTGCCTACTGGACTAAATGTAAAAAAACTAAACCAATGCAGAAAATTACCCCTTTTTTTCATGTTGAAATCCCTTTTTAAATCTTGAAAAATTGTAAAAAACAAACTACAAAAGCTCACAAAGCTACGCACGTGAGGCCATGGAACATTCTATGTCTTTGAACCCATGGCGTCATGCGTCACATACATGATGCTCGATAGAGTTTTTCCCTACCCCAGATTTTGCCCTCTTCAGGTTAGGCAAACTATCAAGACCCATGACGTCATGCGTCACATACATGATAGCCATCTTTACCAAGCGTGACGTGACGCAAAACCATGACGCAGATCGCAATATTTCCCAGGGACAATCCCATAATAAAGACATTCGAATTTTTTTATTTTAATTCCCTATTAACGCATATTAAACTTAATCCACCCGTTATTAAAACACCGTATTAAATTCAGTTAAACGCTGGCGAGGAACCCAGCGCAATTTCCGCTTTATTCAATTCTTTATCTCTTGCATTGTCCACACCGAAGACCGATTCGCCTGCAGCACCGAGTGTACCGAGTCCTTATCTTCACTGCGTTTATTATAAAAAGTTTCCCTCCAAGTGATTTTACTTTTACTCGTCCTCTGGGCGGCCGTAACGGATACCGACTCGCAGGAGCGGGAAACTTGTTTAATATAACGGAAAAATCTGCGGTGCTGTATAGGAAATCGAAGGCGTCCGTACACAAGTGCACAATTGAAATGTTTACAGTTTCGTTATATTTATTCTTGCGGTGTGCAATTGGTAAACTTGGTAAGTGTTTCGATACGTTCGGATCAGTCATCAATTTGCGTATATAGTGAGAAATTGTTAGGAAAATAGTGAGAGTAATAAGTTATAGTCTAACAAAGAAATAATGAAATGAGACACGATTAATTACAATTATATACAAAGCAATTGATTGTCGCTCACTTTTCGTATTAATAACATCCTTATATGGGGTAGTTTCCGTCTTTAGAAAAGTGAAAATATATAAATCTTTTAATTTTTTTTTTTTTTGTTTCCCTTTTTTTTTTAATAAAAAAATTTTTTCCCCCCCCCCCCCCCCCCTTTTTTTAAAAAAATTTTCCTTCCCTATTTTTTTTTTTTTTTTTTTTTTTTTTTTTTTTTTTTTTTTTTTTTTTTTTTTTTTTTTAAAACAATTTTTTTTTTTTTTTTTTTAAAAAAAAAATTTTTTTTTTTTTTTTTCCTTTATTTTTTTTTTTTGTTTTTTTTTTTTTTTTTTTTTTTCCGTATAAAAAAAAAATTTTTTTTTTTTTATAAAAAAAAAATATTTTTATTTTTTTTTTTCTTTTCCCCCCCCCCCCCCCCCCCCCCTCCCAACACATTTTTTTTTTTTTTTTTTTAATTTCCCCTTCCCCCCTTTTTTTTTTTTTTTTTTTTTTTTTTTTTTTTTTTTTTTTTTTTTTTTTTTTTTTTTTTTTTTAAAAAAAAAATTTTCTTCCCCCCCTCCCCCCCTATTTTTTTTTTTTTTTTTTTTTTTTTTTTTTTTTTTTTTTTTTTTTTTTTCCTCCTCCCCCCCCCCCTCCTCCCCCCCCCCCCCCCCCCCCCCCCCCCCCCCCCCCCCCCCCCCCCCCCCCCCCCCAAAAAACCCCCCCCCCCCCCCGGTTTTTTCCCCCCCCCCCCCCCCAAACCCTTTTCCCCTTCCTCCCTCTTTTCCTCCCCCCCCCTTTTTTTTTTTTTTTTTTTCTTCCCCCCTCCCCCCCCTCCTTTTTTCCTCACTCTCTCTCTCCCCCCCCCCCCCCCCCCCCCCCCCCCCCCCCCCCCCCCCCCAACCCCTCTCCTCTCCCCCCCCCCCCACCCCCCCCCCCCCCCCCCCCCCCCCCCCCCCCCCCCCCCCCCCCCCCCCCCCCCCCCCCCCCCCCCCCCCCCCCCCCCCCCCCCCCCCCCCCCCTCCCTCCTCTTTTTTTTTTTTTCCCCCCTCCCCCCTTCCCCCCCCCCCCCCCCCCCCCCCCCCCCCCCCTTCCCCCTCCCCCCCCCCCCCCCCCCCCCCCCCCCCCCCCCCCCCCCCCCCCTTTCCCCTTCTTTTTTGGTTTTTCCCCCCCCCCCTCCCCCCCCCCCCCCCCCCCCCCCCTCCTCTCCCCCCCTCCCCTTTTTTTCTCCTCTTCCCCCCCCCCCCCCCCCCCCACTTTTTTTTCCCCCCCCCCCCCCCCCCCCCCCCCCCCCCCCCTCCCCCCCCCCCCCCCCCCCCCCCCCCCCCCCCCCCCCCCCCCCCCCCCTCTCTCCCCCCCTTTTTTTTTTTTTTTTTTGGTCTCCCTGGGGGCCCCCCCCCCCCCCCCCCCCCCCCCCCCCCCCCCCCCCCCCCCCCCCCCCCCCCCCCCCCCCCCCCCCCCCCCCCCCCCCCCCCCCCCCCCCCCCCCCCCCCCCTCCCCCCCTCCCCCTCCCCTCCCCCCCCCCCCCCCCCCCCCCCCCCCCCCCCCCCCCCCCCCCCCCCCCCCCCCCCCCCCCCCCCCCCCCCCCCCCCCCCCCCCCCCCCCCCCCCCCCCCCCCCCCCCCCCCCCCCCCCCCCCCTCCCCCCCCCCCCCCCCCCCCCCCTTTCTTTTCTTTTTTCCTTTTTTTTTTTTTTCTTTTTTCTCTCCTTTCCTCCCCCCTTTCTTCTCTTTCTTTCCTTTTCTTTTTTTTTTTTTTTTTTTTTTTTTTTTTTTTTCTTTCTCCCCTTTTTTTTTTTTTTTTTTTTTTTTTCTTTCCCCCCTTTCCCCCTCCTTCCCTCCTCCTTTTTTTCTTTCCCCCCCCCCCTTTTCCCCCCCCCCCCCCCCCCTTTTTTTTCCTCCCCTTCTTTTTTTTTTCTTTTTTTTTTTCCCCCCCCCCCCCCCCCCCCCCCCCCCCCCCCCCCCCCTCCCCCCCCCCCCCAACCCCCCCTCCCTCCCCCCCCCCCCCCCCCCCCCCCCCCCCCCCCCCCCCCCCCCCCCCCCCCCCCCCCCCCCCCCCCCCTCCCCCCCCCCCCCCCCCCCCCCCCCCCCCCCCCCCCCCCCCCCCCCTCTCCCCTCCCCCCCCCCCCCCCCCCCCCCCCCCCCCCCCCCCCCCCCCCCCCCCCCCCCCCCCCCCCCCCCCCCCCCCCCCCCCCCCCCCCCCCCCCCCCCCCCCCCCCCCCCCCCCCCCCCCCCCCCCCCCCCCCCCCCCCCCCCCCCCCCCCCCCCCCCCCCCCCCCCCCCCCCCCCCCCCCCCCCCCCCCCCCCTTTTCCCCCCCCCCCCCCTCCCCCCCCCCCCCCCCCCTCCCCCCCCCGGGGCCTTTTTTTTCCCCCCCCCCCCCCCCCCCCCCCCCCCCCCCCCCCCCCCCCCCCCCCCCCCCCCCGTACATACAGTTACAGAGTACAACGTCGTCGAAGTATGCCGTGGAATCGGTACCGAATGTATTGAACCTTGATTATTACTCTTAGGATTGTCAAATTTTGAAGTTTTTATTAGGTAAAAAAAAACTGGACGTTTTTCACGAAACGCCGAACTATACTTTTCTCGACACGCGTTTCGCCAACTAAGTTGGCATCTTCAGGAGAAGATTAAAACTAAATTCTAACCTAGACACTTGCACTATTTAAACTTAATTTGTTGTCACGGTTCACTGAACCGTAACATCTGTCTTTGTTTATCAGAGCAAAACAATGGACTGGTGGGTATCGGACCATTGTCCTCATTCATACTACTGTTACACTTAATGATTTCTAAACTTTCAAAAGCATCCAACTGTTTACTGTTTGTTACATTTCTAATTCATTTTAAATTATTTATGTCTATCATATCATTGTTGTCAAAAGCGTGTTGGGCAACACAAAATTTTTCCGTTCTGCCATATTTCAAATGAGCCATGTGTTCCTTAAATTTAGTCAAAATAGATCTTTTTGTGTGCCCAATATACTTTTGATTACAGTCTTTACAACTTACTTCGTATATTCTTGACTTTTCGTTATTGTTGATTTTGTCTTTGGGGTTACCCAAAAACGCCTGTAGTTTATTTTTAGAATTATAAACCAAATTGATATTAATATTCTTAAAAACTTTATCTGGTCCGCGGGTGAATTTAGGTTCATATGGTAACGAAACAAATTTCGAATTGTCAGTATCTCTACGAAAAGTCGTGGAATTGTACAGGGTTCTCTTAAATTTATACTTCCTTATTAACTTATCTATTAAATGGACTGAGTAACCGTTATTCTTAGCTATATTCTTAATTAATTTTTTCCCGTGTTCAAACCTCTCTTTACTGAGGGGGAAATTTAACAAACGGTGAATTAGAAAATTAAAACTTGCCATTTTATGTTGAAAAGGGTGGTGTGAATCGGTGGAAATATATCTGAGAGTCGCGGTTTCTTTCCTATATACATCAAACTCTAACTTATTTTCACTATTTCTAATAACTAATACATCTAAAAATAGTAGCTGTTCATTGTGTTCCATTTCATAAGTACATTTTATGGTAAGGAAACGGTAATTTAATATTGCAAAAAAATTATCTAAACTAATTTTGACTTTTGTATCAAATACCGCGAAGATATCGTCCACATACCTGAACCAGACTCTAGGGAAATACTCGAATTTATATTTTGCTTCTGTCTCAAATTTGCTCATAAAAAGATTAGCAATGAAAGGTGACAAGGAGTTACTCATTGTCGTTCCCTCATGTTGTTGAAAGTATTCACCATTATACTGAAAACAATTTTGATTCATACAAATACTGGTAAGCCGCATGTATTCCTTAATAATTTTATCGTCAAAACCATTTAATTCCAGTAATCCCCTGAGGTAGTCCAAAGTTTGCGGAATTGGGACACTTGGAAACAATGGGCATACATCAAACGAGACCAAAAATTTCACCTTCTTGCAATTGGATATTTTTGATATTGTTAATGAACTCACTAGAATTTTTAACTGAAAAACTTGTTTGTGCAACAGGCAAATTTTCGAACTCGTTCTTTAACCATTTTGACAAATTATAAGTGGGGGATCTTATCGCTGAGACAATTGGTCTTACAGATTTTCCTGGTTTATATATTTTTGGTAAACAATATAATTTAGGTATTACTGGATTTGACAATTGTAATTTTTGTCTCAGTGAAGGACTAATAAGATTGTTACATTCTTTTAAAGATTTTTAACTTCAGTTGTCATTTTTGGCAAAGGATTGTTTGATAATTTATGGACCACTGTTTATTAAATTGTCTACTCTTTCAAAATAATCACTTTTGTCTAAGATAACAACCTTATTTCCCTTTTTTATTACATTTTAAAAACATATACAATTATTAAATTAAATTCGCTATTACATTTTTTTTGAATGCCATGGAAACTGCTAAAAATAAGAGCACCGATTGGTTTTAAGATATAGACGTGATATTACAACGTTAAGTAAAAAAAAATCCAAAAATATCCTAGATCGGGCATGGTAAATTTATTTCTACCTATTTTCATATGTAGATAGGATAATAACAAATACAACAGTATACTATTAAGTTGTTTTTAATTATAACTCTCTTTTCAATGTAATTTAAAAATAAACTCTTTTTTTTTTCAGCAAAAGAAAAATATTGACAAAAAAAAATCTCTCGTAATATATCAACCTGTTTTTACGTATGTGTACATGGACATCGGGGGCCCACCAATAATAACAACGACGTAACGAACGGCAAACAGAATCGACCTCTTCGGCATAATTTTTATCGACGCTTCGGGCGAGAAAACGTCAAAAAAATCGCGGTCACGTCAGGAGTGATGCTCTGCATAAATAATGTGTTCAGCAGAGGGAACGGTCGCGCTGACATAGGCGTAACTGGTGGGAGGGGGAGTGGGGGTGTCACCCACCCTCCATCGCAAAATATTTCGAGTTCACCCTCGAAATAGTCCGGGAGCCAGCGACAGATTTTCGTGACCAAGTCCCTCTCAAGCGATAATAATTAGTGGAATGCATCAGAGAGTTGTATCATAAAGACTCGTGAACGTCAGCTGCGGTTCCGTGGGTGGGATGAGCGGCGGTAGCCTCCCACGCACGGAGGAAAAAAATGTTTAGTCATTTCCTCCTGACTAAAAATTTGTCAAACTATAGTTAATCCAATATCTTGAAGAAAAAAAGTCAGCTGACTATAACATGGTGTATTATACGTCAGCTGGTCGCTTGAACGTGAAAAAAAATGTATAGGTACATTCAATGATTTCCTCTCAACTAAAAATTTACCTAATGATAGCTTATATGCTACTGTGAATGAATATAAATGTCAGCTGGCTGTACCTTGGTGGAAAGATCGTCAACTGATACCTTGAAAGTTGTAACGCAGAAGTTAGGCGGGTGCATATATCGCCTATTTAAATGCACCAGCTGACGAGTTTTTCCTCGACTTACCGCTAGCTGATTTTTTTATTAATTACAGAAGTATATTAACAATCAGGTTACAAATTTTTATCCGGGAGGAAATGACGTATCTTAAATTATTCTCGTTATTTCTAAAGATTGAAGCAATACTCAATCACTTTTTTAAAATGAATGTTATTTATCGAACATCTAAGTTACAATAAACCATAAATTGATTAATTTACTTATCTAAATATTTCTTCAGTTATTCAATTATATACTTATTAGTTTTAAAGTATCTATACAGAATATTGATTTAATATTGATTTAACACTCATATAGAAGCGTAATGCCAAATAATTTAAGATACGTCATTTCCTCCCGGATAAAAATTTGTAACTTGATTGTTAATATACTTCTGTAATTAATAAAAACAATCAGCTAGCAGTAAGTCGAGGGAAAACTCGTCAGCTGGTGCATTTAAATAGGCGATAGCCGCCTAACTTCTGCGTTACAACTTTCAAGGTATCAGCTGACGATTTTTCCACCGAGGTACATTGCTGACATTTATATTCATTCACAGTAACATATAAGCTATCATCAGATAAATTTTTAGTTGAGAGGAAATCATTGAATGTACCTATAATTTTTTTTTCACGTTCAAGCGACCAGCTGACATATAATACACCATGTTATAGTCAGATGACTTTTTTTTCTTCAAGATATTGGATTAGCTATAGTTTGACAAATTTTTAGTCAGGAGCAAATGACTAAAATTTTTTTTCTCCGTGCGTGGGAGGCTACCGCCGCTCATCCCACCCACGGAACCGCAGCTGACGTTCACGAACCTTTATGATACAACTCCCTGATGCGTTTCACTAATTATCGTTGGAGAAGAAATAATTGACCAAAGTTTGACCTGGCTCCCGGACTAAAACGAAATAGTTAAATTAAAAAAATCGTCACTTCCTAATGAGGGCTATCGCGTATGACTTCGCCGCTAGAGGCGCTAGTGTGGCGTGAGGTCTCCGAAATGTCAAATGTCACTGTTTGTGGTGGACTAGGCGGGTTTATTTTTAATTAGAGTAATGTGAATATTCAATTGCAATACCTGAGATTAATTATGGCAAATATGAGTTACGGGTCAATGAATGTCAGTGCTTTAAAAGCGGAGCTAAGAAAAAGAGGTGCAAAATTAAGCGGGTTGAAAGAACAGTTAATTCAGAGGTAAGTTTGTTTACTGTTTACAAACACACATTTTTTGTCAAAAGTATGCTTATTTACCGAGGTTACATCTATGTTTTTCCTCTTTTTACAGACTTCAAGACTATGATAGAAATAATAATTTTATTGGAAACTTATGTCCTCCTTTTTTTCCGAACAAAACGGGACTGCGCAACACTGCGGCATGCTGGATATTTTTACGGTACGGTTTTAAGGTATGTAAACTTTGTTTTCACGCCCGTAGTAACAAACTTTGACAGCTATACTTCAAAAAGAGTACAAAAACGGTAGCCCTCATTTAATAAATCTGTACGATTTTCTGTTATACTTTAGGGGAATATAACGAGACATCCAAAAAGAAAACGTCATCAAAGTTGATTTCCATTATTTATTTTACAATTCCGACAGCCATTTCAAAAATTTGACAACAATAAAGCTTCGTTTCGGGCATCGAAATAACCGCTATTTCCATCTCCCTTATGATGATGTTTTTTTTTTGGATGACTCTTTATTATCCACTCAGGAATGTTCATCTGAAATACACCAATATACAAAGAAAGTACAAGTACACCAAGATACAAAGGATAGATACAAGGGGGAGATGCATTAGTTTGTACCGCAATTCATTCATCTTAAATGAATTTGAGTTTACGTATTGCTTATATTTAAATTAAAATGGTGTGTAAATTAAATAATGATGACACTGGTAACGTAGCGCCCGATCTAGCAATACTGCGGAGACGGGACTTGGAAGGGCGGTAGGTTAACATGTAATCCACCTTTAGTACAAGTTTGAACTTGTTAGCGTCATTTGTTTGTGACTGTTTTCGTAAACCGTTTTTTTCTAGTGCGTTTTAAAAACGAGTGATATTAATTTTGAGCAACGGTGTGCCATTAGGTTTTGCTTCAAACTTGGACACAGCGCAACGGATACTTTTGCAAAACTTCAACACGTCGACGGAGTCAGTGTTTTATCAAGAGCCCAGGGTTTTCGGTGGTTTAAGGCATTCTCAGAAGGAAGAGAGTCGATTGAAGATGAACCACGCATCGGAAGGCCTCCATCTTCAAGAAAAAATGTCGATAGAATACGGGATCTTGTGCGTTCAGATCGTCGGTTGACGACAAGAATAATCGGGGAAGAGCTAAATTTGAATCACACCACTGTTCATCAGATTTTGACTAAGAAATTGGGGATGAGAAAAATATGCGCAAAAGTGGTTCCAAAAGACCCTTCGCAGGAACAAAAGGACATCGGAAGAGAAAGGTTGAGTACGATCCGGAAACCAAGCACCAAGGCATGGAATGGCACACTTCAAGCTCTCCAAGACCCAAAAAAGCAAGAACGAACAAGTCGAAGGTCAAATGCATGCTGATTTGCTTTTTTTGATAGCCAGGGAATTGTCCACAAAGAGTTTGTGCCTCCAGGCCAAACAGTAAATCAAAACTTTTACAAAGAGGTTATTGAAAAACTTTTATTGGAAAAATCGAGAGGTTCTCGAAAAAGTTATTTTGAAGGAGACAATACTGAATTGTAATTTTATTTTACACACCTCGTATAAGAAGATGCAACGTTTTATATAACCCTCGAATACCCTAATTGTTAGAAGTATTGTTTTGCGCATGATTTAGGACCCCCCTGCGCAATATGCTTTTTGTCCCAAGATTTTTGTTCATTTCGATTTACACACAGGGTTTATACAGGGTGAATCAAAGTTAAACCGCCAAACGTTCAGGGTCGATGTGTCAGGTTAAAATAAGACGTTTTTCATCTATAAATTTTTTCCCAAAAAATGCACCCCTCCGAGCTAGAGCGAAAAGGAAAAAAAATAAAGAAAAGTGCGTCTCGTCTCATGGCATTTATTACAAAACGGATAAGGTTTGGAAATTCACAAAAACTGCTCGAAATAACTGCCAGCATATTCAATGCAAAGCTCACACCTACGGACGACAGACTGAGCTGCTGCACGGCACTCTGCTGGTGTGATCTCCCGGGCTGCTTGAATAATCCTTTCCTGGAGGGCAGCTTCGTCGTTGACGGGCTCCGCATAAACCTTTTCCTTCATCGTACCCCAAACAAAAAAGTCCAAAGGAGTCATGTCCGGAGAGCGCGCAGGCCAAGGGCGGGGGCAGTCTCTACCGCGACCGATCCATCTTCCCGGAAAATAGTTGTGCAACCATCGCTGGACCGGTAGAATGTAATGGGCTGGGCATCCATCTAATTGGAACCATCTGTTTACTCTATCATTTAAAGGCATGTCGTCTAAGATTGGTTGAAAATCATTTTCCAAAAAAATGAAGAAAATCTTGACATTGAAAAATTGGACCGATGAGTGAGTTGTTGCACAATCCCATCCAAACGTTGCACGAAAATTGATATTGAAAATGACTATCTCGTACGGCATGAGGATTTTAGTGCTGCCAAATGTGAGCGTTATGCTGAAAAAAGATGCTTCGTCGGTCCAAATCACCATCCGAGGGAAAAAAGCATCATTTATGGTTTGCTGCAAGAATCATTCAGAAATTACTCTTTTTCGCGGCAGGTCAACAGGTAACAAATTCTGAACTTTATGCAGATGATATGGATAACGACCGTCTGCCTTCAAAGTCCTGTTCGCAGTGGTTTGCGTATATCCTGATTGCAAAGAACATATCCGCGTGCTGTTAGTAGGCGTTTCAGCGAAGTGCTCAAGATATGTTCTGTTTTTCTTTCAGTTTGAAGAGGTGCGAAAATTTCATCTGCTCGTGACCGCAATTAAGTTGACCCTGTTTCTCTTAGACGTTGAAAAGTACAGGAAAACACTGATCTGTCAGGCAATCTCCTTCGCGGGAAATTACGAGCGTACTGAACTTTTGCAGTGCGCGCATTGCCATTACAGTACCCGTAAACAAACACACGCCACCACAGAAATTGACATTCTCCCTCTAAGAGTTATTACAACTGTGCATAGGGAGAATACACATGAAAAAGACGTAGGACACACAACCAAACCCTGTGACAGGTGCCAATTGCCACAGGCGGGATTCGACCCGCGCGGATAATATAATAATAGCTCTCGGAGAAATCGCCATCTTCTCACCTGGAGCTTTACCCACTGAGCTATCGCCGCTACACAATATCCGCGTACTCAGCTTCAGTGTAAATATTTGGAATGATTCTGATTAAAATTACGACCAAACGCACTTAAAATGCACTACAACTCCAATTAATAAATTCACTCAGAAAAATGTCAAAGGCTGTCAAAGTTTGACATCCACAAAAAAACCCCAGGTAATAAATGCCACGAAACGAGACGCATTTTTCTTTATTTTTTCCTTCAATTTTTGGGGAAAAATTTATAGATGAAAAAAAGTCATATTTTAACCTGACACATCGACCCTGAACGTCTGGCGGTTTAACTTTGACTCACCCCGTATGTTTAATGAAATTGAACGAAAGTTTAATGAAATTGAACATGAAACAAATCTGGTTGTTTCAAATATTTTGGGTCTTCGATTTTTTTACGAAAGGCGTTCTTGGAGCTCGGTTATTCTTTGAAAACGAGCAATGGTAACGCCAATGGCCCGCTGTCACGCCGCCGCCTCTACCGCCTCCAACCGACGCTGCCAAAGGCTCGCGGCTTACTTCTCCTTATTATATTAAAAATCTCATACAAACCCCATTATCGCGAGAGAAACGCAATTACGGCGCTGCTCCTCCGACTTGACGGCCCAATCATAAATTATATTACGTAAGCGCTGGAGTTGTTTAATATAGATGAGGTACGAGATCTGGGAGTCAATTAGCGGGTGTCTCCCGGTGCGTGCGCCTGTCGCAATATGACACAACTATGTATTGTGTACGTGATTTATAGGAACAAAACAGATTGCGTGTTATCGCGGTGCGGTGTCGGCAAACTACGCCAAATTTGCTTAAGGTATACATACACCTCCCCTTACCACCCGCCCCCTCCTCGGTCGGTTGCCTGCCGCCCGACTGGCCTCACTCAAGTCCTGGTGACAATCGGGCTGACGGCCCACGCAGCTGATAAACTTCCCGATGTGATTAATTTCGTTCTTTGTGTGCGTCTCCTAGAATATTAGCCGCGCTTAGAACGCTGTATCTATTCAATAGCTATTGTGTTAGAAATTAATTTTGTACGTGAAGAGATACAGTATGCGCAGAGACAAGTGATACACTCTGTCTTTGGTCCGACAATTTGCCACTAAATCTCGCACAAACTACAGAAAATTGTTCTCCAAACGATTCCGTCGACTTTTCTTAATGTTAAAATCGGTGTGCCTCATGGTAGCGTGTTAGGCCCATCGCGTATTTACACCTATTCAGATAAACTTTTTTTAATTTTTTAATATTCGTGTCCTCTTCCATTTGAGAGTTAAACAAAACTGAATAAATGATCAAGTTGACCACGATCATTTTTGTAGTAATCTTTAACATTTACACTAAGAGACTGGCAACGTAGCGCCCGATCTAGCAACACTGCGGAGACGAGACTTGGAAGGGCGGTAGTCTAACATGCAATGCACCTTCAGTATCAGTTTGAACTTGTTAGAGTTATTTGCTTGTTCCTTGTGACTGTTTTCGTAAATCGTTTTTTTTCCAGTGTGTTTTAAAAAATGAGTGACAATAATTTTGAGCAACGGTGTGCTATCAGGTTTTATTTCAGACTTGGGCACAGCGCAACGGATACTTTTGCAAAACTTCAACCCGTCTACGGAGTCAGTGTTTTTTTTTCAAGAGCCCAGTTTTTTCTGTGGTTTAAGGCATTTTCAGAAGAAAGAGAATCGATTGAAGATGAACCACGCAGCGGAAGGCCTTCATCTTCAAGAACCGATGAAACTGTCGATAGAATACGGGATCTTGTGCGTTCAGATCGTTGGTTGACGACACGAATGATCGGGGAAGAGTTAAATATGAATCATACCATTGTTCATCAGAATTTGACTAACACATTGGGAATGAGAAAAATCTGCGCAAAAATGGTTCCAAAAAAATCTTTCGCAGAAACAAAAGAACATCAGGAGAGAAAGGTGACTTGACTTTTGGAACTTGTCATTACTGGTGATCAGACTTGGATGTTTGAGTACGACCCGGAAACCACACGCCAAAGTATGGAATGGCACATTTCAAGACCCGGAAAAGCAAAAGGGAATTGTTCACAAAGAGTTTGTGCCTCAAGTCCAAACAGTAAATCAACACTACAGAGAAGTTAAAATATAATATCGGTTATGACTTAAACACACAAAAACATCGTAACGTCACAGGTAATTTGTTTATCTTTTTGTTAAAGGGTAACACCATTCTACAACCCCTAAATTTTAAAATTGGAGGTAGGGGCTTATGATACGTCATTTGAAAGGTCTTTTCATTCTCTATTCAAAACTGCTATAGTTTTGAATTTTATTGCAGAAATTAACAAGAAAAGTTTCGCCAGCGTAGGAAATTCGTTAAATTAAAATAAAAAACAAATAATTATTAACGCTGCGGATGTTCAAAATGCATGCCTCCAGCATCTTGGCAGCATCCTAGACATGAATAGAAATATCTTCTAACGTTAGTTAACATCTGCGGGCTAATCGATCTAATTGCAAGTGTTATTCTTCTTCTTAAGTCAGCTAAATCGTCGGGTTTGGTTTTGTAGACCATACTTTTTATATATCCCCATAGGAAGAAGTATATCGGCGTGAGATCAGGTGATCGTGCCGGCCATTCTACAGAACCACGTCTCCTATCCGGCGATTTGGAAAGATTGTGCGGAGATATTGCCGGACATTGACTTCGTAAGGTGCTGGTGCACCATCCTGCTGGAACTATATTGCATTACCTGGAAGCTGTGGGTTTCCTTCAGCTGTACAACATTATTTTGGAGCAGCGCTAAATAAGTTTCTCCATTCAAATTGCCATCAATGAAGAAGGGACCAATGATATTTTCTCCTATTATTCCTCCCCACACATTAAATTTCTCAGTAGTTCCCTCATCCAGTGAGGATTTTCTCTCGACCAGTAACGACAGTTTTGGCGATTAACATGGCCGTGAAGTGTAAATGTAGATTCATCCGAAATGTAGAATTCGTCTATCAAAATCGTCTTCCGCGAGCTCATTAGTTGGTACCAGTTTATATGGGTGCATCTGATTTTCTGTCAACTACGTATTTATTAGTAAGTTTTTATCTTATGGTAGGGAATGTCGGCAATTACAGACATTTATTTATTATTGTTTACATTTCAGAACCTAAAATTGACCAATAGTTTTACTTATAAAAGTTTTATTTTAATACAACGAATTTCCTAAGCTGGAGAACTTATCTTTTTTTTTCTTGTTAATGTTTGCAATAAAATTTAAAACCATAGCAGTTTTGAACAGAGAATAAAAAGACCTTTGAAATGTATCACAAGCCCCTACTTCCAATCTGAAAATTTAGGGGTTGTAGCTGTCACCTGAAGGGGCTTGAATTTAGGGATTTAGAATTAGAAATTGACGTGTGTCAGGATAATGGAGTTACTGAATGTATTCCATTTGGCTGTTCTACACTGTATAAGTCACATTTTCGGTTTAAATTATACAATTTATAATCTGTTTTATTTTTTGTGTTGAAACATTTATGTTTAATTATATAACTTTCCAGTTATAGCGGATAAAATTCTCAGTTGTTCAGGGAGTTTTGCGTCCCAGAAAACAAATATAACCGCATGTTGGCCGGTCGCGACGCCACGTGTCAGAAGTTCCCTAAGTGATATTTAATTGTCGGTGTACCGGAATGAAATTAATGTCCACCCAGTTTTATTAATTCCTAAAGTTGGGGAAGTTTAGGGGCGGTCATGTTCTTGCATATGCCACGAAATTCTCGCCAACTTCGCGGGACAAGTCGGACAGGCGGCAGTGGCGTATCCCGACGGCTGTCGCTTGTGGGGATATTAATAACTACTGAAGGGATGAGGGATGATGGCCGCTCTCTGCCTTGTTTGGGGTTCAGAGGATTTTTTTTGGCAGCCTTGGATATGTTGGTGTGGACATTATGTACACAGATCGCCGTTCGGTCTTTAAAATGGCCCGGCAACTTTTCGACGTTTTATGGACACAGATGTTCATTTATTAAAATAGATCCTTTAACCAAGAACTATTTATTGTTCTAGTCAGATTACTTACAATGAGTATAAAAGCGTTACAGTACCAGATATTTTTTCTCCAATTTGTACGACACATTGGTGATATTCTTTTCAACCTACATTAGCAAGTTTTTTGTGTTCTTCCTTCTCAGTAAGAACAGGTTGCAAGTTGAGAAGGTGCATATAATCCAGACAATCTTCAAACACGTATTTATGACTTATAACCGCCTAAAAAAATTTTTTTAGGCGTTTTGCCTAAATTTTAAAAATATTTTGCCAAAAAAAAACTTTTAGGCAAGCCAAAAGATTAATCTAATAATCTTGTGAACTTGTGAGAAAATAAGAGGTGTCTAAATTAAGTAATGAGACTGATTTTTTTAAATATTCTTATTCGAATAGAATTACAATTCAGTATTGTCTTCTTCAAAATAACTTCATTGGGAAGCCACACAGCGCTGGAGACGGTTCTTCCATTCCTTATAGCAGTGCTGGAACTAGTCTTCAGCTGGTCGGTTACAGCCGTTTGAATGTTTTCTATGGTCCCAAAATGACGTCCCTTGAGGTGATTTTTCAATCTCGGGAAGAGAAAAAGTCACAAGGACTCAAGTCAGACGAATAAGAATGCTGAGGAGCTACGGGAATGTTTTTACTGGCTAAAAACTCGTTTACTGAAATGGCTGTGTGACAAGGCGCATTGTCGTGATGCAACATCCAGTTGTTCTTGATGTTTGGTCTCTCACGCATGGAGCCTCGAAGTTTTTCAAAAACCTCTGTAAAAGTGTTGTTTTATTGTTTGGACTGGAGGCACAAACTCTTTGTCGATAATTCCTTGGCTATCAAAAAACCAAATCAGCATGTATTTGATCTTCGACTTGCTCATTCCTTTTTTTTGGGTCTTGGAGAGCTTGGAGAGTGCCATGCTTTGGCGCTTGGTTTCCGGGTCGTACTCAAACACCCAAGTGTCATTACCATAATAATACGTTCCATAAAATGGGGATAATTTTCAATCGATACCAAAAAAGTCAAGATACTTTTCTCTCCCGATGTCCTTTTGTTCCTGCGAAACGTTTTTTGGAACCATTTTTGCGTAGATTTTTCTCATCCCCAATTCGTTGGTCAAAAATCTAATGAACGGTGGTGTGATTCAAATTTAACTCTTCCTCGATCATTCTTGTCGTCAGTCAACGATCTCAACGTATAAGACCACAACGCACAAGTATTCTATCAACATTTTCATCGGTTCTTGAAGATGAAGGCCTTCCGCCGCATGGTTCATCTTCAATCGACTCTCTTCCTTCTGAGAATGCCTTAAACCACCGAAAAACCTGGGCTCTTGAAAAAACACTGTCTCCGTAGGCGTGTTGAAGTTTTGCAAAAGTATCCGTTGCGTTGTATCCAAGTCTGAAGCAATACCTCATAACACACCGTTGCTCCAAATTATCTCTCATTTTTAAAACTAGAAAAAAGCCGGTTTACGAAAACAGTCACAAAGAACAAATAAATGACTGAGAGAGACAACATTGTATTCTCTGATAATATCTACTTGATGCTGATGATAAAATTAACCCCTTAAAAAAACTAATAGTGTATAATGGATATCTACTTTATAACAATCTTGTTTGATATTGCCACAGGTTAAAAAAACTACATATCGATACGAATATTTTTTTCTACACAGAAAAGAGTACGACAGTGACAAATCGCTACTGAACATATTGGTAAATTCAACCATTTCAAATTGATGGTGTTCAAAGCAGTTTATGATGTTATAAATAAAAAAGCCGTTCAAAAAAAGTCATCAAATCTGGTTATCAATGAGAGAGATAGAGATAGCGGTCAAGTTGTTGGTCAGAATTATAAAATAAATAATGGAATTCATTGTAATGAAGAATAGGGGCGTGTTTCAATTGAAATTTGTTTATTTAAGAAATGGCAGTAGAATCAATGGAAACTGGCTATATTCATTTCAACCATTTGAGCCGGTCAGTAAAATGTTTCCTAAATTTGTACTGGCAAACTGGAAGCATCAATCTGAAGAAAGGAAATGGCAGATCCAGAGTAAGGACATAAGGAAACGTTGAAGTGGTTGGGTAAGTGCTAACCGACAATCCAAAAACAGCAATTATCCATCTGAGCCAACAAGCGAATCTGCCCTATACAAGGTGTCAAACAATTTTGAAGAAATGATTTGGAGCTGAAATTCTCAGAGCGGATGAATCTCTAAGAAATCTGCCAAGGTTTATTAACAATTTTATCAATAACCGTGCTGTCTTCGAAAAATTTTTTTTACTGATGAGGCTTGGTTCCATCTTTCCGGCTACGTTCATTCTCAGAATATGAGACGTTGAGTTATTGACTCTTGACTTGTTTCTGTTTTTTATATATCTGGTAAAAGTACCCATCACATAGAGTGACAGTCTTGACAATTCAATGAGGTTGTAAACTTAAGATTAAGTAGAAATGAGTCTTTTTTTTTGCTCGGCCAACTTTGATTTATTTATTTTTTTCGTTGGCTCGATGTTATATTCTCAGCATTATGTATTCCTGCAATTTACAATTTATCAATTAGTTTTATCCAATGGAAGTTCAAGAAGTTGTAAAGGATCGATACTGTGATTTCAATTTCCGGTAGTCGTAGTCTCGACGCGTTTTCTATTTTGTCTCGGCGACGGAAAATTACCATTCAATAGAAAACGGATCCTGAGACGCTCATGGCGAGTAGCTCGGACGTCGAAATGGTAAAGATAAGGCAGTTTAATTCGCCTGGACGCTGCTTCATTGAGCTTATACGTGTCTTGGGACAATTTGCTCCAGTTGCGGGGACCCCAAGGGATTGAGGTGTAAAACTATGTTGCCATTAGAGGCCCTGTCGGACTATCGTAGGCCAGGGCCGGACGCAGTTGTAATTTCAGATACCTATAGTCATTTCAAAATATATCGTCTACTTTGTATGTTCTACTTTATGAAGAACAAATAAAAATTAAATGTCTTGCGTAAAGCGAAAATATCTCTGGTTCAGATTTCCCTTGTTTTTTGTAAATCGACTGCATCTTAGCAAATATTGGAGGGGAGGCTAAGACTTTTAGGAATTTTTACACCTCAGTGTACCCCCAATAGTTTTTTTTTTTTTTTTTTTTTTTTTTCTTTTTTTTTTTTTTTTTTTTTTTTTTTTTTTTTTTTTTTTTTTCCTCCTTCTTTTTTTTTTTTCCCTTCCCCCTTTTTTTTTTTTTTTTTCCCCCCCCTTTTTTTCTTTTTCTTTTTTTCCCCCCCTCCCCCCCCTCTTTTTTCCCCCCTTTTTTTTAATTTCCCCCCCCTTCCCCCCCCCCCTTTCCCCCCCCTCCAAAACCCGGCCCCCCCCAAAAAGCGGGGGGGGCCTTTTCCCACCCTGTACATCGAACGGTTTTTCCGGGCCGATTACACAGGTCTACAAAAAAAATGTTCTGTCTTTGCAATCAGAACCATCATTTCCTATGTATTTTGAGGCACTGAAACCAAATTTGGTAAAAAAAATTTCTACCGCATCAGTTTTTCTCCACACCCCATTTAACCCCCATAAACTCTTTAAAAAAAAATATTTAATTATCTTTTATGACCTATATATTGTTTTTTTTTTTGGGTCGCTGATCACGAATCTGAAGTCAAGAATGAATTTCGGCTTGATGACAGCTGTCAACAAGCTGTCAAATTTCACTAAAAAAGTTGATATTAAATTGGCTTGATTAATGAAAGTTTTGTCTGTTATCAAAATTTCACTGTAGTATATGTAATAGTGAGACTTTTGTTTCCGTTTACGTTAAAATTTTATTTTCGTTTTATGTTTTAGTTATATCCGAATACACATTTGTTTTTATTTTGTGTATTTTTCATGTTACTTAAGGACTTTTAAATTTAAGTGTTTTTCTTGATTATGGAAAAGTTTATGATTAATGTTCAGATTAAAGATGTTTTACTGTAAAAAAAAACCATGCATATTCCTACGTTTTTTAGGTCGCAGAATACAAATCCGAAGTCAAAAATGAATTTTGAATTAATGACAGCGTTAGCAAACTGTCAAAGTATCAGACTGTCTGTCTGTCTATTTGCTGTATTATACCTGAAGGGTATATAAATAGGAGTAAACTGGACATTGTTCACACCGCACAGGTAATTTTTTTATGATGCAGGGTGTCGGATGCCCATTACTATTTTGTTGTAGATGTTATATTTGTGTACGAGCTACTTAGATCTTTTTATTTATATCTACACATTTTGTTCTTTTTCTTGTTTTGGTTTTTGTAACTGTTATACCGGATGGTCCATTTGAACCTTTAATAGGAAATAACTCAGTCGGTAAGCGAAAAAAATAAAAAAAGTTGTATACAATAGTTGTTGGGCAAGAAGGGGGACGTACGACCGTAACCTTAAATTTGACCTCGACGTTGACCTTGAGGGTTATTTGAAGGTCAAAACAACTTTTTCAAATGGAAACAACTATTTATGACCCCGGATTTGAAAAGAGCGGCAAATTTTACGTCCAAAATGGTACTTGTCAACAAGGTCATGGCAAAGGTCGAATGAAGGTCAAATTTTCGAAAATTGTTAAATAACGAGGGCTAGCTCGGGATAGAGATTGGAAACAGTAAAATTTTTCTGATTAAAGTTGTCAGGATCGAATAAGGTCACTTCCTGATACCAATGACCTTGACGTTAAACATTTAAAATTAGAGGCCAAAAGTAGGGTTTCACGCTTGATATATCACTTTGACCTTGAAATAACCTTAAAAAATAGACAAATTTTACTGTTTCCAATCTCTATCCCGAGCTAGCCCTCGTTATTTAACAATTTTCGAAAATTTGACCTTCATTCGACCTTGCCATGACCTTGTTGAGAAGTACAATTTTGGACGTAAAATTTCCCGTTGTTTTCAAATCCGAGGTCAAAAAATAGTTGTTTCCATTTGAAAAAGTTGTTTTGACCTTCAAATAACCCTCAAGATTAACGTCGAGGTCAAATTTAAGGTTACGGTCGTACATCCCCCTCCTTGCCCAACAACTTTTAAAATTTTCTCTCATTTACCGGCGGAGTTATTACCTATTAAAGGTTAAAATGGTCCACCCTGTATAACAGTTATAAAAACCAAAACAAGAAAAAAAACAAAATTGATATGAATAAAAAGATCTTAAGTAGCTCATTCACAAATGTAACAACGTCTACAACAAAATAGTAATGAGCATCCTAAAAAACGTAGGAATATGCATTTAATATCAACTTTTTACTTTTTAGTGAAATTTGACAGCTTGTTGACAGCCGTCATTAAGTCGAAATTTATTCGTGACTTCAGATTCCTGATCAGCGACTCAAAAAACCAAGGTAAAGGTCATAAGAAATAATTAAAGAATTTGTTTCGAAAATTTTCCTCTATTAGAGTTTATGAGGGTGTACCAAAAAAACTGATGCGGTAGAATTTTTTTTTGCCAAATTTGGTTTCAGTCAATCAAAATACATAGGAAATGATGTGTCTGATTGCAAAGACAGAACTTTTTTTTGTAGACCTGTGGATTATTCAGTTTTGAAAAAAATTAGAGGAGCAATGGTTTTATTCTTAAACATTGTGTAATCTTCAATAAAAATGGAAAATCAATTTTTCTCCATTTTTTTCTCAATTCTGCATCGGTCAGTTGGTAAAAATAAAAAAAATCGAAAACTAAAAAAAAAAATATCAATATAAATAAGAATAAACAGGTTATCTGGTCCATAGGGTCTTTTAACAAAAAAAAAAAATTCCGAGCCTGTGGAGAGAGAAAAAGAAGGCTACAAATTTGGAAAATACTACAGGCATACATACTACAGAACATACTTTTAAAAAAAATACTACAGGCCTACAGATCCAAAACCTAGCGACTTGGAGCTTCAAAACGCTATTTTTAAATTCGCGATACGACCAGTTTTCACTTAGATACTGTCCTTCAAAAAATCGGGGAAAAATTTGATGCTCCCTTAATTTTTGTGAGTAGTTGTCTTTACAAAAACAAGGTGTTTTGTACCAAATTTAAAGAATATATTGAAAGAACGTGTACCCTCCAGTGAGCCCCACGAGTTTACCCCTCCTTAGTCCGGCCCTGACCTGCCCCTTTGTACGCTTTAGTTCCGTGTCCACGTACACAATACGTCGTTTGTTGCACCGGTGTTACTACGAAGGAAGCCCCTGCATTATCTCATTACGCCCTCGGACGGGAGTTTATGGAACTTGTCCGCAGTAAAAAATAGAAAATATTGCGTAAGGCCCTAATAGAATTAGCATGGGTTTGGGGGGCCCGGCATCCTTTCGTTTCCATATCCGAAGAGGGGGGCGTTTTCACCGCAACTTTTCGGTAGCACGAACTATTTCCGTCCCTATCCGTTTCATCGACCAACTCGGGCTTCTCTCTTTTCGCTTTTTTCGCGTTCTTCTTTATGGTATAAATAGTAGCTGTAACTTACTTTAAAGTAGCCATAACTTCGGCTTACGGTGCTTTTTGCTCCGAGATTATTTATAATACACGCCGACCTCAGTGCGGTTTTCCTTTTTTTTGTTCGGGAAATATGAAATGTTACAGTCTGTGGCACTAAAAAATATTTTGGAGCTGCTCAGATATAATTAGAATATGAAGACAAGGTGTTTACATACTTTAAGAAACTTAATAATAACAAAATAAGGCATATATATTTGGACAAGTTGTAACTACATATTTGTTGAAAAAAAATTAAATAGTATGTATATTAGGGTGGTCCTTATTTTGGAAAAGTCCCGATTTTTTTAAGTGCTCCCCTCTAAATCGGAAGTAGAGGCCTAGAAAATAATAAACAATAAAAAATCGAAAAAAAAAAAATAATAACCCGTGCCCTACGCAGGTTGAATTTTAAATGGGATTTAACATGGGTTTTCCGGTTTCTTAGGTTAAATCAAGCGTTAAGCACTTGATTTCCATCGGTTCAAGGTGAAACTTAGGACCCCAGGTTTTCGATATCGTTGAATCTAAATAGCATGTCAAAAACCGGTTTTGACTAATGACAGCTGCCAAAAAAAGCGGTCAAAAAAAATTCATATTTTGATTATTTCAAATTTTAAGGATTTTTTTATATTTTAACACAAATCAAGTAAAGTTTCGTCGTAAAAAAATTGGTTACGTGTTTTTCGCTAAATGACAAATGTCATTTAAGCTGTCAATGAAATTTTTAATCGAATTTTTAGTTTTTTTTTTTTCAATTTCTCAATTCCGAAAATAGTCTTAATTGAGTGTTTCGATACAGCTAAATCCGAATATGATGTCAAAAACGAGTTTGGACCCTTGACAGCTGTCAAAAAAGCATTCAATAGAAATTCATTTTTTGACAAATAACACTTTTGGGGTTTTTTACATTTAAATACAAATATAGTATAGTTTCGTCGTAAAAAAATTATATGTCATTTTTGCTGAATGACAACTGTCAATTTTTTTAATACTGTCAATTACATCTCAAGTAAATTTCAATTAAACTTCAAATGTTTTTTTTTTCGATTTCTGTAAGGAGAGATATTATTAATTTAGAAATAAGATATCGACAGATGTCAATATTATTGACGCCTGTCATTTATGTCAAAACACCGACATTTATTTCGAAATTAATTGAAAAAAAAACATTTGAGGTTTAATTGAAATTTACTTGAGATGTAATTGACAAATTAAGGTATTAAAAATAAATTGACAGTTGTCATTCAGCAAAAATTATATATAATTTTTTTTACGACGAAACTATACTATATTTGTATTTAAATGTAAAAAAACCCCAAAAGTGTTATTTGTCAAAAAATTTTGAATGCTTTTTTGACAGCTGTCAAGGGTCCAAACTCGTTTTTGATATCATATTCGGATTTAGCTGTATTGAAACATTTATTTAAGACTATTTTCCGAATTGAGAAATTGAAAAAAAAAAACTAAAAATTCGATTAAAAATTTCATTGACAGCTTAAATGACAGTTGTCATTTAGCGAAAAACACGTTACCAATTTTTTTACGACGAAACTTTGTGTTAAAATATAAAAAGAATCCTTAAAATTTTAAATAATAAAAAAATTACTTTTTTATTGACCGCTTTTTTGATAGCTGTCATTAGTCAAAACCGGTTTTTGACATGATATTTGGATTCAGCGATATCGAAAACCTCAGGATACTAAGTTTCACCTTGAACCGATGGAAATCAAGTGCCCAACGCTTGGTTTAACCTAAAAAACCGGAAAACCCATATTAAATCCCATTTAAAATTCAACATATGTGGGGCACGAGTTATTTTTTTTTTTTTAACTTTTTTATTGTTTCATAATTATTTTCTAGGCCTCTACTTCCGATTTAGTGGGAGCACTAAAAAAAATCGGGACTTTTCCAAAATAAGGACCACCCTAATGTATATACATAAAACGTAAAAGTATACCTTGAATTAATTGCTATAACCTATGTAAAAGAAAAAAATGTAGAAACAAGTAATACAATGAGACAGGTGAAATTAGGTAAGGCTTTAAATATGTTTCTAAACAGAAAAAAAATGAAGTTATATCATTATTATAGATGTAGAAGGGTGTTGTTTGAATTTTTCAAAGCCAAAAACCATATCTTATATTAATATGTCATTTACAGGATATTAATATGTGATAGTGATCTAAAAGATTTATAACTTAGAAAACAACAAAGGTGAGTTTTATAATTAGAAGATGAAAATAATTGGTGAAAGATCAAAATTATTCCCCAATTCGTTAGTCAAAACCTGATGAATAGTGGTGTGACTCAAATTTAACTCTTTCCCCGATCATTCTTGTCGTCAACCGACGATCTGAACGCACAAGATCCCGTATTCTATCGACTTTTTCATTGGTTCTTGAAGATGAAGGCCTTCAGCTGCGTGGTTCATTTTCAACTCTCTTCCTTCTAAGAATGCCTTAAGGGGACTGGGAGGGTTGAAATTTCGAAAAAATCGATTTTCGTTTTTTTGCATATTCCGATACTGTGATCCTTTAGGAATATCTTGTGGCGTGCGGCCGGCCGAACGCAGATATTCGCGCGGTCGGGCTCGGTCTCGAAGAAGAACTATTTTCAGAATTTGCCAAAAACTTTATCTGTTCGACTGGAATCGTGGTAAAACCGTGAATTCGACAGTTTTCCTTATTACATTGGGACGCCGATATTATTGTTCTGGGAACGACTTTCAATGCATTTTCTCATATTATAATGTTATAATTAATACCATAATAAAAAAGTTTTATATTTATTCGCGGCCTTGTTATAAACCATTAAATACGAACCAATTTTTGCATTTTCAACCCTCCCTAGTCCCCTTAAACCACCAAAAATCCTTGTCTCTTGAAAAATCACTGTCTCCGTAGGCGTGTTGAAGTTTTGCAAAAATATCTATTGCGCTGTGTCCAAGTCTGAAGCAAAAATATGATAGCACACCGTGGTTCAAAATTAATGTCATTCATTTTTAAAACGCACTAGAAGAAACCGGTTTACGAAACCAGTCACAAATAACAAACAAATGACTCGAACAAGTTCAAACTTGTACTGAAAGTGCCCCTTCAAGTCCCATCTCCGCAGTCTCATTACTTAATTTACACACCTCGTATTAATGATTAAAAGAAAGACCACCGTGAAGCAAGGAACAAGAAGTAAAAACATATGCGTGCTAATGTATAAACTTTAAAGGACGTCGCACTAAATTGACATTATTCTGCTGGACGGCGACCACTAAACTTAGTTTATGAGTCGTTTTCTGGAATCGCCGGACTACTAGGTCTGACCTGCCCCGCGGATACAGTAAATCGCCTCCCATAAACTCTGCGAACGTTTCATAAAAGCCCGATATCTAATAAAGGAATAAACGGTGGGTGCTTAGTTGCGCACAAGCCGCGTTTCGTCTCCGAAGATAATAGCCGAAGAACTCGTGTCTAAAAACAGCAAGTGTTTTGCAAAGGCTCATACTTCAGTATAGTGTTATATTTAACACATTCGCTACCGCGTGTCTCATAGACAGTGAGGTCCGTAAGTAACGGATAAATTCATTATCTACGTAATTTACAATTTATGAGAAAAATCCTGAAACACGTCAATTTTTAATTATAGAATGACATTTTTTGAGCATAATTTTATACCTCCCTCTTCAACCCTCTTGGAGTGACAGCTACCCCTTTAAAATTTTTAAATGGAACGAGTGTGCGTGTGATAGCTCATTTGAGAGGGTTCTTAATTCTCCATCCAGCAACATAATATTTTTTTAATTTCTATATTTTTTTTTATTGAAAAATATTACATTTTTAATGTTACTAAGTAAAGAAAAGAACATGAAACAGAAGAGAAGAACAGTTTAAATCAAATGCTCAAACTGGGCGCCCGTTGCTTTTTGACAATAATGGAGGCGTTGCTGAAATTCTTCTAAAACATTTTGTATTGTTTCCGGGGTGATTTGATTAATTTCTTGCCTTATTGTCTTTTAAATCTTCTACGTTATTTGGTCTGTTGAAGTAGACTTTCGATTTTAAGTAACCCCATAAAAAATAGTCAAGCGGGGTCAAATCGGGAGAACGAGCAGGCCACTCAATTTAACCGCGTCTACCGATCCATCTATTGGGAAAAACTTTGTTCAGATAGGCTCTTACATCCAATGAAAAATGTAGTGTAGCTCCGTCCTGCTGAAACCAAATATTTCATTGGGGTTGTCATCATCTGGGAAAAGCATTCTTAACTCTGGAACTAAGAAATTTTTGCAAGAAATCCAAGTAACGCGCGCCAGTTAAAGTGCCATCAAAGAAATATGGTCCGATAATTTGAAATTTATATTTCCAGCCCAAACGTTCACCTTCTCAGGATATTGAGTATTGGCCTCCATCATCCAATGTTGATTTTCTGTACTCCAGTATCTATAGTTCTGTTTGTTGACTGTTCCATTTAAGACGAATGTTGCTTCATCAAAAAAATAATGTTTTTTATAAATAAAGGATTACCTTGGCATCTATTTTTCATGATTTCGCAAAATTCCAATCGGCGATCAGGGTCATCGTAATTAATTAATTTTATTATGCGCGGTATTTTTTGTTTTTTAGAACACACAATATGGACGTTTAAAAGTTTACTAACATCATTGTCGGAGGCAACTTGTCTTGTAGGTTTATGTGGATTATCTTGAATATCTAACAATCTATCCAATTTCTGTTCATCGTCTAAAATGCGTTTCCTACCAGATTTAGGAATATCTGTGACATTTACAAATTCACGAAATTTGTTTTCTATTCTACTAACCGTAGATTAGGAATGCGGCGGTCAGGACACTTAGTATTGAAAGAATATTTCGCATACCTGCTTCTGCGTTCTTGTTTTATCACCACATCCTAATAATATCAAAATTTCAATTCTTTGGGTATCCGAAAGACTCATTGTTAAAATAATGATCAACGTGACGATCAGCGATAAATAACATAATAGAATAATAAGTTTTCACAGATATAGCAAATAAAGAAATTTAAATGTATAATTTTTTTCTGATATGTAAAAAGAAACCCTTTTTACTTCTTTCTTTTTGTTGGGTATTTTGCGCAGCGTATCAGGGAAACCGATACATTTAAGTTGAATGTTGACACAAAATTAATTAAAAACGTCTGATTTGACAGATATTTGGGACTTAGGCACTTGATTGTATACATTTCATAATAATAATAATTTTGAAATTATCAAATTTAATTTTCTTAATGAAAAATAAACAAAATTCAAAAAACCTTATATTTCTGAATAGATCATTAAGAACCCTTTCAAATGAGCTATCACACGCACCCTCGTTCCATTTAAAAATTTTAAAGGGGTAGCTGTCACTCCAAGGGGGTTGGAAGGAGAGGATTAAATTATGCTCAAAAAATGTCATTCTAGAACTAAAAATTGACGTATTTCAGGATGTTACTCATAAATCGTAAATTACGTAGATAATGAATTTATCCGTTACTTATGGACCTCACTGTATAAGCCGCACAATTTATTCTTGTAGACCTAGCAACACTGAGGAGACGGTACTTGGAAGGGCGGTAGGTTAACATGTAATGCACCTTCAGTACAAGTTCTTTGTCACGATTTGTTCTTTGTGACGGTTTTCGTAAACCTTTTTTTCTAGTGTGTTTAAAAAATGAGTGACATTAATTTTGAGCAAAGGTTTGCTTCAGACTTAGACACAGCGCAACGGACACTTTTGCAAAATTTCAACACGACTACGGAAACAGTGTTTTTTTCATGAGCCCAGGTTCTTCAGTGGTTCAAGGCATTATCAGAAGGAAGAGAGTCGATTGAAGATGAACCACGCAGCGGAATCGCACGCACGCCCTGTTCATCAGATTTTGAATAACGAATTGGGGATGAGAAAAAATCGGCGCAAAAATAGTTCCAAGAAACCTTTCGCAGGAACAAAGGGACATCAGGAGAGAAAGGTGTCTCGACTTTTTGGAATCGAATGAAAATGATCCCCATTTTATGGAACGTGTCATTACTGGTGGTGAGTAATGAGACTTGGGTATTTGAGTATGACCCGGAAACCAAGCGCCAAAGCATGGAATGGTACATTTCAAGTCCTCCAAGACCCAAAAAAAGTAAGAGTGAGCAAGTTGAAGATCAAACGCATGCTGATTTGCATTTTTATAGCCAGGGAATTGTCCACAAAGAGTTTGTGCCTGCAGGCCAAACAGTAAATCAACACTTTTACAGAGAGGTTCTTGAAAAACTTCGAAAAAGAGTCATGCGTGTGAGATCAAACATCGAGAAATACTGGATGTTGCATCACGACAATGCGCCTTGTCACACAGTCATTTCAACAAGTTTTTAGGCAGTAAAAACATTTCTGTGGCTCCTCAGCCTCCTTATTCGCCTGACTTGAGTCATTGTGACTTTTTTCTCTTCCGAGATTGAAAAATAAATTGAAGGGATGTCATTTTGGTACCATAGAAAACATTCAAACGGCTGTTCCATTAAAAAAATAGGTTCAACAATCCTGCTTCTGCTCATAGCTGCCCACACTCTAATGTTTGTGGGTGTAGTAGAGTTTTAATGGCTAATTGTGAAAAAATGTGAAAAAAGTGAAAAACAACTTTTTTTGTTTGAATGGTGATAACTCTATGGCGAAAAATCATCGTACAGTGCTAGAAAACTTCTCTAAAAGAGCATTACCAAATTTTCAAAAAAAAGTCCGTGCCTATTAAAAGACGAGCAAAAAAATAATTTTTCGATGGTTTTCTTATGATTACTCAAAAACTGCTGACGCTAAAAAAAAATTAAAGTCAAGATCTAAAATCTAGAAATTTTGAGCTTCAATTTTCTTTTTTTTCTTTTCTCTACGACAATTATCCCTCAAGTTACAGCTCTTTGAAAATCACCTCCATTTTTTTTCAATTTCAAAAAATGTTTTGTACAATTTTTATTTCCTTATTTTCTGCGCCTAGTCTGAATAGGAATATAAATAACTATACAAAAATTAATACTAGGTATATTGAAATATGATCTTTTACAAAATACTTTTTTTTTGTCACGAGCTCTTTGACTATAATGCCTCCGTTCTTCGCTCTCTTTTTTGGTAACGCCCGCGCCCCTTGGCGCGTGGCCCCCTCAAGTCTCGGGCCGCTAATACGAGCCGGTTTCCGTGGGCGTTTTTTAAATTCCTCGTGTAAAAAAGCCAGGCCGTCTTTTGTTTCGCGCCTCCCGAGTTTGATTTATGCGGACACCTTAAGTATGGCAACTCGGGCTAAATTGGTGTAATAAGGGCGCTAGGCGGAGATGCCGTAAGGATGTTGATAAGGGGATGCTCGATAAGGATGTCGGAGTTGAAAGGGTTCAGAGAAAGGAAACGCAGGTGTCGTTGCTTTAAATTAGCTTGTCAGTTTTGTCACGTATTTGTTCATAGGACGATTAATAAAACAACAACTTTCAGTCGTGAGGTCGTAGAAAACTTGTCTCATGCGAGTCGGCCATCCATCCCTGTTAACGACGATAACATCGAAAAAGTGAAAGAAATCGTGCTCGAAAATCGTCGTGTTGGCATAAGAGAGATGGCAGAGGCTCTCAACATCTCTTATGGATCGACTCAACACATTTTGGTTGACGTTTTGGGTATGAAGCGCTTCGCCGCCAGACCGTACCAAAAGACCTGAATTTTTGCAAAAGAACGTCGAGTAGAAGTCGCAAAAGGGATGCTTGCCAACGTAGCTGATGACCCTACATTCATCAAACGCATGATTACTGGTGACGAGACGTGGGTTTATGAATATGACGTCGAAACTGCCCAACAATCTAGCGAATGGCGCGCCAAAAATGAGCCGAAACCGAAAAAACCATCACAAAGTCGGTCGAAAATCAAGGTGATGCTCATCGTTTTCTTCGATTACTGTGATGTGGTTCACCATGAATTCATTCTAGAGGGTCAAACGGTCAATAAGGAATACTACTTGTAGTCCAATCAATCTGTCGATAATACCGTGTATTTTTTCAATAACGATTAACAGCACCCCAAGGTATGTAAAAAATCGGAAATTTTCCGTAGAATTCAATGAACTATTATTAAAACGAATTAGAGACTTGCGTCGTATTCAAAATGGCGGTCAAAGTTGAAAAAAAATTGTTTTTTTCAGTTTTTTACGTTTTTAAGAAAAACTAGGCGCTGTACGATAAAAAGTTAAATGAGAAAGTTGTGTAACTTTTCAATACGGAGATTTGATAAGCCCAGTTGGATAAAAAAAAAATTGCAAAATGAATGAGTTATTGCAAAAAGACCTGCTCAAAATTGCAATTTTTTGAAATAACTGTATATCCGTGAAAAAAATATATTTTTTTACGAAACTTGGTGAAAGTGTAGTTGAAGACAAGTAGAATAAGAGCGTTTTTGCGGATTTGCAAAATATTGCAAATTTTTTGCAAAAAATCGATTTTTTTCGAAAAAAACGCGTGTTTTTCAATGTCCAATAGCTCATACAGACAATCATTTTTTTTGCACCCAGCAAGTCTTAAAATTTTCTTTAACATTTATGCTAACATGTGACAATATTGCGCCCATTACGAAATGATCCCTAATATGCGAAAAATCGGTTGAAAAAATAATTTTTTTGTGTGTCACACAAAATGTGTCAAACATTTTGAGTTGACAACACTGATCTACGCTGAACTGACGGCGTATTATGTAATTTTTGCGTAAATTTTGTATCCAAAAGATAAGCTGCTGTTTAACGAAAAAAATAAACAAAAATTAATATCTTTGTTACGTACAGACTTGCATAAAAACAACTATTTAACCAAAATTGGTGACGAAGATGCCGACAGACTTGTTATCACGACAGTCTAGAGCTACAAGAAGATGATAGAATTATAAAAATATTTGGCGAAGACACTGATCTTTTGGTATTATTAACGCAGTTAGCTCCTTCCAACAAAATATATATACTTTTGTAAGCCTGGAAAAAGTAAGGGAATCGATAAAATTTACAAATGTGACAGTTTTAAATATCCGAATTTAAAGAGATTCGTTGGATTACTTTATATAATATCGGGGTGCGACACAACGTCCTGTTTTTTTAACAAGGAAAAAATAAAGTATTGAAAGTATTTAACGAGCGAAAAACAGGACTCCCAAAGTTTGAAGTTTTTTTACAATAATCAGAGTAGCTACGAAGAAATTAGAAAAGTTGATGATGAAGGAATAGACGAGTCAAATATCGCAGAGACTGAACTAGAAAGAGAAGAATGTTCCAATGATGCTAACGAAAGTGATGACTGTGATGAAGACAATATCAATACATCAGATATTACATTGAATAAAATGTGTAGTGACAGTAGCAGTGATGATGAGGGCGAGTCTCCTATAAAAAAAAAAAAAAACTATTAAAAAAATTATGTACTGAAACGTCTTCTTCAACAGCAATGTCAATACATGTAAAATAATAAAAATGTTATAAATTTTTAATAACATTTTTATGTATTTATTTCGTTTACCACCGTCATTTATTGCAATCTCACCAAGCTTTATTTTAAAATCTCAAGCGTAAGAAACGTTTTTTTTTTTTTTTTGCGGTGAAGCAGAAAAAATAATTTTTCAACCGATTTTTCGCATATTAGGGCGCATTATTTCGCATATTAGGCATCATTTCGTAATAGGCGCAATATTGTCACATGTTAGCATAAATGTTAAAGAAAATTTTAAGACTTGCTGGGTGCAAAAAAAATGATTGCCTGTATGAGCTATTAGGACATTGAAAAAAAAACGCGTTTTTTTTCGAAAAAATCGATTTTTGCAAAAATTTGCAATATTTTGCAAATCCGCAAAAACGCTCTTATTCTACTTTGTCTTCAACTACACTTTCACCAAGTTTCGTAAAAATATATTTTTTTCACGGATATACAACTATTTCAAAAAATTGCAATTTTGAACAGGTTTTTTGTGCAATAACTCATTCATTTTGCAATTTTTTTTATCAACTAAGGCTTATCAAATCTCCGTATTGAAAAGTTACACAACTTTCTATTTAACTTTTTTATCGTAAAGCGCTCTACTATTTCTTAAAAACGTAAAAAACTGAAAAAAAAAATAATTTTTTTTTTCAACTTTGACCGCCATTTTGAATACCGACGCAAGTCTCTAATTTGTTTTAATAATAGTTCATTGAATTCTACGGAAAATTTTCGATTTTTTACATACCTTGGGGTGGTGTTAAACGTTATCGTAAGTAAACACCCTGCCTTGCTGGACTATTGGCCGTTTTGAGGCGTCTACGTGAGGCAATTCGTCGTAAACGGCCGGATTTGTGGGCAGACAATTCATGGATTTTTCACCACGATAATGCGCCTGATTCACATTCAGTCACATTCCAGCCTGATTGTGACTGAATTTTTTTGGCCAAACACGAAACAAAAATCATCGTTCAGCCACCGTATTTTTTCCTGTTCCCGAAATTCAAATATCCGCTCCGGGGAACGCGCCATGAGTCGATTGAGGCCTTAAAAGTAATTCGCTGAAGGAACTAAAGGCCATCCTACCGAGGCCTATAACAAATGTATAGCAAATTGGATTAACCATTGGCATGCTTGTATTTGCTCAAAAGGAGCCTATTTTGAATAATAAAGATTTGTATTAAAATACATAAAAATGTTTTTTTTAACCAGTCCGGATCAAATTTGATCAGATGTAGTATTCGTTCCAACGCTTCTCTAACATTTATATGCCTTTCTTATATAACGATTTGTCCAACCCTTCAAATATCCTTCAGTTTCGACGATTACCTCCTCATTGGAGCCATATCTCTTCTCGGAGAGCATTTTTTTGAAATTTGCGAACAGGTAATAGTCGCTGGGGGCTAAATCTGGAGAATACGGTGGATGCGGAAGCAATTCGTGTGTTGCGATCGGCTTGTGACACGATACATTGTCTTGATGAAACACCACTTTTTTTTCGATTTCGATTCAAACGCACTAATAATGCTGTGTAATATTCACTATTGATCCTTTTTCCTTTTCAAGACGGTCACTGAATAGTATACCATGCACATCCCAAAATACGGACGCCATAACCTTTCCAGCCGACTTTTGTGTTTTTGGTCGCTTTGGACCGCTTTCGCCAGTTGCTGTCCACTCAGCTGACTGCCGATTTAACGTTGGAGTATGGTGATGGATCCATGTGTCATCCATCGCCACCTATCATATGAAAAAATCCTTTCTATTTCGCGGAAACAGCTCCAAACAGCGCTCTGAATCATCAACACTTTGTCATTTTTGGTCAACATCGAGCAAACGCATCACCCACCTAGAACAGAGTTTTCTCATGGATAAATATTCATGCAAAATAGTGGACGCTCTGCCTTAGGCCCCCTGCACAATCAACATAAACGTAAAATTAACCACAACCACAAAGATGGAGTATATGAAAATAATGTTCTTGTCTACAACTAATTCAGTTAACATTAGCATTAACAATGACCTTCAATCGTCAATAACCGTAAACATAAAGATGAAATTATTTTATCTTTACGCTTAAAATTACGTTTTGCCAGTTATACCAACCTTGTGTCTATACTCTCGTGAAATATGGGTTGAGGGTTACCCTAAATATAGTAGTAACTAACACTAATTAATACTAAATTACTACAATATTAGTTAACAATTCGATATCCATCATTTCTTCTAATTCCAGTGTCGTTTTTCATTTTTCACACAAAATGTTTAATTTAGTGAAATTGGCTAAACTGAATCCTCTATGAGGGAGTTTTAAAACATACACGATTTTACGCAGATTTGTTGTGAACAAAACATAAAAATTACAGTTATGCTTATGGTTATGGTTGTGGTTAGCTCAATTGTGCAACAGGACTTATGATATCTTTCAGGTGTCAACTATCTCACGAAACTTCACTTTACGGTCTTCCAAAACGATTTTGTGCATTTTTTATGTTTTCTGGAACAACTGTCGAATTTGGGTGACCACAAATCTAAATCAGGGTATCTAAAAATCATACGGATTTGTCAATAGTGGCACCATCTATATATAATCCTACAAACTTATTGAATAATGTGGTAGTCGAATTTGGAAATAGTTCATGGTAAATGTTTTATTGTTTTAAAAATTTTAGAGCTTGAAATTCGTTGAAGAATGAGTCCCCATATACTGTATTTTTTTCAAAAATGATATTGAAAATACCACCCACAAGCAAACGGATTAAGTTCATTGTATGAATAATTTAATTTTAACTGCTCCAGATTATATGGTATGTCGATTTGATGTCAAATAACTCTACACGAAGAAATCAAGTGGTGACAGATCTGGAAATCTTGTGGGCCACTCTACCGGTGTTTTTTGCCAGTTCACCTTCCGCAAAAGTGTAAATGTGTATTAAGGGGATATTTGCTTTAAAAATATAAAAAAAACTCTGATTTAAAAAAAACCTATGATATTTATTGAAAAACTTTCTTTGGATATTATAATATATGTATTGAAGAATATAATTTTTTTTTTGATGACCTTTGTTTCTTCATGTCGGCCGTAGAGGGCGCATCCCAGGAATCAGTTTTTAAATGGTCAGATACTTTTTGAGCTTCTTAAAAAAATTAAGTCGAAATTAAAAATGGATTCTGTTCCTTAGACATTTTAGCCAAGGGGAGATATCTAAAGAATTATAAAAAAAAATTGTTTCGTCACTTTATTCAAAATTTTTTAAAAATGTTAAAAAATCGACATTTTTTTGGTATGATCTATCCTTGTAAAAAGGATGGATTTGTATATTTGTATATAGATTGATGTATATATAAGTTTTTAGAGGATATATCTCGTAATATTTTGTATAAATAATCAAATTTTTGTTTTTTTTTTCAAATCGGATTATTAGCGCTTGAGAAATGTGTCTGACGAGTTCAGAAAATGCGTGAAAAACGCTTTTGTTCGATAATTTATACACACAAATGAATTATTTCCACTTATTATCTTAGTTTGCCATTCCTGGTGAATACTGTAGGTCTTCAAGTTCTGCCAGACGTTGAACCCTGCTCTCCAAGGCTTTTCTTTTTCTCTGTTAGAACTTCTTTTGACCTGTCGGTGCTCCTCCTGTAATATACGACACATTTTCCACCCAAGACATATCAGTATCGCCAATTTTAATGCCCATGAAAACCATTATATCCATTATAACGGTTTTGGAGAGTATTTCTGTGATGTTTTAGAAATTATTCGTTATAGCTTGCTGGCCTGTTTAAAAGGTTAAAAACGTATTATGTATCATCGTGGCGCCATCTGGAATAATTTTAAAAAAATATTTAAAGAAGAAGAACTAAAGAATTTTTAAAGAAGAACTTTAAACGCGTTTTTCTCGAAACGACATTTTCCAAATCGGTAGCCAGGATTACAGACAAACTTCTTAATGGGTTTTATTGAAATTTTCTGGAATTGTTGGCGATAACATTGGATTGAACGTAGGATTTTAATTACTGATCAAAATTTATATTTTTTTTTAGGGTTAAAAGGGTCGAATTTTAGGCCAAAAAACAGCTCAGAGGGTCGCCATTTTGCGTAGAATTATCGTAAATTAATTTCCAACGTTCAATCACTAGCTGATTCGATATAGAATAAAGCGCAACTTTGCTTGTTTGTTTCTGACTTCCGGTTGCCGAGGAATCGTGGCCACCGCGCATCCCTACTAGTCCAATCAACGAGCGAAAGCCCCCATGTTAATTGGTCACTATTGTTATCAGCAAACAAAAAATATGGTCGTATAGAGAAAACAATTCTAATAAAGATAGCGTTTTTGCTATCCAGTTTTAATGGCGAACATTACCAAAATGTTACGGTTGGTTAATTCAGAGTAAACAAAAATGAGTTATTGTTAATTCAATATACGCTAATATCGATTTGGTTTAATGAAACATTAAGGTTATAAAGTAAGGTTATACATTTTTTTCGTTATAACCCAATGAGAGGTTCGCCAGTACAACAGTTGAGGGTGCGCTTTTGTCATGCGTTTTAAGCCCATATGTTTGTTTAGGTATATAACCCATTAAGAGGTTCGCCAGTACGGCAGTTGAGGACGCACTGTCCGTCAAGCGTTTTAAGTCCATATTTTTGTTTAACAGTAATAACATTCTTCAATCAACATCTTGAGAATCTCAGCGTGTCCACCTGTCTAGTCCAAGCCACTGAATCGAAATCACTTCATTATCCATCGAAGGGATATATACTTCTGACTAATTAACATCCATGAAGATATGGTGCGCGCAGTCGTACACAACCTATGGCTTGCGAGATTTCTAGGAGTGGGAAGTTCACGAGGTCTTCCCTTTTTCTGTCAAGCTTTCGAAGGGTACGCATCGCAACATCTAACAATTAGCCTATAAATTACTGTGCTGTTGGAGTATTGAGGAACGCTTAATTATCCTAAGTTACGTGGGATATTTTAATCCATCGAGGTTTATGAGGATGGAAGATTAGTTCTTCAGTGCGTAATTGTAAATACCTTGCGTGTATTTTTAATCAGCGGATGCTGGATTATAACCACAGACTACGGTAATCACGTGTTGAAGCCCGTGAAGGGTAAGAGTTTCCTTAAAGCCAAATGTTAGGTAGATATTTATTTGCATTGTGTAATAACTGTTTTAGGCTTCTTCTTAGACCTTTCTTCTTAGGCTTTTTAATTCTTGGCACTAAACATTTTTGAGACCGTGCGTTTTGCGAAGAATTGTTAATATCAAGCGTTTTCCTACCGGACGTGTCTTCTGTACTGGTATTCTGGAGATCTTTAGTTTGTGATATGCTGCGTTAAGGATTCTGGGATTCCTTCCTCTCCGACCAGGAGCCGAGTTTTGGACTAGTTGGATATCGGGAGTAAAGTACTACGTTTTATTACACCTAGCTGCATATCGAAAGTGAAGGACTACGTTCTACTACACCAAGCACCTGAAGATAAGTAATTGGTTGTAAAAATTAACCTTTTTGTATAATAATTATCAGGATCATCATATTTTTTTTATCTAGATTTATATGTACTTGTTTTCTCCCCACATTATTAAAAAGTAATTAGACTCACTCGTTTAAGTGACTTGCAACTAGTGGATTAATTTCTGAATATATTTTATTAAATTATAGTTAAGTTATATGGGAACTGTGCACTAACTGCAATTGCATTTGGTAAGGTATAGACATATATATGTATATATATTGATTCTTGTATATCATTAGTCGTAGACAAGACCAATACTGTGATAGTGTTTTTTTTTTTAACAATTTTAACTGGTAAAGAAGATAAGAGAAAAGAAAAATAATAAAAGGTGATATTGCATTTTCCTAACATTTAGTTAATGTGTTTTCTTTAATTTAGGATCTCTTCATTAAAACAAAGGCCGAGTTTCCAAACGGGACTCGAGAACCTGCCCTGGGATATAAAGGTGAACGTGGTGAGAGAACGTAGCTGTCACATTTTAAGAACTACGTGGCAAAAAAAAATCGCAAAAGTAAAAAAAAAACGGTTTTTTGCAAATAAAAAAAAAAGCTTCAAGTCCTACTCAAGAAAGTTAAATTAGAAAGTTGTAGGTCTTAAAATTGCGCATCGAATGATATTTGAACTAAAAAATCGGTTCATAAACATTTGAGAAAAATTAAAAAAAAACAGTCAAAAAATCTCGTTTTCGTATTTTTGCTGTATAAATTCCAAATTTTGTTTGAACAGACTTCTTGTTAACTACAAATATAGCCCAAGACAAGCGGAACATGATCCTTTTTTCAAAAATTCAAAAAAGGTTTTATTTTTTTCGAGTTATAATGATTTAAAAAAAAAAAGATGTTTTCAAAAGTCAGCTTTTACAGAGGCCAAAATGATCGTACAGAAACGATCATGGGCTCATTTTATTCACGAAGACTTGTACTTTCATGCTATTAAAGAACCAAATTGCTTTTATTTTAATTTTTGCACAAAAAAATGCGTTGTAAAAATTGTATAATTTTTTCGAACCGGTTTTTTTTAATAACTTTTTTAATTTTGGTTTTACATTTTGGGCCGTTGCATATTTGAAAACTAGCATTCAAAACACGTATTTAAAAAAAATGAAGGTCCTAGGACCTCAGGGAGCCGAGATATATATTTTTTTTAATTCCTGACAGCGCTGTATACGTCCGATTTACTTCATTTTTACACGAAATAGATCTCAGACTTTTACTTTCTTAAAAAAAATATTTCAAATCATTTCGCATAAATTAAGTTGACATAATTGTTTGCGAAAGTACAGCGTTGGGTGCGGCACGCGCTAGTCAGCGCACGCGACAGAGTGGAGGATCACTCCGCTTGGGCGCATCAAAGACTAAACACGATTTCAAATCGATCGCGCTCGCAAAATTATCTTTTTTTCTCCGCTAAAAAAAAAATTATCTCGGCTCCCTGAGGACGTAGACCTTCATTTTTTTTTAAATGCGTGTTTTGAATGCCAGTTTTCAAATATGCAACGGCCAAAAATGTAAAACCAAAATTAAAAAAGTTATTCGAAAACAAACGGTTCGAAAAAAATGATACAATTTTACAACGCATTTTTTTATGCAAAAATTAATTAAAAGCGATTTGGTTTTTCAATAGCATGAAAGTACAAGTCTTCGCGAATAAAATGAGCCCATGATCGTTTCTGTACGATTATTTTTGCCTCTGTAAAAGCTGATTTTTGAAAACGTCTTTTTTTTTAAATCGTTATAACTCGAAAAAAATAAAACTTTTTTTGAATTTTTTGAAAAAAAGGATCATTTTCCGCTTGTCTTGGGCTATATTTTGTAGTTAACAAGAAGTCTGTTCAAACAAAATTGGAATTTATACAGCAAAAATACGAAAAAACGCGGTTTTTGACGTTTTTTTTTTTAATTTTTCTCAAATGTTTACGAACCGATTTTTTTTCGTTCAAATTTCATTCGACGCGCATTTTTAAGACTTACAACTTTCTAATTTAACTTTCTTTGTGTAGGACTTGAAGTTTTTTTTTAATTTGCAAACAACCTTTTTTTTGACTTTTGCGAATTTTTTTGGTTATGTTCGCCATTAAAACTCGAGTAGCAAAAAACGCTATTTTTCTGAGAATCTTCGTCTCTATACGACCATATTTTTTGTTTGCTGATAATAATTAGTGACCGGTTTTCTCCCGTTGATTGGGCTATACCGCGAAAACGTGCTCCCGACGACAGGCCATAACTCCGCCATGTTTTACTCTATATGTTCATAAAAATTCGCTAATAAAGTTTAAGAATAAAGTATTTAAACGTACTAATTGTTTTAATATCTACTGCATACTTTCAGAGAACAAAAATGTCAAAAATGAGGTCCAGAGCAAGCTCGTGACTGCAGGTAACCCCCTTAAAATGTGTGGTTTGTTTGAACGAAATCTACATGATTTTGCCTTCATTTTGGCAAAAAGAACTATCGTTTTAATTCGCTCTGTAAATTTGTCGCGCACCGTATGTTTATTCAAAAGACACGTTACCAATTGGATTTTATTCTTCCGAAACATGGTTCGCCTCCCTTTAGGGCCACAATTTATAGAAGCCATCCTCTCATAGAGTCGCCTTGCGCTTTTTTGCTTCTACTGCCGCCCATTATTTCTCTTCATAAAGGCAGCGTGTGCGCGAAGCCATTTTTTCCCTCGACTCGCAAAAGGGTGCGGCGGGGGTCCCCTAAAAGCTGTTCACAAGCAGTAAACATCTAGGGAAAGGCCAAAAGGGAAATAAAATAAAGTTATTATTGCTAGTAGGACACTCAACCCTCTCGGGTCGAGCGGTCCTCGTTTCTTGCATTACATCTTGATTTAGGGGAGCACACGGTCTAAACGACGGTCCGCGCGAAGGGCCGGCGAAATTTTCCGATGGGCCATTCGCCGCCCCGAAGTGTTCCCACTCTTCCAGCTCTGGTGACCTGCTGGGGGACGCGATCGTAAGGGATTGATTCTCCATTGCGGATAACAAGGGATGGAACATCGAACGTCCAGATTGTGACTAATCCACTTATTCCTGAAGAAGGGGTTAGATTAAGTGCGAAAGATATCTTATTATTTGTTACTCGCACGTCGAAAGTCCAGATCCGGAGTTGGATCACTATACAACTCTATGATAATTTTTAGGGCAACATATAAGGGGTTATATATGTGTCGTGAGTGACTAACTAATAAACGTGTGTACATACATACCTATTTTGCACCCTGTACGTATTTCTATTAGAGTTCGTGTACTGTATTTACATATTAGCTGGTTTTATGTGTATTTTTACAATAATATAATGGCACAGTCGTTACCATTCGTGAATAGACTGAAAAAGATGATTTAAAATTACCAAGACTTTAGAATAGACGGATCACATGTTTTATTCTGGAGTGGGTACTGAAACCTTCGAGCGTAGAAACAAAAAAACTGGACGTTTTCCACGAAACACCGAATTACAATACTTTTCTCGACGCGCGTTTCGCCAACTAAGTTGGCATCTTCAGGAGGAGATTCAAACTTAGTTTTAATCTTTAATCAGGAGAAGATTACAACTTAGTTTTAATCGCATTCGCTTAGTTTTAATCGAAAAGCGCGTCGAGAAAAGTATAGTAGTTCGGTGTTTCGTGGAAACGTCCGGTTTTTTGTGTGAAAAAAATAAATAAAATACATGAAAAAAAAAAAACTGAACGTTTTTAAAAGTGGAATTGGGCATCTTCAGAAGATGCTAACTAAGTTTTAATCTTCTCCAGAAGATGCCAACTTAGTTAGCCAACTTAGTTTCTGAATAACAAACAATACTGCCCTGCTAAGAAAAAAAGTCCTATTTACTTAGGATAAGCTATATAGATAGGACTTTTCTTCTTAGCAGTGCAGAATAGGTATGCAAATTAACACATCTTTACTCCTTTTTTTGTCTCTCATACGTCCTTCCGTCAACAGCATGACGGATTACGAGTCCGACCCTGCGTTGTAGCATACTTCCGGACTCAACTTATTAGATCTCGTCAGTGTGACATATTTGACGTCGAGTGACGAAGAACGAGCATGTCGGTTATATCCTGACCAGGAGAGCGTACTGTGGCGTTCACTTCACGGTATCGCCATCTACCGAATTTTATTTCGACTAGACATATCACGATCTGGATTTAGATGATTAGATTTCGTCATTGTGGCATATTTGACTTCATAATGCTCGAAGAATGGAGGAATAGTTAATAGTTAAGAGTTAATATATATTTAACCCTCACGGGGTACACTATATGGTTTGTACCGTTGGGGGTACACTGGGTCTGGGAGACCCAATTTTCAATCGCTTATAACTTGAAGCCAAATCATCGTAGAGGGACGTTTTTTTTTAATTCATCGCCAGAATCTCAAAAAGACGAATACGTACTCTATTTTATCTCAAATCTAAAGGTTTTAACTAAATATTTAACGAAATACAAGAAAGGCCTTGTCACGGTACGAAAAATGAAGATAAAGAAATTTTATAAGTGGTCTTTTTAAAGCTTAAGGATTGTATTAAGGCTGTAAAGGTCATTTTGCGATTGGATTAGAATAAGTGATTTTTTTTGACGTTCGAAAGTTAGTAATTTTAAAAACGTATTTTTCATATACTCGTATAAACGGCCATTGTTGCCAGAAAAGACCACAAATAGACCTACCAAAAAAAAATACAAAAAAAAATAGAAAAAGAAAAAATCAAAATATACCAGTGAAATCATTTATTGTTATAATAAGTATAAAAATTCAAAATGTATAAAACATACAATGAAGTTATACATGAATTTACAGATTAAGTTATTCCAAAGTTTTTGCGGGCTTTCAAACTAGCCAGATCTGCGACGGATCGTGTGCAAGACCGCGTCTCCATTTCTGCATAAAAAAAAATAAAAAATATTAGAGTAACACACTTTTTTCACACGCACTATACATTTACACATTAATTTTTACATGAGTACACGATATAAATAAACATTTGGTATAATTATTATATTTTCACAATACTCACTTTGTCACACTCAGGGTACACTGGGTCCAGGAGACCCGAAACCAATTTTGTTATGCTTCTTGCTCCGTAGCTGATGCTGACTGGACTGGCGCGAGCGCTCCCCTCAATTCAGCACACTAAGAAGGATTTTTCCCCACCATAACGAATTTCCTTCCCCCCTCCTCCTTCGAGTTATTCACCTATATGACTTTGCGCTCGGGTCTGTCAGACCCAGTGTACCCCGTGAGGGTTAATAATTAGAATGTAGGAATAACATCCTTTTCATTTAAACTCTATTTTGATTGTAGTTACCAGTTGTAGTTACCTACATTTTTACACCGAAAAATAAATGGAACAATTACCAGTCGTTTCAATTTCAACTACAACCGAACCGGTGGCGAATTACAAACTCTTCTAAACTTTTGTATCGCGATGGTGTAATTGGATAAAGGAGATCGGCTTAGCGAGAAACTAGAAATTTATATAACTTTAATGGGAACATCGATTTTCTTCTATTAATTTCTCCGAACGTAACGAGGATCGCGCTATTTTCATCAAGTAAATGCTTCGGAAAAATCTAATTTATGGAGAACAAGCTCGAAGCTTCCGTGGCATCCCCAAGAATTATGAAACGATCTGCATATTTCCATTACCTAATGGTTCTTGATTCCTTTTCCACTTGTCTATGTAAGATGTCACTGAGCAACTCCATCCCCTCGAGTTCAATAATGCAGTGAAAATCAATATTCTCAAGGCATTACAAGGGAGACAGCTATTCTGAGAGATAGGTGGTAGGTAACAAACTATACCCAAGTAAAGTCTTATTATAAAGGGTTTTCTAATAAGGGCGGGTCGATGTTAAAATGGAATATAAAACAAGCTGTATGTGAGGTATTAGCGAAATTCTTTTTTTATTTGAAATACCTATGTATGCCACTATGTATGGAATATGACATCGTTCAAATGTCGGCACGGATGCGACAGGTTCAATTTTCAATGATTTTGCTGCATAGATTCGGCCTAATTTGAGCGATTTGTTCATGCAGATTGTCCATAGTGGCGTTCGCTGTGTGGCACGTAGCGCCGCACAGTGGGTTAGAAGCGGAAAATTCTGGCCAAAAAATCGAAAAACCAAGTTCGTTATATTCTGTTTTAATTCATATATGTAGCTTGGTGAAGCAGGGTTTTCCTGCGTGTAATACTGAAACGACAGCTACCTAGGTTTTATACCTGCCGTTCTACTTCAGGCGGAAGTTGGCCACCGTCGAGTGCGTAACGGTACGAGAATCGGTCCCGAAATACTCAACGTTCGTGTGTTGTGAATTTTTGTTACCACAAGGTGTATTTCCGATTTAAAAAAATGGAGGCTACTCTTGAAGGGCTGTAAAATATTATCTATGCATTGAAATTCAAATTTTTGTATTTCTTATTATGGAAAATAAATGTTAACTCTGCGCTTATAATACAAACGCGCATGTTAAGGTAGCGAAAGAAAAGTAGGAAAATAGTTTGTATCTACAGAGTTCTAACACTAATTCACAATTTAACATGTGGGAAATATTAGTGGAATAAGAAATTCATAAAAATTGGCTGCTTAAAACTGCTTATTTCAGTGAAAAATGCAAAAATAGAAAGGCGCGTCCAATAGAGCGTTCTCGGGGCAATTCTAACTGTACCTGCGTCAAAGCAAGTGTTCATCCCCGATACAATAGTAAGTCCCAACCAAGGGGGGAAATGTATATACCTGGTGTACACTATTGACCAGTAGAAGGAGAAATATAGAGTGTCTCAATGTTCCGTGAAATATATATTTTTTATTTTATACTAGTTAACCTAATCCAACTTAACTGAGGTTCTCTACGATAAATTTTTAACACAAAATAATTTTAGTAACCTAATGTAACTTAACTGAAGACGCGTTGCGTGCAATTGTAGGTTCCAAAAAGTTCTTACTTTTGGCCCTCCATTTCTTCAGGGAGTTAGATTAAAATCTTATTAATGAAAAATATAAATAATCTTATTCGAATCAAAATATGTAGCTTTTTAAGAAAATTTTACTTCCGGTTCTCCACTTGTTTTTTCCGGTAAGGAGATTTAGTTGAAATTATATAAGCAGAAAATATCAATGCTCTAATTTTGATCATAATAAGTACCTTTTATCGCGAAAAAATGGTTACATGCGGTTGCTGCCGGTCCGCCATTTTGTTTCCTCCTTCGAGGAGAGTATTAAATTGAAATCTTATTTACAGAAAATATGAATACTATAATTTGGATTTTTAAAAGTTGCTTTTATCGCCAAAAGCGGTTACTTTCGGGTCGACATTTTGTTTTTTTGAAATATAAAGTACAAATTTGAAATCTGCGACCCAAAAAACATTAAATTCGATATAGTTTGACAAATGTTCTACCTTTCTCAATTTTTGGCCAGGATTTTCCGATTCTAACCCACTGTGAGCCGTCCTGCTGAAACCACATGACGTCCACGTCCATATCGTTCAATTTGGACCAAATGAAATTGGTTATCATTGATCTGTACCGGTTGCCGTTGACAGTGATGGTCTCACCAACGTCGTTTTCGAAAAAGTACGGACCAATGACGCCACCAGCCCAAAATCCGCGCCAAACAGTAACTTTTTGTGGATGCAGTGCCACCGGGTGAACCTCGTGTGGGTTGGCGTTTTCCCATATACGGAAATTTTGCTTGTTAACATAGCCATTCATCCAAAAGCGCCTCGACACTAAAGATGATTTTTCGACCAAAATTAGGGTCGTCTTCCAAACGCTCCGAAACCCAGTCAGCGAACAACCGGCGCGGCGTTGTCTATGGTTATTAACTTTGAGCTCCTGAGTCAGTTGGATCTTGTACGGGTATAGGCTTAAGTCAGGACGCAACATTCGCCAAGTTGGAGTCTGAGAAAGCCGAGTTCTTGTGCACGGCGAGGAATTGACTGCCTCGAGTTCTCCTGCACACTTACACGGACAGCGGCGATATTCGCTGACGATCTGGCGTTCCTTTGACGTACTGCTGTTGGCAGATTGTTTATCGAACCGGTCGTCTCGAATTTGGCCACCAAACGTTGGAGAGTCGACTTTGAAGGGCCATCGCCTTTGCCGTAACATGGGCGTAGCGCGCGCAATGTTTTCACTAACGAATAACGTCATTTTGATAATAAAGTTTTATCATTTGTACATGCTGCTCAATCGTGTAACTTGCCATGGTGATTTGGCAGCAGTGACTGAATAATAAACAACATAAATTTGACAGACGCTGCCAAACCAACATGGCCGCCACAGCCTGTCAACATCGACCCGTCCCTATTGGAAAACCCTTTACCCTATTGGAATACCCTGAAATATGTCGACATATAATTTGAAATTGCTATTTTTTAATTATATTTTCCCCACTTTCACCTCCTTGAAAGGAATTTGCACTTCGTGCATTCTCACTCAGAAGTGCAAATTTTTTTGCCTCCATTTTGTTATTTTTCGGTGAAAAAATTTTGGTCCGGGCTATATCGACTTTAACATTTCATAATTTGCTTTTTTTTTTTTTTTTTTTTTTTTTAGATGTTCCCGGCGGCCCAAATAATGTCAACCATCATTTTGTTTTGTTTTCTCTAAAAAAAAAAACAATATAAAAATACAAAAAAAAAATTTTTTTTTGTACTCTTAGTGTGAATAAATATACCTGCGAAATTTCAAAACGTTGTCTTCATTCCTTTTTTTCATTGTAAAGGTAGAAAGAGCCCTTAAGATTTAATTTTGTATTATGTTTGAAGTAGATACCCTTGAAACCCGTTGCTTTTTCTAAATGGTCTTTTAGAGCAACGTCAAACTCAGCACAAGATATTTAAGGGGGGAAAAGGGTCTGAGATACAAAAAAAGCATATTTTTGTGATTTTTTTTACCTTGTTTACCTTGTTTATAAATTATATTATTTTTAAAAATTTTTTACGTTATTAAACATTATTCTAAGAATATTCTGTTAAATTTTCATGAAAAAATATTGAAAAATAAGCCAGTGGGAGCGGTGAGAACCCAGTCACCTCAAAAAAAAAGTTTCCAGGCGGTAGTCAGGATAACTCATGATTGCTTCATCCGAAATTAAAAAACCAAAAAGATTTCCTTAGTAAATAAGTTTATCTTGGATTTGAACGAAGGAATTAACAAAATATTCATTTTTGAATTTTTGGTAAAGGTGCGATAAAAAAACCTTGATTTTTGTCTAAAATTGCTCTTTTTTGTTTAATTAAAAAATAAGTTGTAATTGAAAAAAAAAAAGAAATCCTTCGTTCAGAACCGAGTATTTAGTATGTAAAAGAAGTGTGCAAAGTTTAGGCGAAATCGGTTCAAAGGTTTTCGAGAAATTTTGACTTCCGACATAAAAACAAAAGTTTTGAGAAAAAACGCGATTAAAGTTTGATACATGAATAATGATGCCAACTATGCCAAACTAACTCGATTTAGTCTTTCAAAAAGACCCTTTTAAAATCAGGTATATTTTTAAAAACGTGTCTATTCATATTCATACCTATAGAAATTAGAAAGAAACAGAAAAGAGCAGCGAGAGAGAGCAGAGACCGAGCGCCCGGAGACTCAATAGTCTATAACTCGAAAAGTTTTGCTCCTAATGACTTCAAATTTTCTGACAATATTTCTTATGTTGTAGTAAGATTTCTTATAAGTTGTAGTTAGAGAAAAAAAAATCGATTTTCCGACCTTTTTCTCCCCCTTAAGCCGCGGGAAATTGAATTAGAGGAAGACGGGGACTTTTTATGTCAGTCCCATTTTTTTCATAATTATTCACCATCAAATAATAAGCAAAGTGTACAAAAAGCGAATTTTTTTTGTATTACAACCGCAAATCCATGCATTTTTTCCATAAATTTAACTCTCTACTAAAACAGCGCTTCTTTACAAGACACCATCTGTACCGGGTGGGCAAATTTCGATGTTTTTATAGGGTATCTCGGTAACTGTAAGGGCTATGGAAAAATGAACCCACCTTTCCCGACCTCTTTTTCTCGAGATAAATTCATTGGTGAAAACCAGAATTTGCTATATCTTTTCGTTTTCGAGTTGTAAACGAAAATTGATTTTTTTGAGTTTTCGATTGGTGTCGATAACTCGGTTGTTTGTAAAATTAGAAGAAATCTGTTTGCACGTTCTACAGGCACTTTTTTAAGTAGAATAGGATTTCCTTAACAGATTTTTTATATCTTGTGTAGTTTTCGAGTTATGGCATAAACTTCTATTTTTTTAAATGGAAACCATAGTTGGCTATGATTTAGCTAAAAAAGAGGATTTTTTTCTCTTTACAACGATATATAGTTTGTGGGGTCTATGATGAGTGTTTATGCGGAAACAGTTAAAAACATATGTTTTCTAATAAAGGACAGTATAGTAATTTCAATGATTTTGCACAGTAGGCGCCTGTCATTTTGAAAACAGAACAGTTGGATATTGGGATGTAAATACACAGTTACACATTACTGTTTGATTAATTGTTTATGTTTGGTTTTTGCTTGCATTATAGTTTTAAAGTTTCGATTAAAGAAATTGACAAGGCGCGATGGCGTATCAAAATTACGAAAAGTTTAATATGCTAGAGTGTTTTATTCAAAATGGATATAATTCTGAAGCTGCATCGGAAGCATATTTTAATCGCTACCCTGAAAGGAGACAACCTAATATGTCCATCTTCGGTAGACTAAAAGAAAACCTCGTTGAATACGGAGGATTTAATAAACCAAGACCAAAAAAATTATCGTATTCAAGATGCTGAGGATGTTGCCATAAATGTTGTTGGTATGGTAGTCGTAAATCCTTCAATTTCAAGTAGGCAAATTGAAGCAGAGTCTGGTATATCGCGACGAAGAGCACTTTCAGTTTTAAAAAAACACAAATTTAGACCTTATACAATAAGGAAACAACAACAGCTCCTTCCAACTGATCCTGAACGCCGACTGGATTTCTGCAATTGGTACCTACAACAAATTGAGCAAGACCAATTATTTTTTAAAAATATCATTTGGACAGATGAAAGTTACGTAAGTAGTGCCGGAATTTTCAACCGACACAACAAACATTATTGGTCTGAAGATAATCCTCATCAGACTGTTGATGTTCAAAATCAAGGACGTTTCGGTTTTAGTGTATGGTGTGCCCTATATAATAACCGCATTTTAGCTTACCAACTTTATGATGACAATTTAAGTGGTCAACGGTATTACAATATGATAAACTACCACATAGTAGAAGAATTTTTAGACAACTTGCCACTTAACGAAAGACGACATGTATTTTTTCAACAAGACGGGGCACCACCCCATAATACTAATTTAATCTCGGAATTATTAAATACTAATTTTGGGGAGAAATGGATAGGGAACAATGGGCCAGTAAAGTGGCCTCCTCGGTCGCCAGATCTCTCACCGTTAGATTTCTTTTTTTTGTTGTAACAATGTGTTACTATAGAAACTTACTCTTCCTGCAAAGAAAAAACAAAGTAAGTATACCTATACAAAAAATTAAAATTTTTAACTGTTTCCCGCATAAACACTCATCATAGACCCCACAAACTATATATCGTTGTAAAGAGAAAAAAATCCTCTTTTTTAGCTAAATCATAGCCAACTATGGTTTCCATTTAAAAAAATAGAAATTTATGCCATAACTCGAAAACTACACAAGATATAAAAAATCTGTTAAGGAAATCCTATTCTACTTAAAAAAGTGCCTGTAGAACGTGCAAACAGATTTCTTCTAATTATACAAACAACCGAGTTATCGACACCAATCGAAAACTCAAAAAAAATCAATTTTCGTTTACAACTCGAAAACGAAAAGATATAGCAAATTCCGGTTTTCACCAATGAATTTATCTCGAAAAAAGAGGTCGGGAAAGGTGGGTTCATTTTTCCATAGCCCTTACAGTTACCGAGATACCCTATAAAAACATCGAAATTTGCCCACCCGGTACAATATTTAAGTCTAGAAAGTCTAGAATTGGTCTCCCAAGGTTCAGCTTTGTTTGGCAAAGTTGCACAAGCGATACTCTACGCCGCGGTGGAACAACAACTGCCTGAAATGTACGGCGTGTTTTTAAATTCAAGCGCGCCTTAACGGCATAAAAAGAGACCATTTGATAACGTCAGGCCGTCTGCCGCGGTACATGCTTTGTAATTTAAATGAGACGCAGCGCGTGGAGTTTACGCGTTATCTCCAAATTCACCCGCGGGACGACGCTTATGGACGCCGGAGGACCCGGGTAGGCCGTCCGGAAGCGAATTACCCCAATCGAAAATATCTAACGGTTTCTTTGGGACCGGCCGTGAGAGTCCCTCAAGTGCGCGCGGCAGCGAGCAAATCTAATAAATATGCATTTATGCTCTTTGTGTCCCGCCGTTTTGGCGTAGATGTGTCGGAAGTTCCTCATATTTTCCGCTTATCCTCAACTTTTTGTCGCCGCAGTAAAATTGAATCCGCACCTGTTCCACAGTGGAAGAGGAAAACACTAATGGAAAAAATTAAAATTTGAAATTTAGTAATGCATTTTTTTTAAACCAGAAAAAACCTAATAATTGAAGCATTATACCTAATGGAAAAAATTAAAGGGTCAAAAAAATTTTCCGAATTTTTAGTGACTTTTCAGAATGCTGTATTTCAGTGAAACATGGTCTTATCGAGGTCTAAAAAAAAGCATTTTGAAGCGTCAAGTTTCTAGTTTTGAGATATTTCGGCGAACAAATTTTTAGAGCTCCGTGTTTCGCGCAATTTTAGGAAGTAGTCTAGAGGAAAAAATTTGCGATTTTTTTTTATTTCTTTTTCAAGTCCACGAGCTTGAAAAAATTCGAACTTAATTATGGACCGAATAGCTTGTTTATTCAGCTTCAATTTGCTTTTTTTTTTTAATCTCGATACGACCATTTGTTGCTGAGATATCGAACTTTAAACCAAAAAGGACCCATTTGTCTTTGATCGACGATATCTCCGCAACCAACGGTAGCACAGAAAATCTAAGGGCAGTTCTGAAAACTGGAATAAACATCCTACAAGGTTCTGCTGCGATTTTTGAGGATAATTTTTTTTATCCTTGACATGAATTTGAAAAAACAGGAAAAAACGGGTAATTGATGGTTTTTCAGAACATCAACGGTTGAAATTCAAATCTTCATGCAATGACTAATGTTGCGTGTGCCTTTTACAGTTGAACATATCCCCAAAAACTATGCAAAGTTACATTACGATCTAACGAACCGTTTTCTTGTTGCAAACGGTCAAACTTTTGAAAAAATTAAAGGGTTACGCTTTTTGAGCTTAAACATGTCCTAATCATGGCTAAAGTGAAAAAAAAATGTTTTCGAGCTCCCCCACAATTTTTTCCACAAATACCAAAAGAAATACCCAAATTTACAAAAAGAAAATTTTTTTTTTCGAAAATTGAAATTTGTTTTTAAAGGCTTCCAAAACTTTGATTAAAAATTTGATTTTCACTACCGTCGGCATTAGCATTACCTAAAGCGTACCACGTGAAGGTTGCACGATCGGATTTACGCTTCTTACACACATGTCTGTGTGTGTGTGTGTGTGTGATTTGTTTCAGTATGAATCAGGGTCGAAACGCGATTTGGGTCATGAACTTTAATTTAAATTAAATTAAAAATTGATGGTCAAAAACCACAAACAGACCCACATACACACACACACACACATTACACACAAGTTTTGGAAGCCTTTAAAAAAATTAAATTTTCGAAAAAATTTATTTTATTTTTTTTTGGTAAATTTCAAAGGTATTTGTGGAAAAAATTGTGGGAAGCTTGAAAAAAATTTTTTTTCAATAGCCATGAGTAGGACATGTTTAAGCTCAAAAAACGTGACCCGTTAATTTTTTCAAAAGTTTGACCGTTTGCAACAAGAAAACGGTTCGTTAGATCGTAATGTAACTGCATGGTTTTTGGGGTATATTCAACTGTAAAACGTACACGCAACATTAGTCATTTACAGAAAATTAAAGCAGGGTTTTGAAAACTACAAAGTATTCTTTATAGATTGTAGTGATTGCTTTTTGTTAAAACAAATTTCCGAAACGAAATTGTTGATTGAAAAAAAGGTAAACATTGCAGAATTAGGGATATATGCTTAATTTGGCATAACTTTGCAAATAATGGATAGACTAAGGATATTCCCTGCAATTTTTCAACCTTAAAGTACCTCAAAGAAATTCTGATTTCAAAGCGCTGCGTTGTCGTTTGTACTAAAAATCAAAGAAGGGATTGATTTTTCACTTTTTATTAATTTTTTTTTAAGTTAAAAAAGTTTTTTTTAGTAATAACCCATATTTTCATTATCAAAAACGTAAACAATTAGGTAGTTAAAAAAAGGAAAATATTTTTTTGAAAATTTTTCATTTTTTAACATATCCAAAGAGTAAGAATCGCCAAAAGAATGATCTGATTTTTTTTGACCGCTGTAACTGCCTTAGTTTTAAATGACAATTCAAAAATGAATTAAAACAAGTTGATATATCCCCTAATGGATCGCTGCTTTGCATTCCACAAAGCTTGAATTTTTTACTGATCTTGAGTTCAAATCCTTTACACAAGCAAATCGTTTACACAAGCTTTCATGAAATAAAAACAGTTCATTTTTTAAAAATATGGTCGAAATTTGGACCTTTCATTTTCTTTTTTCTCTACAACCATTTTTCTCCAAGTTACGGCTTTTTGAAAGTCATCTAAAAATTTGTGATTTTTTTTGTATCCCTGAATTTTTAGTGTATTTCTAATACTTTTGAGAGTTTTTATAGAGACTCATATTACCTAGACGTTAGTTTCGTTTCTTAACGTTTCAAATAATACATGGACACTCGTTTGGGCACAGGAATATTAACCACGATTGGACGAATATCATTTTCTCTGATTATGTTTCTCTTTGTATAAGAAGTCGTACCACTAAAGCCTGGTCTCTCCTCAGTAATATGATTCTTCAGTGGAAGTAAAATATGCGATGAAGGTGCATGTTTGAGGTTGCTTCTTTGGTGCCATATGTCCAACAGTGACAACAGATATCAATTTTATAAGGGGATAATGAACCCGAAACATCGGAATGACATTTGCACGTAGTGGAAGCGACAAAATGATATCTATAGTTTTAACTGGCCGTCACAGTCACCAAATGGCAATCCAACCGAAAATACATATTTAAAGCACAGGCTTTGTGGAAAAAATGCGAGGCAGTTAATGATTAACGTTTGTGCAATATGGAGGTCTTTATCTTTAGAGTAGATGGAAACTGAAATTGGACACGCTTTAGTGTTACTATAGTAGTATGTGTGTATTTTTTTCCTTAATAAAGGTACATACAGTAATTATTAAATTATGTCGGCCGCGATCTTGCGTAACACACTGTAAGTCCGACTTTTTATTTAAATCCTTTTAGTTCAGTCTTCGGTCCGCTCGAAAGTTCATAAACAAAAACTATACAGCTCGTCAGTTTTCTACTTAGCAGCTTATAAAATGGTTCTGTTGATAATTCAGGATAGGGTGACATTTAGTTTTAATTAAAACCGCATCGGGCATGTATGAGGATAAACGTTGCGCTGCAGCTACCCACTTAATATTTATTTATGTACGGGAAACTTTCCGCAACGCCCTCAATAAACTCGCCTAATTATGCTCTAACATGTTTTGTTAGCAATCTCATTATGTAATGAAGCGCTGAAGTGTTACTTGAATGTCGCCGATAAGGCAGGTCCCTTACTTGGTCGCACTAAAATGTATCGAGGGGAGAGTTAATCGACTTGGCTCGTTAAAAATATAAATTGGAAAATGTTCCTTCTTCAGCAGTTTAGACTTTAGCTACAGTTAAAAGTCGAGAAAAGTAAAAGGTCAGATTTCAAAGTGAACTCGAAAAAGTATATATGTATGTAACTAATCCATTAAATAGTTAACTCATGCAAGAACATACAGTATGTCCCAAATTTATTATGCAGTCATTGGCATCTTGGCAATTGTCGGAGACAGAAGGATAGATAAATGAAGGATGGAATATAAATAGATAAAAGAAGGATGGATAAATGGAGAAAGTTTTAGAGGATTTTATTACATTTTCGCCTTTTTTTATTCGGTTTATTCTGTAACAGTTTAACCATAATTCCAAAAAAACTGAAAAGTTGCTAACGCATAGTTTGAATCTAAATAATAAGTGTAAAAAAATATGTTGCCTCATTAGCCATCAAAAGTTTTTTAGTTGTCATCTAGATTAGCTTCTTTGTAATTTTGCCTAACCTTGTAAATCGAGTTTTATTTTCACATAAAGGCCAAAAAAAAAGAGGGGGGGGAAGGGGTTTGGTAAAATAGAAAACAATTTTTTTTTTCACCGCGTACCATCTCTCACCCATCTGTACATAATCAGAAACCTCGAACGCGTTATACGTTTAAATTTAGAGCTACCGGCGCATATTGCGCAACTACAAAAAAATTGCATTATTGCTCTAAACAATAACTATCCCAATTAGCTACCATTAACTGTCTATGCGTTATTCACTGTTAATCCAAAACCGCACCCGCTAAAATCTATATGTGTATACGTTTATATCCGAGCTTGATTAACTCTTTGATAAAATACTTGCTGGATCATTTGTATTCGGGATTGTTTGTTTATCCCATTTAGCCAATTAAATAGAGCAATGCCTTATTAGTCTGAATTAGTTGTGTTATTGATTCGTCTCGTATTTGAAGGAGCGGATTGAGTTAAGTGGTAATGTTTGGGATTCTACAAGGATTTGGTTGCACACTTCACAATTACCACAATCTTATGAAATGTTGGAGGTCGGGTGTTGGTGGAGATGTTTGTTAATGGATAATAATAGGAATTGCATCATAGGCAAGTAGGTCTCAAGTAGGATACCGAAGAAGTTGAAATAACTTTATAATAATGTAGGGGAGAGTCTGCAACAGTGGCCAATTTCGTGCTATATTTTTATTAAGGGGTTAGGTGGGTTTCAGAGGTTCAAAAAAAGGGTATTTTTACTATTTTTTTTTAATATATACAATCATATATTTTATTTAAACAATTCAGCATGTCAAAGATACATGTTTAAACAGTATTTTGTGAAATTTTCATTAAAAAATTCCGAAAACTCAGCCATTGGTACCTCATCTCCCTTGACGTCTCAAAAAAAAAAATGCTCTTGCCGTGGACAGCATAACTCATTATTGGTTACTCCAAAATCAAAAAACCAAAAATATTTCGTTAGTACATGGATAAATCTCGTTATTGGACGAAGGAAAAAAAATAAAATAAAAATTGAATTTTTTGACAGACTTTGAACAAAAAAACATATTTTTTGGTCAAATTTTCGCCATGTATTGGCTCGAAAAAAAATAGTTGTAGTAATAAAAAAAAATCCTTTGTTCAATGACTAGATAATGTTATTTCAAAGATGTGTGCAAAATTTGAACAAAATCGCTTCATAACTTTTCGAGAAATCGTGTCCACCGACTTAAAAAATTGAGTTTTGGGATAAACGCGTTTAAAGTTTTAAATTGAAATAACATGCAAAAAAATTTTTTTTTAACTTACATAGAATCATCGATTTCGGCACCATAAAGCTGGCAAACGTAAACAAACATGGAGAAAGCGAGTAATCAACTGTCACACGCCTAGGGGGCGCATACTTATCTGAAATCGACAATACCTGCGAAGCGCTGCACTGACGTGGCCTGATGGGCGGAACTTCCGAAGGGTCTATCTCTTAGAATTTTACTCGGATCGATTTGAAATTTTAGGAGAATATTTTAAACATATTGTACTATTTAATAAGACAAAAAAAATCGATTTTTTGAAATTTTCAAATCCACCTAACCCCTTAATAAAGAGTAGTGACTGCCACCCACTGCAGAGGGGTAAAAGTAACATCCTAAGAAATAACAGAACAGGAATAACAGGGGCCATGCAAACAACGCCCACTGCAGCCATGGAAGCAATGCTATGTCTTCCGCCTCTACACATTGTGTTGGAGGCGGAGGCTCTGATGGCAGCTTACAGGCTAGAAATTTCCGGAAATGGAGTAACCACCACAAAACGGGGACTCCATACAGAGATATTCGAGGAATTAAAGCAAAACTGTATATTAAACATGCAATCGGACAGAATTGGTCGTGACATAATCTTCCACAAACCTTATCGGGTGATCGTACCGAAGGAGGGAGAGGAAGACAGTCACATACCAATCCAGCAGAATGGAACCACCTGGTATACAGATGGGTCCAAAACCGAACAAAGAACTGGAGCGGGGGCAACAAACAGAGACCCAGATTGCGAAATTAGCATAAATCTGGGGAACTATGCAACCGTATTCCAGGCAGAAATAACTGCAATATCCGCTTGCGCGCAGGAGATGACTAGGAGGTCTTACACAAATAAGAGGATCCAGATCATCTCCGACAGCCAAGCAGCACTCAAAGCCCTGGGAGCTGTAGAAATACATTCCCAGGTAGTTAAAGACTGTATGGATTCGCTAACGAAACTAGCGGAACACAACAGCATCACTCTCAAGTGGATGAGAGGGCACCAAGGCCATGTAGGGAACGAAAGAGCGGACTTTCTTGCAAAGAAAGGGGCGGAAGTTCGACTGATAGGGCCGGAGCCCACCTGCGGTCTGGCTTACCGGACAGCCAGGAGGGTCATGAAGGACCTATTAAGAGAAAAACACATATCGCACTGGGCGAAAGTCCCAGGGTTGAGACACTCGCGGATGTTCATCGGTGAACAATCCTGGAACAAGTCAAAAGACTTCATAAAACTGGGTAGAAACCAGCTTAGATGGATAGTAGGACTGTTTACGGGACACTGTCCACTCATGCGACATCTTACGACAATCGGGGTGAAAAATGATCCCGATTGCAGAAGGTGCGGAGAGGAGGAAGAAACCTCCCTCCACATATTATGCGAATGCCCGGCGCTGGCAGCTGCCAGGTATTCGAACTTTGGGGCTATAACAATAGAACCAAAAGAAGTGACAGACGCTCCATTAGAAACTGTCCTTAAATTTCTTAAGGAACCAGGACTAATGGAATGACTAGACTATGGGGGCACAATAAGCATCGCTTAAGTGCACAGGGCATGTACCTACCCCAAACGCAATCAATCAATCAATCAACATCCTAAGAATATTAATGGGTAACCTTGAGCTTTAAAGTTTCTTCTTTTTGTATGAAAACTTTAAATTGACCACATGTAGTAAAATACAACGAGCGGTGAAAATTATGCGTAGCGAATAAATACCTACATATCGAAGTGAACTAATAGTGACGATTTATACTTAATACATAACAATATTTTGATTATATTAAACAGCTTTTGGAATTACCCATTGTTTCAAAAAACATGTAGTTGATGGTACAGTGGTCAAGATAAAAGTAGGTACAGTGGGCACTACTGTATCATATTAATAAAGGATGACTGCTGTACCACCATTAGAAAGAGGACTATTTAGAATGGCTTCAGCAGGTAAATTAAATTATACTCTTGTTTTCTTCCCTAGTTTTTCCATGCATAGTATTTGTTAACGATTAGCAGTTAAACTACTTTGCTGTAAGCATTTCAGTTGTTTTTAAATACATTTAATCCGCCTTATTACTATTATAATTTTTGTAACATATTTTTAATATAATATATCTTTATTCTAACAAATATCACCCGTATGCCTTGTTTTCTATTTTTTAAACAGTAAAGAGTACCATATCCTAACGGCCAATGTACCATCAGAGTGGTACATTGGCCTCTTTATTTAACATTTTTGTAATTGAAATTTTAGTTAAAATATTATTTTTTTCAGTCTTAGAGTGAAAATCTGTAGAAAAGAACGTAGAATTTGTCACCTAGTGCTATCAGCGTGGAGAGAAAAGTTAATTCTGGCTTTTATTACATTTTTTTTAAAACGTGACCACTGTTCCAGACTCTCCTACTTATACATATAATAATTCATAAATTGTAACTAATATGCTGAATTTATTAACAATATCATTTAACTATGTTAATTAGTAACAGGGAACATTTTAATGAAAGATAATTGGAAATAAAAATACCTGAATGGAGTTAAATATATTGATAACACCAGTATCGGATTAAATGTTGTGTTCCATAATATAATAAATACTGAGGTTTGAAATGATAACATTATTTCCTAACACAAGGAGAATAACTTATAATAAACTACAACTTTTGTGTGCATTAGTTCTAATTTCAAATTATAAAAACAGGCCCGATTTTATTTAAATATTTTATTTATTAGACCTACACGTTCAGTCTTCGGTCCGCTGAGTTTACCGACCAAGAGCTATGCCTCTCATCTACTCAACAGATTATAAGATCGTTCTGCTGATAGTTCAAGGATGTTTCTGTTTTAATTACAAACGTATGGAGCATATATGAGAAAATAATGTAATATACCTGTACACACAGGAGTACAGTACAGTGTACTGAGTCCCTGTACAGTGAGATCCATAAGTAACTGATAAATTCATTATCTACGTAATTTACAATTTATGAGTAAAATCCTGAAACACTTCAATTTTTAATTCTAGAATGACATTTTTTGAGCATAATTGTATACCTCCCCCTCCAAACCCTTTGGAGTGGCAGCTACCCCTTTAATGTTTTTAAATGGAACGAGGGTGCGTGTGATAGCTCATTTGAAAGGGTTCTTAATTATCTTTTCAGCAATATAAGGTTTTTTGAATTTTGTATATTTTTCATCAAGAAAATTAAATTTGATAATTTTAAAATTATTATTATTATGAAATGTATACAATCAAGTGCCTATGTACCAAATATCTGTCAAACCTGACGTTTTTAGTTAATTTTGTGTCAACATTAAACTTAAATGTATCGGTTTCCCTGATACGCTGCGCAAAATACCCAACAAAAGAAAGAAGTAAAAATGGTTTCTTTTTACATATCAGAAAAAAATTATACATTTAAATTTCTTTATTTGCTACATCTGTGAAAACTTATTATTCTATTATGTTATTTATCGCTGATTATCAAGTTGATCATTATTTTAATAATGAGTCTTTCGGATACCCAAAGAATTGAAATTTTGATATTATTAGGATATGGTGATAAAATAACAACGCAGAAGCAGGTATGCGAAATATTCAATACTAAGTATCCTGACCGCCGCATTTCCCAGTCTACGGTTAGTGGGGTAGAAAAAAAATTTCGTTAATTTGGAAATGTCACAGATATCTATCTAAATCTGGTAGGAAACGCATTTTAGACGATGAACGAATACTCAATATCCTGAGAAGGTGAACGTTTGGGCTGGAATTATAAATTCTCAAATTATCGGATCATATTTCTTTGATGGAACATTAACTGGCGCGCGTTACTTGGATTTATTGTAAAATTTCTTAGTTCCAGAGTTAATAATGCTTTTCCCAGATGATGACAACCCCAATTAAATTGATAGAAATATTTGGTTTCAGCAGGACGGAGCTACACCACATTTTTCATTGGAAGTAAGAGCCTATCCGAATCAAGTTCTTCCCAATAGGATCGGTAGATACGGTGAAATTGACTGGCCTGCTCGTTCTCCCGATTTGACCCCGCTTGACTATTTTTTATGAGGTTACTTAAAATCGAAAGTCTACTTCAACAGACCAAATAAAGTAGAAGATTTAAAAGACAGAATAAGGCAAAAAATTAATCAAATCACCCCGGAAACAATACAAAATGTTTTAGAAGAATTTCAGCAACGCCTCCATTATTGTCAAGAAGCAACGGGCGCCCAGCTTGAACATTTGATTTAAACTGTTCTTCTGTTCTGTTTCATGTTCTTTTCTTTACTTAGTAACATTAAAAATGTAATATTTTTCAATAAAAAAATTATAGAAATTAAAAAAATCTTATGTTGCTGGATGGAGAATTAAAAACCCTTTTAAATGAGCTATCACACGCACCCTCGTTCCATTAAAAATGTTAAAGGGGTAGCTGTCACTCCAAGGGGGGTTAGAGGGGGAGGTATAAAATTATGCTCAAAAAATGTCATTCTAGGATTAAAAATTGACGTGTGTCAGGATTTTACTAATAAATTGTAAATTACGTAGATAATGAATTTATCCGTTACTTATTGACCTCACTATATAATAATATATAAATAATAATATTAATCTAAACAATATCCGAACGTTTCGGTTGAAAATACTTGAAATTCTGATCGTTTTAATGAAAGAGTGTTGGTAATAAAAATATCTTTGTGGCAAAAAAGAATAATGAAGTTTAATATTCTAAATGTTGACCAGAACAGTATGGAATTGAACGCAGTGTTCTGCAACATAATAAGTACCTACCGAAGTGATAACTCGATTCTAAGACTTACAAACAATGAATTTTTGTTGTTGAACACAAACGGATGCGGATTTCGTTACACTTGCTTGCTAGTAATCCGCAGCCTACCCCATAAATGTGGTAGGTTCATTATGATTTATTAGAAGCTAAAAGGGGCCTTAGTATAATTTATGTGGTAACCGATCCCTTGGATGAAAAGGGCAAAAACAGCGAGACGGTACGTCCACCGACGTATAATATGTAAATACGTAAAATTATATACGGAGTCGGTGGTGAAGAAACTTTTTCTGTGATGTTAAAGTAGGGCTATCATTTTGTAACTAGATGGAGACAAAGTTATTTGCTACAGTGGGCGTCACGTGTGGGTTAGACGCTGGATTGTTGCGAATGAGATGAAATATAACAATTATATGTGTATTATAATTATGTACGTACAATCTACATGTAATTATACAGTATATATAAAGTATATATAAAATATAAAATATGTGTACAGTTGACGGACAATTGTTTTTCATTTTCATAGCCCATTAGGTTAAAAAGGTTTTTGGACATTACGTCATGGGCATCTAGACTTTTTTTTTTAATAAAATGCATTTTAAAAACAATTCGCTTTAAAATTTTCTTTTCAACCAAGTATGGCATAGTGACATTTGTTTCTTTACTGACAGTTAAGATGCACATAAAACTGTTTTACGGTTAACAAGAGTTCTCTTAATTCATCTGAGAAATTACTGAAAGAGAACTAGGGATGATTCGCATCTGTGCTCAGCGAGTAGAAATTGTGGGTCATGTTGTAAAATATTTGACAATGAAATATTCTGGAGTGGGTACTGGAACCTTCGACATAGAAACAAAAAACTTGACGTTTTCCACGAAACACAGAACTATTATACTTTTCTCGACGAGCGTTCCGCCAACTAAGTTGGCATCTTCACTTGCACTATTTATACTTAATTTGTCGCCACGGTTCACTGAACCGTCACATCTGTATTTGTTTATCAGAGCAAACAATGGACTGGTGGGTATTGGACCATTGGCATTATTCATACTAATGTTACATTTAATGATTTCTAAACTTTCAAAAGTATCCAACTGTCTACTGTTTGTTACAATTCTAATTAATTTTAAATTATTTATATCTATCCTATGGTTGTTGTCAAAAACATGTTGGGCAACACATGAGTTTTTCGTTCTACCATGTTTTAAATGAGCCATTTGTTCTTTGAATCTAGTCAAAATAGATCTTTTTGTTTTCCCAATATACTTTTGATCAAAATCTTTACAAGTTATTTCGTGTATTCCGCACTTTTTGTTTATTGTCGATTTTGTCTTTGGGATTGCCCAACAGCGTCTGTAGTTTTTTTAGAAATATAAACAAAATTGATATTAATATTTTTTAAAACTTTATCTAGTCCACGGGTGAGGTTCATATGGTAACGAAACAAATTTTGAATTGTCAATATCTCTACGAAAAGTCGTGTAAGTACAGGGTTCTCTTAAATGTATGCTTCCTTATTATCGTATCTATTAAATGGACTGAGTAACCGTTATTCTTAGCTATAGCCTTAATTAAATTTTGCTCATGTTCAAACCTCTCTTTACTGAGGAAGAAACTTAACAAACGGTGAATTAGAAAATTAAAACTTTCCATTTTCTGTTGAAAAGTGTGGTGTAAATAGTTGGGGATATACATATCTATATACATATATGTAAATTTTATGGTAGGGAAACGGTTATTTAATTTAGCAACAAAATTATCTAAACTAATTGCTTTTGTATCAAATACCGCGAAGATATCGTCCACGTACCTGAACCAGACTCAGGGAAATACTTGAATTTCTCTTATTTTCTGTCTCAAATTTACTCATAAAAAAGATTTGCAATGAAAGGTGATAAGGAGTTACCCATTGCCGTTCCCTTATGTTGTTGAAAGTATTCACCATTATACTGAAACCAATTTTGATTCATACAAATACTAGTAAGACGAATGTATTCCTTAATAATTTTATCGTCTAAACCATTTAATTTGAGTAATTCCCTGAGGTAGTATAAAGTTTGCGGGATTGGGACACTTGGAAACAATGAGTATACATCAAACGGGACCAAAATTTCACCTTCTTGCAACTGGATATTTTTGATACTGTTAATGGATTCACTAGAATTTTTAAATGAAAAATTTGTTTGAGCAATAGGCAAATTTTCGAACTCGTTCGGTGACAAATTATAAGTTGGGGATCCTATCGCTGAGACAATTGGTCTTACAGATTTTCTGGACTTGACAATTGTAATTTTAGTCTCAGTGAAGGACTAATAAGATTGTTACATTCTTTTAAAGATGTTTCAACTTCAGTTGTCATTTTTGGCAAAAGATTTTTTTGATCATTTCTTGTAAGGAGAGGAGAGAGGATTTCTCTCCTTTTTTTTTAGTGAAATATTGTGTAACTTACTTTAAAGATGGCACATAGAGGATCGTTTTTGTAGATGTTTTTAATCTAAAATGATGGTTTTGATTTAAGAAACTCTAAATAACTTAATAAAACTTAAGAACTTCTAAATTAATTGATCAAAAATATTTATTTTGCAGTTGATTTTTCCATCTCTTCTTCTCCCATCTCAAAAATTGCTGATGTCGTCCAAACAAATAACATTTTTAACTTTTGAAGTAGTCTATAAATACACGTACGAACTTAAGTTCAAGTCATTCGATCGACCATAAAAACAAGCGTATATGTGGTCAGGTTTTTTCAATTTTTCAAAGTAGAGTGTACAGTCGTAATCAAATATTCACGATAAGCGTGCGGAGTCGATAAATTCGCTATAAAAAAAATTTTAGTAGTTGTAAACACGGAGGCCATAAAATTGCGAACGTATATTTTATACCTTTTTATTGGAATATATTAATCATAATTAATTGAGAATGTCAGAATTAGTTGCTTTTATGAAATTATTATCATTATAAATAAATTACATTTATATGGTGGCTATTTCAAAATAAAAAAGTTTAATTACAGCAGGTCAACCGATTACGTAAAGAGAAATTTTAAATATAGTTCAAACTGAAAATGTTCAGCATACAATTTAAACCAAAACATTGAATATTAAAGGCTATAGCCGGGTAAGGGGGTCAAATCGGCCCTTGAACCAATCGAGGTTCTAGTTTGGCAGGTCGGAAGTATAAATAGAAAGACTCCTTCAGCTAGATTTTCAGACCTCTAGGTCGTCTCTAGAAGCTCCTAACCTCAAAATTGTGATTGTTCGTTTTTTCTCGATTCTGGGCGCAATTTTCAACCAAATGTTTTGAAAAAAATCACAGAGTTGCATGTTTCTGTTACAAATATGCTCAATTTTTTTTGAATTGTTTTTATTCCCAATGGCGCTCAAAAAAATTATTGAATATTTCAATCAATATTTATATTAGGATGCTTTACATTGGCCAACTTTTAAGGCCATGATTTTGTTGTATTTTTTGACGCTCTTTCACGTGGTGCTGCTTAAATTTAATTTTAGGTGGTGGAACATCGTGAAAAATCCAAAAAACCGTTTTTTTAGGTAGTTTTTTGCATTTATCTGGATTGGATTACATTTTATCGAAAAGTTACTATTTTTTTCGGATTCAGCGGAAAAAAATACGTCAAAAACATGTGTAATAATCATAAAAAAAATTCTGACTAATAAAATCTGTAAGTGTGAAAATAAGTGTTCAGGAACCTCATCTCTGCATATAAATTATTGTTGTGTTATGTAAAAAAACTGTAAATTTTAATTCAAAACATTAATTTTTATACATATTACTTTTATTATATATGAAGAAACATTCATCAAATGAAGAAATGCGAATGAAATCTTGAGTGTGATGAAAATAGAAATTAGTAACTGAATCAGAAATCTTCAATCGATATTTTTAACAAGTTGAGTACATTGAAAATGAACTAAAAATTGGTATTTGTGTCTCGTGTAAAAATATAATAATTTATCATGTTATAAACGCCCCCTTAAAAAATTAGCTCAAAAAAATTTTTTAGAGGTCGCTCAAGATTTTTTAAAAATTTCCAAAATCGTCAAAAATTGGATTTTTTGTTTTTTATTTTTTTCCTCGTCATGTTATTATTTTGTAGGTTGAAAAAAATGTAGATCCTGAAAATTTGAAATCAATATTTTAATTTCTAAAGGTCACTCATAATTTTTTTACTTTTCAAAGTAGTGTACCTAAAATGTTTTCTGTAAATTCTGTAAATTTCTGTAAATATAAATATTGACGATTTTTTTTATCAAATTTGACGTACAAAAGAATAGAAATAAAACACGAGACACTTTATAATTATAAAAATGATAAAAAGTAAGTATATTAAAAAATTATAAATATTTGGTACTTACAATATGGTAGTCAATTTTGTCTCGAGAAATTTTTTAAGTGTCTGGTGTTTTATTTCTATTCTTTTGTACGTCAAATTCAATAAAAAATAATTAGTTCTTTAACATTTATATTTAGAGATTGCTCGAAAATATTTTAGGTACACTACTTTGAAAAGTAAAAAAATTATGAGTGACTTTTTAGAAATTAAAATATTGATTTCAAATTTTCAGGATCGACATTTTTTTTCAATCTACAAAATAATAACATGACGAGGAAAAAAATAGATTTTTTTGGAAATTGTTAAAAACCTTGAGCGACCTCTAAAAATTTTTTTTGAACTGATTTTTTAAGGCGGCGTTTATAACATGATAAATTAATATATTTTCACACGAGACACGAATAAAAATTTTCAGTTCATTTTCAATGTACCCAACTTGTTAAAAATATCGATTAAAGATTTCTGATTCAGTTACTAATTTGTATTTTCATCACACTCAAGATTTCATTCACATTTCTTCATTTGATGAATGTTTCTTTATATATATGTATGTATAAAAAAAAAGAATGTTTTGAATTAAAATTTACAGTTTTTTTACAGTACAGAGATGAGCTTATTTTCACACTTAGAGATTTTATTAGTCAGAATTTTTTTATGATTATTACACATGTTTTTGACGTATTTTTTTCCGCTGAATCCGAAAAAAAATAGTAACTTTTCGATAAAATGTAATCCCAGCCAGATAAATGCAAAAAAAACTGCCTAAAAAAACGGTTTTTTGGATTTTTCACGGTGTTCCACCACCTAAAATTAAATTTAAGCAGCACCACGTGAAAGAGCGTCAAAAAATATAAAAAAAGCATGGCCTTAAAAGTTGGCCAATGTAAAGCGTCCTAATGTAAATATTGATTGAAATATTCAATAATTTTTTTTGAGCGCCATTGGGTATAAAACAATAAAAAAAAATTGAGCATATTTGTAACAGAAACATGCAACTCTGAGGTTCAGGTCACAAATCATTTAACAACCGCAGTAACACCAGTGACTAAAGTATTAATACATTTGATTGAATTGATTTTAATATATCAGTAGTTACACGATTGCTTGCACATCCACGTAATGTCAGTGAAAATAATAAAAAAGTGTATATTATAATTAAAAGTGTATTACTTACATACTTACATACTTACATACATACAACAGGTCAAAAAGTGTTGGGGCACTTTAAATTTCAGCAAAAAGTCCTTTAAGCTTCGTCTATTAACCACTTTTGTGTAAAAACATCATGGCGTTGTCAGAATTTGGTCTAGATCCTTCGAAATGCCAATTTTGGGAGGAAATTGCCCCAAAAATGGCTCTATTGATGACATTTTGCTACGTTTACCAGACATATCTGATGTATTTTGACCCACCGATCATCACGGTGTTACCTGAATTTGTCTTACAGGCGCGAAATTATCATAAAGTCTAAATTTTGTCGTTGAATCATCTCATAAATCCTCAACCTACAGTTTTCCAATATTTGATTCCAATTGTTTATCGACATTATTTCCTACGTATTTGGACGCACTGAGTCAGCAAGTCCTGTCCTATCTTCGCCTCAATCCTTGAATTTCTGAATAACATACAAACGTTGAGAGCCCGAACAGAAATTAAAGCAGTTTTTCCTAATGTTTTAAATGGAGTCATTTTTGGGACAATTTCCCCCGAATATTGGCCTTTAAGCGCACTTGGCCCAAATTTTGACAACACCATAGTAATTAGCGGGCCAAAACGTCTCGGAAATGATGTCACAATACCACTGTTTGAAGACAAAGATTTTTTTAAAAAGCTAAAAAAATGACCATTTTCTTAGAGCTGTAGTCTGTTTTGGGTGAAAAAATAGAACCCAACAAACCCCGGAATCATGTTCAGCATCTCCAAAAATATAGTAAAAGTATACATTAGTAGTACACATTTTCAGGCGTTAGTAGAGCATACGAGGTGTGGCTATTAAATAACCGAACTGCTGTCATAACAATTTTTTTTTGTTACCAATTACATTGTTACCATTGTCGATCTCTACACCGCTCCATATGACTTTTCTATTATTGAAAGCAGTGCTAGAACTCCCCTTCTGTCAGCTGGTTCAGAACCTCCGTCGATTTTGCTTTAATCGCTTCCACACTTTCGAATCTTGTCCCCTTCAATGTCGCCGTGTACTGTGTCTAACAATCCTGGATCAGTGTCAATATTGTTTAGAATGTCAGCGCAAATGTTCATTCTTGATTCTTTTTGCTCGGGAGTGAGGAGTTTTAGCACCATTTCTGCGCAAACTTGGCGCATGTTGAACGATTCATGCAAAATCTGGCGAACACATTCTTTGTCGATTTCTGTTATTTCACCAAGCCCTCTGATGCTTAGACGACGATATTCGCGGAATGTTTTATAAATGTTTTCAATGTTTTCGTCCGTTTTTGACGTTGAGGGCCGTCCTGGACGCGGATCGTCTTCGATCGTTTCACGTCATTCTTTAAACCGTTTAAACAACTCAAAAACTTGTGTGCGGGATAAACATTCATTACCGCACACTTCTTTTAACGTTGCATAAGTTTCTGTAAAAGTTTTCCACAGTTTAATAAGAAATTTGAGATGAACCAATTGCTCCATCTGAACACTTAACATTTTTTCGACGCGTCACTGGTGCGTAGACTAATTCAAAGTCGAAAAAAAAAACAAAACAAAGATCTTTGTTCTCGGCAGTCGAGGGGTTAAAATACGAAAGGAGAGAACTGCAGACAATTGAGATAAGAAAGGGACGCGACTGTGCGTTCAACTATTCGCGTGTCAGATCCCGATAAGGGCCGCTATTTGTTGTGCCGCTCGGCGGAAGCGATGAACAATTCCAGAAAGAAAATATTAGGTATTTTCGCACGTACACGATTTCCCCTCGCCTAATAAAGAAGTTTTACGGCGTCCCTAGATTAGAAAAATGTGTGTTGGTAATGAGTAGAGTTCGTGCGAGCGCGGAGTGTAACAGGACCGTAGTCAGTTTACGAATGAAAATGTTAATATATCCACAGAAACTATGTTGCATCATAGTACATTACTAAATATTATTACTTATTACCAACTGTGCACGACCTGCCCTTGACTCGTTGGTCTTCACAGCTCACAGCTGACTTGCATTACGAAAACTGCGCTAGCAATTTTAGTTATTTGTGGCACGCTGTAACAGACACTCGCCGGTATGCATCGCGTTGATACGTTTCGTTTTTACGTGTTCGCCGTGTGTTTAAATAACTTTATAAATATTAATAATTATTAGTTGAGGAGAGAAGTGAATAAAGTGAGGTACCATGCCAAAGGTGAAAAGAAATAGACGGGAAGTATTACAAACGTGGTTTGGCAGTGATCCCGGGAGTTTTAGGGACATACGTGTTCAAGAAAATGACCTTTTTTGTACTGTGTGTGAACGCATTATAAATTCTTCAGATAAAACATAAGTAACAAGACATCTGAAAAGTCATGCCTCGTCCGGCGCCGACGACTCCGTATTTTTCTATGAACTTACAGAAGCCTTTGTAGCAAGCAATATTCCATTAAACAAACTAGAGAACCCCAAGTTACGTACGTTTTTAGAAAAATATATGGACCGAAAAATTCCACATGAAAGAACGTTAAGACTTGCATATGTCGATCGGGTTTACAACAATGTAGTGACATCAATACGCGAAGACATTGCGGACAATTTCGTGTATTTTATTATAGACGAAGCTACCGATGCTTGCGGGAGTTCAGTAGCTAATTTTTTAATTGATGCGTTAAAAAGTGACACTGCTAGTGACAGCCACCCCAACCTGCCATGGGAACCTTGTCTCAACACTGACGTTTGTCGGGTAAGTGTTGCCATTGTTACGTGTTGTCTTAATTTATATAGGTATTTTGTCCTTGACTTAGCCGTACTATTTCGTAACAATAGTACTATGTTGCTACATAATTTATGTAAACATATTAATATTTTCATTCGTTAACTGACTACGGTCCTGTTACACTCCGCGCTCGCACGAACTATAGTAATGAGTCGCATCGCGGGAATTCCTCGCCCGTGCAGGGCACGAGTATCGCTCGCTCTTGCGGCGCCGCGCGCCGTTACGGATACGACAACTCGTAATTTTCCTCTACGCAAGAAGTTTTATTGGCGTTATCAGGATCCGTAATGATGTTATAAAGAAAACGGGAAAATGTAACAGGACCCCGTCATGTTCAACATTTGAATAAACGTTGTGAACGTGTGGCGCAGTACTCTAGCACAAGGCAAAAATGGTAGAATGTTGGCTTTTACGGCGGCAGCGTTGCCAACATGTGTCAATGTGGGAGATTAGATCTTAAAAGTTGGTAGTTTTTAACAAATCTTACTATGAAAAGTTGGTAGATCTACTACCTTTATTTTTCAAGTATTTTAGAGATCCTCGAGTAGGAATCTGGTATCCTGAATTTATTTTTCGATTGGATAAGACATATTTGAACTATTTTCATAAGGGAACTAATGATAAAGCAAATGATAATAATTCCTGATTATAAATATTTAATTAACTAGTTAATTTGAGTATACAAGCGCACTTTAATTCAAGTGCAGTTTATATATTATTCATATTTACTTGGCGGAAGACTGTATGTGGTATCATTATTCGTTTCAAATTACGCGGCAGCTTAGGTTCGATTCTCTGAGAACAACTTTTTTTTAAGTAAAAAATATAATTTATCGCTTACTAGATTCGAGAATTGGCAATATCAAACGCCGCCATGATCTAAAAAGTAAATAAAACATTTTGATAGTTGCATAATAACCTGTAGCGCCATCTATTAGTTGGTAGACACTAAAAGTTGGTAGATCTACGGAAAAGTTGGTAGAGTTGGTAACATTGTACGGCGGTTCATACTTCACAGTGGGAGGAAATGCCGAAAACGTGGACAAAAGTCCAGAAACGAAAGTTTCTATTTACGGATTTTGATCTGTTGGATTGGTAACAGTAATATTGGCACTATTAATTCCGATAATAAGAACGGTCAATTGTTTCTTCCTAAAACTGCACAGCAGATCAAACGCCGCGTTCTTCTGTCAGTGAAGCATCAGGCAAATAAAACCTAAAACGTGGGTGAGTGCGAATGTGCATAAAAGTATTGTGTATACTCCGATTTCAAACATTCAAAATGGAGGAGGTTTCTCAATGTATATACATAATTGTAAATATCTATGTACTTGTTGAATCATATATTAACTATTGTTTTTGCAAATTAACAATTATACTGTAAAATGAAAAAAAATAGTGGAAACTGAGAAATAAGTCACGTATTGGACAGCATTGGGCAAAATTTCGTATTCTCCGATAAACTATATTACATTTACTTTACTACTAGTAGATAAAATCCAACTACTACCAGAAACTCCGGTAATGAGCTGAGATAAAAAATTCTTTACTTATGTACCTTAACCTTGTAATAATTTTCTGTCATTAATAAATAAATTTTATAGTATTTGGTCCACCATATTGGATCCGCTATTTTGAATTTTCAAATTTTGATATTAAATTCGTAATCAGCAAGGTCAAAAACCTGAAAATTCAAATTTCTGTCTAATTAATCCAATTTTTAGTATTTGGTCCGCCATCTTGTATCCGCCATTTTGAACTTTCAAATTTTGATATTAAATTCGTAATTAGCAAGGTTAAAAACCTGAAAATTCAAATTTCTGTTTAATTAATCCAATTTTTAGTATTTGGTCCGCCATCTTGGATCCGCCATTTTGACCTTTCAAATTTTTATATTAAATTCGTGATTAGCGAGGTCGAAAACCTTTTTTGCAGCAATTTTTGTCTAAATTCATCAATATTTAGATTTTTGTCCATGTTTTTGTCAATCCGTCCCATTGTGCGGTTGTCTAATGCTGAAGTAATTTCTTTAGGGTTTTGTCGCGGTCGTCTAACTTGCTTTGACGTTTCGCTGATCATGTGTCAGCTTCTTCGTCGTGCTCGAATGATCATGATTTTCACTAGCCCCTAGTAAAGCCAGTCTCCATGTGTTGCTAAGGCGGTATCGATCTTCCCTATTTAAGTTGTTTTTTCATCGTTTCTAGCGACTCTCTAATTATTCTTGGATAGTATCTCGTATTGTGGTCCAGCACTTTCACGTTATCATAACCGATTCGTTGGTTTTCATTGATGTTTCGATGGTCATTCCTTGATCCAGCGCTGAATACTCCTTCTTGCCTCCAACAACGATCTAGTCCCTAAACTTCTCACAAAAGGCGTTTACCAGTTGAAATGTATGCGTGGGAAAAGTTATATTGAACAAACAGGAAGGAATATTCAGTACCGCATCAAGGAACATCAACGACACACGAGACTCGGGGATACAGACAAATCGGCAGTGGCGGAACATGTTCACACAAATCAGAACAGTGAGAACAGAAGAGTAACACAGGACAAAAACAGTTTTTCCAATGCGCGGAAGTACAAACCCGGTCTGCTTCATGTTTTTGGGATCGCTGAACACGAATCAGACCTCGGTTTTCCTTCATTACCGCTGTTTTTTTTTCTAACCTCAAAAAACACATTTTACACGGTAGATTGATTGCACAGGCACACAAAAGTCAAAGATGACCATTCCTCTTCTACGGTTTTCAACGCGCTGAATCTAAATCTGAGGTCAGGATGCATTTACGACTATTAGTTTTTCCTCTACCAACAAAAATCCCTGTGAAAAAACACTAAATCAGACACCAATGTCATACTCTTGACGAGCTCGTGACTGTAATGTTACGGGGATGAACTAACAATAGCCCTAAGCCTCAGAAACGTTCAACCCTACGACATACATGATCAAAAGCCCATAACTTCAAAACTCGTAATACAATACTCGTTCTACAATTGCTAGCGCGCATCAAATGATGAAGAAGCATGGATATGATTCAATCAAGACTCTCAAACCCATAGACCCGAAATCCCATCCCTCTGAAATTCCATAACCTCAATCTCAAACCCATTAATGTCAAAAACCCTATACCTAGGACCTACGAAATCCAATTATATCTCTCAAACTTATAGCCTCGAAATTCCATAGCTGTGAAATTTCATAACCTCATTTCAAGATTTTTGGAAGGTCATGATTGGATCATATTCACACTTATTCATTTGCTATGCTCTAGCAGTTGCAGAACACAGATATAGGGTCTTTTGAGGTTAAGGTTGTTGAGGTTATGGGGTTTTGAGTATGCGTGTCGTAGGGTGGACGGTTTCTGAGGTTAGGGTTCAAGGGCTTCTGAGGCTTAGGGGTAAGCTCAAGCTTTTATATTAACATGGTAAAAAATTAGAAAAATTTTAAAAAAAAGTCATGCGTTTTACTGACACTTCAAAATTTCAATGAAAAATTCTTTTATACAAAAATATAGACTTTCACAAGAATATTGAGGGCTTAAATATATTAAAATAATGGGTGGCAACATGTGAAAAAAATTTGATACAGGTATCTTACCGTTATTTGTAGAGGAAATCAGCTCGCCTGTCCTTATTGTTCACAAAAATGTTAATAGCCTTTTCATTAAAGTCACGGATTTGTTTCACAAAATATAATACAATTAATTATTTGGTTTAAAATATGTCTGTTTTTATCCACATTTTCATTGTGACGTCTTATATTTTCACGATAAGCACTATCAAGATGTTGCCTTATGTATACCTTTGCCAACACACTAGAATCTAAGATGTTATGTAAATGTTTTTCATGGTAGCTAGCATGTTTCTTAGCTCGTTCATTTAAATGTTTTAAATCACTCATACCTTCTTGAGTTCATGCACTTCGGTTGCCACCCATCACTAAACAAATAAAACAAAACAGTTTGTTTCTTTTAGGACACCCACATAACCACTTAACTCTGTCGTAGACACTATTATTAAAATTTTGTGAATAATTTCGCGATTTTCCTACTTCTGTTTTGGAAATAATCAAATCGGGTATCGGCCTTCCTAACCGTTTAATTTCCATTCAGATCTCGTATGTAATATCTTTATTAGTCAATGAAAAGTCCACCGAATCCATTTTGAAACGTTTCACAATCAAAAACAGTAAAAACACACTTCTCAGCGAAGAAAATAAACAATAACACTAAAAACGGTCACTCAACAAGTGTGACCCGTTCAGCTGATTTTAGACCAATTTAAAGACTGTCTGCAATCGTCGCCAAACTTTATCAGTCACCGAAAAAGCCCGATTAAAAACGAGGGGCTGGGATACTGTGTGCCCACGCGCGCGAAATGCGAGGAATTCAGAGTACGGTGGCTCGGTGCTCGATCGATAGTATGTCATATATATGTGATAAAAATCATTATTTGTGGTATAAAAGGAATAATAATTAGAATATGAATAGTTTGTCGTATACAATTAATTGATATTATTGTAACAGTAATTTATAGTAAATTAACACAAAAAAAATCTATTGAAATTTGGGCTGGGCACGTGTCTCTGTGCCCTTTATCACCAGTCGCCACTGCTACATAATCGTTTTGTTTTGTATGAAGTGCTTAGAAAATTATTGTTGTGGAATGTAGTACAACTCAATATTTCACATTGGTATTGATTTATTCAAGACATACATATATTAGAGGACATAATAAGATGGAACCCAATTCCAACTGAAACGAAGCAAGATCACATTTAGTATGAGCAGCTAAAAGTTTTAGCTGCTGATATTGAATCGACTGCATACAGCTAGAAAGTGAGTTATATCGGAAAGAACCATTTCGCGTAATGCCTAACGTATATAAGAATCTAAAGTCTAAGAGGCAGTAACTTTATCTTCTAGTGGAAGCGTACTCGATAAATCCTGCATTATTTCTATATATCCAAGAAATGTCGGCTATCCGAAACCTCCAACCCCGTTAAGGCTTAACCCGGATGCATTTTCTTGAATTATATGCTTCAGTCCATTGTGTGCTGTTTACGTTGAAGGGTTATCCTCGTCACTAGAAGTCTCTTACATATTTATGATGAAAAACTAGTGCCCGATGTCGCAGAATACGTACATTTATCTTTGAACGTAATATACAGAATATTACAAAGTGCTAGAGGAACGAAGTAATGTATGACATAGGAAAATATGAAATTCTTTCTAAAATACAGTAGACGCAGAAATTAACAGGTATAAAAAAAAACAAATTTCTAAGCGCTGTAAAGTGGGGAAAATGATCGCAGAGAAAAGGAAAAAAAGGCAATTGAAGCTCCAAGTTTCTAGTTTTTGGAGTTTACATTTTTTACCGTCAGCAGTTTTTGAGTAATCATAAGGAAACCATAAAAAATTTCGAAATTAAAGGTCTACGGACTTCAATAAAATGTGTTCGATTCTTTAAAAGCCCTTTTAGATAATCAAATTCCCTTTAATTTGATTTATTTTCGAGCCCTGTACGATTATTTTTCGCTGATATATCGCCGTTTAAAGCAAAAAAGTAATTTTTTGCCAATTTTCTTTTCTCTATGACCATTTCGCCAAGTTGAAGATCTTTTAAAATCACCTACAAATTTGATATCCATTAATTTCTGCGCCTAATGAAATTGTGATCAAATACATTATTAAACTTTTGGACTGCTTAGTTTGTTTTACATCAAATCAAATTTTTATGTGGTGATTGTCAGCCGTGAACTGTACCAACATTTATATGTCATTTACAGTTTAAGGTTATCTATATTTGTGTTATACATAAACAAAATAACTATAACCTCACTTTTTTGGGTGTTGACTGTTGACCCTACTGAATTGATCGAATTCACGTCAATAAATTGGAGGAAAAATGATAATGAACTTATTGACAGTAAATTTGAAATCAAATTTATTTTGCTTTACACCATTCTTAATTTTTTTTTACAAATCATTCGAAGTGTATGCGTTCTGCAGTTGTAAAAACTAAACAAAATGACGCCGACGCAGCGTTTGCCTTAGGTCAGCGCGTCACAAGGCCTATTTGTCATCCGTTCTCTCCAGTCCGAATCCTCTCGGCAAATTTATGCTCGCCGACGAGGATGCAGCGGCGACGCCAGCAGCCTACTAAGATAAATCAAACTCGACGATGGAAAGGGAAAAACACCTGACCTACGCGATATATCATGTTTCTTAAGCGTATGAAATACGTCTCACTGCGGCTATGTACGAGGTTTGGCTATTAAATAACCGAACTGCTGTCATAACACTTTTTATTCGTTACCAATTACAGTAGTAACTTTTTCGCCTTCAATGTACTGCCCTTGGCGATCTCTACACCGCTCCATACGACTTTTCCATTGTTGAAAACAGTGCTAGAAGTCCGCTTCTGTCAGCTGGTTCAGAACCTCCGTCGCTTTTGCTTTAACCGCTTCCACACTTTCGAATCTTGTCCTCTTCAGTGTGACCGTGTTTAACAAGCCTAGATCAGAGTCAATGTTGTTTAGAATGTCAGCGCAAATGTTCATTCTTGATTCATTTTGCTCGGGAGTGAGGAGTTTGGCACTATTTTTGCGCAAACTTTGCGCATGTTGAACGATTCATGGAAAGATGTGCACGTGTATGAGAAGAATAGAAAGATATAGAGATAGAGATAGAGATAGAGATAGAGATAGAGATAGAGATAGAGATAGCGATAGAGACAGAGACAGAGACAGAGACAGAGACAGAGACAGAGACAGAGACAGAGACAGAGACAGAGACAGAGACAGAGACAGAGACAGAGACAGACAGAGAGATAGGGATAGAGAGAGAGTTCTGTTAAATAAATCCTGTTACTAAACGAAATCTTGGTATCGATGAGGTGAATTTAAATGCACTCCTGATGACGCCAATTCGAACGACGGAATACTCGTCGAGAAAATTACGCGTCGCTCGGGAAATAAGTCTCCATCTATTTCCCGTTTCTGCGTTGAACTTTCCAGCCCCACTTCACGATTGTATTGCCTGTTTAACTGTGGCAGCGATAAAATACGCCACCCCCAGCGACAGAAGCGGCCGCCGGAGGGCGCATAAATCTCGACGGGGGTGCCAGCCGCACGCCGACCGGCCACCCGCTCTCCCCCTCCCGCCCCCGCTTCTTTATCATTCGCCGACTTGATAGGCTGCCGATAAATTATGCGGAAGCTCCAATTTCGCGGCTTCCTGTTTTCACGAATTCGCCACGGAGGGTGGGCGGAGGGTCTCCAACTCTTGGTCGGTCTAATCCCGCTTCCGCACACATCAATTTTTCCCAATAAATTGAACAGTTTTACAAACTATTGGTATTGATTTCCAAATGCATCTAAAATGCGTTCTAATTGAAATCGTCAACATGGTAATGTGATGCAAAATGATGTGAAAGTGATGTATGGTGATGATGTTGAGCCAGAAAGCGAAAAAAGGCAGTATGGTTTGCAATCCAGTTTGTCATTGAATACATAAAATGTAACTGAAATTGGAGGCTACCTAAAAGGGTTATAACCTAGCGTATTAGCTAGCTACGGAGTCAATGTTCGGTCACACTTCTTGTAGGTAGCGACTTGTATTTCCAGTTTTGTTCCAACGCTTCTACAACATTTCTATGCCTTTGTTATAGAACCCTTGATTTGTAAAACCCTTCAAAATACGCTTCAGTTTCGGCGATCACCTCCTCATTGGAGTCATATCTCTTTCCGGCGAGCATTTTTTTTGAGATTTGCGACAAGTAATACTCGCTAGGGGCTAAATCTGGAGAATACGGTGGATGCGGAGCAATTCGAAGTGCAATTCGTATAATTTTGCCATTATTGCGATCGACTTGTGACACGGTGCATTGTCCTGGTGAAGTAGCATTTTTTTCTTCTTCATTTGGGGAAATTGTTTTCGCGATTTCGTCCTTCAAACGCTCTAATAATGCTACGTAATATTCATTATTGATTATTTTCCCATTTCAAGATAGTTGCTGAATATTAAGCCATGCGAATCCCAAAATACGGACCTTTCCAGATGACTTTTGTGTTTTTGGTCGCTTTGTACGGCTTTTGCCGGTTGCCGTCCACTCAGCTGACTGCCGATTTGTTTCTGGAGTGTAGTTATAGATCCATGTTTCATCCATTGTCACATATGCCACGAAAAATCCTTTTTATTTCGTCGAACTCCAAACAGCGCTCTGAACCATCAACACGTTGTTTTTGGCCAACAGTGAGAAAAGACGGTAACCACTTCGAACAGAGCTTTCTCATGGACAAATGTTCATGCAAAATAGTGAATGCACTGCCTTCAGATATCTTTAAGATATCAGATATCTTACGCAACTTCAGCTTACAGTGTTCCAAAACGGTTTGTGCAGTTTTTTATATTTTCTGGAACAACTGCCGAATCTGGGCGACCAGAGCATTCAGCATCGATGTTAGTACGACTGCGTTTAAAATCATGAAACCATTTCTCCACCATTCGTATGGATGGAGCACAATCCGAAATTGTTGCTATTTTGTCATTATTTTTAAATTTAATTTAATTATCTAAAAATATAAATCCTGTCAGATGATGCTAGAACACACACAGCTGAAACTATGGTAAGATAATGGCAAATTGACATAATTGCTTGATTAGTCTGAATTTCAAACATGAATTTCCTCAAGATCCTGAGGCAAGAACATAACATAATGTGGTTGAATTTAAAAAAATACAATTTTCCTAGTTTCTATTAATGACCTTGATCGACTTTAAGGAAGAATTTTAGAATAAATATACTAGCTTAACACCACTCATCTAAAATTCTATTCAAAAAAGGTGCCAGAAATGTTTGAACAATGTGGGATATGTTTTCAACAATTTTAGTGATGGAATGTTTATTTTGGATTGATGTTTCAATAAGAAATGCCAATTTTTATCCTATTTTGTCTTTCAATTAACCTAAATTAAAGATAAAAATGAAAGAAATATAGTTGCTTGGGATTTAAACGCAGGCAATCAAATTAAACGCCAAAAACATTTGTATGTCTATAGCTTTCAGTCTATAGCTGTCTGTATAAAAATTTGTTTACATGTCACCCAAAAAAAAAAAAAATAGCTAAGACATACAATTGTTTTTTTCACAGTCAACTTGAGGTCAAATTTATTTGTATGCACGTTTTATTGGAAGTCATCAGTGGAAACAAATATCCACATCTGCATTCAGCGAGCCATTGCTGATTATCCGATGCGTTGAACGCAACTTACAACCGGCTCGGAATGGACTTTGACTTTAGTAGCGGACCTATCTCCAGACAAGACTGATGTACTCCATCTAACAGCTGTTCTCCGTACGCCATTACACGAGGAACCTCTCAGGCCGGTCGACATTCAACATCCTGCAATTCCGGCAAGAAACAAGACTGATTGCGAGTTCCTCGTCGTATCGTTAATAACCGTGTACTACGGTAAATTCACCCTCTGCCGGATATACCTGCTTCCAGCTAGGGGTGGGGGTAATCGAATTTTCCTCCGAATATATCATCCGGTAGTATAACGTCATGAAGTTCGTAATATAACATTCTTTAGTTTGCCCTGGACTCAGGTTTGTGAAGTTGGCACACCTGAATTCGAAGTTTCCTATCTGTTTTTTTGGCACCGGTTTCCCCAAGGAAAGCCCATGTCTGCTCAATAAGGAGATTTGTTTGCCAGCCTTCAGTTAAAAATATGTGGCGATTTTTTTTTCATTTGGGGATTAACAATACGAAAAATTGGTAAAAAAAACTATTTAGTACTGCGCTTCGTTTGCTCACTCTTAGTCCACGATTGACCATTTCTTATTGTATTCAAATTATTGGAAATAATGTTGTTATAAAGGTGCAAGTGACATATTGGGCCTTGAAAACTGCATAAATGTAATGTGTTTCGCCAGCCATGTGGGCAAATAAAATTCTAGTGTCCAAGCCATTGGTAAAGTTTTCATTGTTAATCTATCAACCAGAGGTGGTTGGTTCGTGTAGGGGTTGCAAAAAATACTTGAGACTGAACATTTTAAAATGTTCAAGGCCGATCTGAATAAAATTATGTTATGTAATTTTATGTAGATTAGCAGTCAGTTTTTTGATGTTGAGTGTTCACCAAAGTTCTGCTGTGGTTTTGCCTTAAAATGTTCTGCCAGTGAATTCGTTGTTGTATTTCAACCGACCTTGTCACATAGCTTCGCAGCAAGGTTTTTATATGCCGAAAACAGAATCTGGTTCTGTAAAATCGTTTTCAGAATCTTCATCTACATCTAATTTTTCAATGTCTTAAATTCTCCTTTGTTCTGGTACCCACTTGAGAATTACCTAATAGTGTTCTGTCAATACTTTTAGGAGATTCAGGCACTTCTAGACTAATTTTGTGCTAATTCTGTTGCATGTCAGTGCCTTTATTGCCGTTTGACTATTGGAGTGGAGGAGGATCTTTTTGACTAGATCTCCTTGCGATATTTTCTCGTAGCCACAACTCAGCTGTGTGAATTTCCACTTCGAATACATTGGTGAATACCCTCGTGGTTCTTAACCCTTGGTAGTCACACTTTTCCAGAAAGACGTAATAGTCAGACTGGGTCCATCAGACCCAGACGTCTTTAAATTGTTATAAATAATTAAATAATGCATTTTAAACAGGGATGGTAACAGAACCGGTTCTTCAAAAGCGGTACGGTTCCGCTTCCAGAACCGCTTCCACTTTGTCACAAAAGGAACCGCTTCCAAGAGCGGTTCCGGGGTTTTATTTTGGAAGTGGTTCTGGAATCAGGACCGGTTAACATTTTTGTGCGGTATTGGAAGCGTTCCCGTTTTTAAAAAAAGATGGAACTGGTCCAAAAAAATATTTTACCGATTCTCGTTTGGAACCGGTTCTGGAAGCGGTTCTTAGATAGGAATCGGTTCTTTGTGCAATTTATATTACAGAATTTTAAGAAGAGGCGATATTATTAGACTAATCGGCTATATCGGCAGAATCAGGGATCAGGGATCGCGAAATGAGGTTTTAAAAAAAATTACAGAAAGTTCTTAATGGAGTACATTGGTTAAACTTAATTACGGCTTCAAAATCTGCACACACACGTCGTTATTGTCGGTCGAAACGCAGTACCCGGCGATATTAAAGAACTCCTTTTGTAAGGTTAAACATGCTTTTTATGAAGACATAAACGAATCATTTTGATCGCCAGTCAAAATTTGGTTAGATTTTGAGAAGATTGCACCGTTTAGGGGTGAGACGTAAATTACGTCACGAATAGTTAGTTTTCCCTTCCTTACAGATCACAATCGTACCGAAAGTGTGTGCATCCCTCTAGGTTGGTTGTGTAACGTTTTGGATTGTTGTGATCCTAAAATAATTATTGTTTATTTTTGTTAGTATTTTTGATTATGTTAATATTTTTATTTCCATATTCCACGTTCGATATTGAACATAAAAGTGATAATTAATAAAAATTATAATCAACTAAATGACTTTTAGTTTGCTTCATCTGATCAACGGAAGCCCGAATTGTAACGTTAAATATTTCGGAGTAGAAAAAACCACTCTGAAGCTCCTTGATTTAATTGATATTTTTTGCCAAAAATGTGACCATACTTGGCCCACATAATATATTCGATATTTTCTCCTATTTTTTGTAAGTACAGTAAAACTCGGACATAACGCTTCCCGAATATAGCGTTCTCCCGGGTATATCGCTTTTTGATATAATATCCTATTACGTGAGGGGGGAGGGAGGTTAAAAAAGTGTTCTACAGTACATAGTGTAACGTAATTTACGGACAGCCCCTAATGGTTAACCCAATAAGAAGAAAAAAATACCCCAGGGAACCGGTACGGAACTGGTATTCGTACCGGTTCTTACGAAATCATCCCATTACCGTTTAGAAAAGGAGCGGTTTTGGAACCGGTTCCAAAATGCCCGAAACAGCGGAACCGCTTCCAAAGCAAACGGTTCTTGTACTCTAAAAAACCACCACCACTTTTGGAAGCGGTTCTCTACTGGTGGAACCGCTCCGGAACCGGTTCCTAACCGCAAGAACCGCTACTTTTGCCATCCCTGATTTTAAATGATTTAAAAAATTCCGGAGTATAATTTAAACCTATTTTAATAGAAGAAAGTCGGTTGTAAATGAAAAATAAATTTTTAACAATGTAAAAAAAGGATATACAAAAAAAAAACTTTCGAAAAATGACTTATTTCACAAAAATTGCAATAACTTTTGTAATGTTTAACTAAAAAAAAAAACCGTTTTACAATCTTGAAACTATATACTTTTAAGGAAATTCAATGGTTTTTGTGGTCGTTTCAAAAAAGTATGTATATTTATTTAGCAGGATCAAGGAGCGATTTTGAAGGAAAAATGAGACTCTAAGGCATAACGCATAAAACCCATTTTTTATATTTTACTGGGCAGTATTCGAGATCAAAAAAGGGCTTAGGTCCCCTGGACCCACAGTGACTACTAAGGGTTAAAGACGATTTATGGTTTCCCATTCCAATAAAACCGGATGTTTTGTAGGATCGTTTGAGTTGTTACTTTGGTATCGTGGTATCACTTTATCTCCTCTCATGGTATCAACAACGAGGTCGTGACCACTTCTTTGATACTGGTATGTCCTAGAGCTGATTCTCGATAGTCCCAGGTACCATTGCATTCCAGTCTATATGGCATGGATTTAGGTCCCATGTTTTTCCTATGGCGCGTTTGGTAAACATTTTCCCTTTATTCTCTGTTTTTTTTGCTTCCCACGTTAGTTTAGCATCCAACGGTAACAATAAATACCTCTTCTCCTGATTCATATACCGGTGCTTGTTGAGGAAGTTGGGTAGACTCAGATCATCCAGCTTTTTTCTTTTTGTGAAGGCTATAACCGTATTTTTTTCCGGATTTACCTGCATATTTCCGTTGTATTTCATACTTGCTACACAAATCGAACTCCACATCTACGTAGCATCCCTATCAACAATAGAACGCGACGGCGAACAACGTTCAACCTAGCAGAGCATAAACTAGCGCTATATAAGTCAACACTGGTCGATTCTGAACAACGAACCACGTTTTGCAACTTGTACAAGTTGCATGTCTCAAGTAATAACTTCGAATATCGGAAATTCCGAATGTAATTTAAATTGCGGCGTGCACTGTGTACACCCCCGGCATATCAATACATGCCTTATCCAAATAAATTCCGAATATTTATGAAACTTTGTTTAGCGACACGACTGAAAGGAACTTTTCCTCCTATGTATGAAAGCTTTTCAGAACTGTAGGCTATGAACTACGAGATGGATGAAATATAATTCGATATAGCATGTGCCTGGAAGTGTTATTTGAAATGTACTCGGTATTTTAGAATAGCGGCGTTTTGTATGGCTGCATGTACAGAATAGAGACTGATATTAGCGGTAGTTCAAATCGAGTTATTTTTAGCATACAATACAATGGAGCGGAATGTGTTTAAGGAATTACGAAAGCGCAATTAATTTCGATTGTATTTATCAGAAACTAGAAACGGAGTCTATATATGTATATACATAAATGTTGTTTCAACAATCGATTTTAATCAATGAACACTTTAAATGTATTATAATTAGCTGAATTAAATTAGCGTTAGAACAATCAGTTTCCTTCATGACGTACTAAAATTATATATGTATATACATACGTCATTTCACGAGTTATAAATTGCATAAATAGAATTTGTGAGTATACTGGGTGTCTCAGCTTTTAGTTTACAGTATTTATCTGTTCACCCAAGATAGTTAGCAAAAAACTTTATATATAAAAGTTACTTGAATTCATGAGGGCTATAAAATGACATACTCCGTTTGACATGTGCTAGCGACCTTGAGGTTATGTCAGTGTCAATATAAGTTTTTTAAATACAACACCCTGTATTTTTCGACATTTTTGTATTTACCGAACAATTCTACACATATTTTATGTAACATACCCTATACCTATCTTCAACCGTTTTTGAGATTTTCAAAGTCAAACAGCTATTATTTTACAATACAAAGAATTTTCAGTTTGCCTTGTCAGTTTTGAAATAATTGAGAGGCATTGTTAAAAGTAATTTTCATCAGATCAATGGGATATTTCAGTAATTATAAGCAATTAGTTTAATAAATTTTCAGTTTTTAAACGGCGTATTAATTCTCTATTGCATGTTGCACGTATCATTGTTTGACTTTGAAAATCTCGAAAACGTTTGAAGATAGGTATAGGGTATGTTACATGAAATATGTGTAGAATTGTTCGGTAAATACAAAAATGTCGAAAACATATTGACACTGACATAACCTCAAGGTCACTAGCACATGTCAAACGGAATATGTCATTTTATAGCCCTCATGAATTCAAGTAACTTTTGTATATAAAGTTTTTTGCTAACTATCCTGGGTGAGCAGATAAAGTCTGTAAACTAAAAGCTGAGACACCCTGTATATTTGTTTGTTTTTCAGTCCTCACTTGAAAATTTTGTTTCGCATTTTATGCTATTATATTAGTCTTGGTCTCGATTTACTCGGAATAAAACACTACAAAAGTGCCCATTGCAGCGAAAATGTAACTTGTACTGGTGAGTTGATATGGGTCGCTGAAGTTGATTTTTACCCAAAATTCTCGTTTTTTTTGATATTATATCCGAAATGATTAATTTTACTAAAAAAATGTAAATGAAAAATTTGTTGGAAATTTAATTTACTACAAAAAAAGGTCCTATACAAAATCATCGAAGCAAAGTTTGCTTCGATAAACCATAAACATTTTGTACTACTCATAAGTTAAAGTCTAATATTTCAAGAAACACTTTTCAAGACACTTTTGTAGAGTGTTTTATTCTGTAGAGTGTTTTTAAATCGAGACCAAGACCAATGTAATAGCATAAAATGCGACTGAGTTACAGAAATTTGGAAAAAAAAAATCGATTTACGTGTATTTTAAATGGAAAATCCTTTCACGCTTTGGGAAAGTACTTAAAATTAATATTAATCTATATTGGGATGTAACTTTCAGGGATTTTTTTTTCGACATATTCAACAAAATTTCAAGTGGGGACTGAAAAAAAAAAAATAGTTGAAAAAAATCACCCTAATATGTAAGTACCTATTTAAATTATATAACAAAACTTTTTTTTTTTCAGTTTGTTCAAATCATTTAATATAATCTCTTAACAGATAATGTACGAAAACTTATTTAGTTGCTTTAAAAGTACAATTTTTAAAATGAAGTTTGATCACTAAAATCCATTCTGGAGTTCCAGGTTTAAAGTTTGGGCAGAATTTTAGGGTTTTTGTACAAGTGGCTCAAACTTGAAGGTTACATTTTTCTATTTTTTTATAAAGCTCCACATAAATCATAAAAAGACACTAGTTTCGGAAAAAAAACATTTTCAATTTCTTAAACAACTCTCATATCATAATTTGAAAATTGAGACTTCGAAAACCATGAAAATTAAAGAAATAAACTGAGTTCTGTACTCTTTAAAATCCCATCATTTGATAATTTTTTTAATACATCATTATTTTTGAACGAAAACGTATATTTCAAAAATATTATACACGGTGCCTCAATTTTTTAGACCTCGACTTCAGGGTTGTGTAGAATAAGTGATTTTAAGTCGTTTTAACGCTTAGTTTTCCACATACAAGGTGACAAATTTTATATTTTTCTTAATTTTTCTCAGTTTACTGGATACATTATATTTTTAATTACAGAATCAGTAGCGTGCGTATAGGGGTTCGGCGCGCCCTTTTTAACTAAGAAGTTCTACGCCTATGGATTTTATTCCGGTTTGACTGATTTAACGTACTCTTTGGAAGATTGAAATGAAGAAAAATCAATACCTTATCTTCCAAAAGTGCTTCGTTTTTTATAGAAAAAGATATATTTTTTATATCAAAAGCGAAGCGCTTATGGAAGATAACTGTGTTACTTTTTTCATTAAAATCTTCCAAAGAATTAAGTCGAAGTAGTTAAACTTGAAAAATCCATTGGCTGACGCTGGACGAAGCTGGTAGAAGCTGGTAGAAGCTGGACGAAGAAGAAGAGAAGAAGAAACACAAAAGCCTCTAACTACATGAAAAAATCTATGGAACGCCATTGAAACAATATAAAAATTATTGAAATTGTGGCTGCTACAGAGATGGTGAGAAATGGCTGGTTTCTGACCAATGGCAAACATTTACTATAACTCAAAAACTAGAAACGGTTTTTAAAAAATCTAGCTGGCACTGTGAATTTTCCTAAAAAAAGTGGCCTAGATTCGCGAAAACGTCGAAAATGGAACAACCTGTACATGTTGCTCAAAATAATTCAAAACAATTTTAGCAGTTAAACGCGTTAAATAAAAATATTTAGACACGTATTTTTATTTCCCATATAGAAGCATTTTAGAGGCGACGACACGATTCGTCTTCAATATAAATCGAAGTACTTTGTATCCTCCTTTTGAAACACCTGTTTTTACTTAGCGCTTAAGCTTATCCGCAGATTATCCATCTTTACCGTTCTATTATCGATTCGTCTAAAGCCGGATTGTCTTTCTTAGGAGCTTTCCGCCGAGGATACGACGGGTATTGAGCGAAATATTTAGAAAGGACGTCCGATGCGCGAATGGAAATTCTGTGTTCGAGGAACTATACTGGAAGCTCATTATCCATTAGGTCATGTCATTCAAGCACGTGATGGTATTTAAGTAACGCGCATCGCAAGGAAGTGCTAGTTCTCAACATATGCTGGTATGGGTAGGAGTGTGACCCTTCAATGACCCTTCATGACCCTCAAAACGGCTGAAATATGCCACTATTATATGCCACACAGGGCTTGTGCGTTTTTTTTTTTTTTTTTTAACCGTTGAATGTTTTCTATTGTCCCAAAATGACGTCGCTTGAGGTGATTTTTCAATCCCGATAAGAGAAAAAAAAGAGTCACAAGGACCAAGTCAGTAATAAGTGCTAGGAGCCACAGGAATGATTTTACTGGCTAAAAAGTCGTTTTCTGAAATGGTTGTGTGACGAGGCGCATTATCGTGATGCAACATCCAGTTGTTCTTGACGTTTGGCTGGTCATCAAGTTGAGAAAATTACGTAAAGTTCAATAAACTATATTTTTTTAAAGATGCATTGTATTAGAGATACATATCATATTTTTGAAAAAAAAAATCCAAAGTAAACGTGTTTTTATCGTATAATATTTAATAAGAAAATAAATATTTTGTGAGATTTATTTGGCGCGCTAAGTAAGTATAGTAAAACCAATCTACTTGGAAGAAGTTACAATATGCTCTGATGTTTCTGTCCAACCTGACCTACTGAGCGAATGCTACCTCAGAAAAAGATAGTTGGTACAATATTTGAATACTAAAGCTGTACCTACACAGATATTCACGAAGTTACTCTTATACTTCCTACTTATTATATCCCTTAACAGTCGCACTGGGATCCTTACTAGTCACCCGGGGAACATAGAAGGGGGTAGGTTAGCGGTTGACAAGTTTTGTTATACCTACAACACTGTCTAACCACAGTATATTTACACAATGCGTTATAAATTTTACAGAGTAACTGAGGTTTTTAGATAAAAATCATTGTAGCATTGATTGTGTTTATTTAAATGAATATTTTGACAACAAATGAAGTAGTACCAAGTACTCGTAAACCAAAAAAAATATAAAACAGAATTTTCCGCACAAGTTGTACGTCCTAATTAAATATATCATGTTGTTCGGTGGCAGTTTGTCTAGGGCATACATATCTCATGCATTTGGAACATACATTCATGTATTTTCGATAAGCGCACCTAGGACAAATAAAACATCTTCCTTTTTTAGGAACATTTTGGATAGCTTGACGAGTTGCAATTCCATCTGGCAACCTACGAACAACGCCTTGTGTTGTAGGGACGTCATGTTGACATTCAGAGCCAAATACCTTCAAAGCTCCAATATATGAATTTTTTCATATTTCTTAGTATACTCGTTTTCATTGTTACTATCCTCAACTTCATCACCGCTATCTGTGTCCAAAGACTCATCCTCTTCTAATTGATCTATAACAAGATAAGTAACAACTATGCAGGTTTACTCTCACATGTACAAATATGAACTGTTTTTTTCTTTGTTTACTAGTTACTTGTAAATAATTTTGTTATCTAATAAATTCTAGCCCAAAAACCTTAGAGACAAAACTTACAATTTGAACCATTGTCCTCGACTACACTCATTTTCTCTGGATCAAGATCATGTCGTTGTTCAATTTGGTCTTCATCAGATTCCCAACTTTCAAACTCTCGACTTATGTAATCCCTACACAGGTCGTCATCATCTTCATAAAGAGCTTTTTCTAATTCAGAATCACTCAAATAGCGTCTACTCATTGCAGAGTTATAAAGTAGAATATAATCAAACAACAGCTGTGACAATGACTGCCGACAACTGACTGGGAAATTCGAATTTATCTCCACCCTGACGTTCCAAGTTGCACACCTCATCCTAAAAACATTGCGCGGCCCTCAACTAATAAATTAATTCGGAATAATAGAGCAAAATTTAGAACTAATTTATGTGTTCATTAGGGTGATTCAAACAAATTTTTTTTTATTTTTTTTTGCAAAAGGCTTAAAAGTTCCGTTTTGGTTAAAAAATACGCCAGTTAAAATTTGAGCCCTTAATATTAATATTAAGATAGTCCGCACCGCACTTTTCTATTTTCCATAAGAATAACATGGGAACATTTTTTTTGGCACCTTCTGATTTTTATTGCTTGCTAATAGTGTACTATATGGAATTTTTAACATATTTTTGTCCAGGATTGAACGCTCTATAAAAAAGGTCTCTTATGATTTTTCGCTAAGTCTACTGGTTCAAAAGTTATTCGAGGCCAAAGTTGAATTCACCGAAAATTTGACCGTTTAATTGTTCAACTTTAGTTTTGAAATTTAAAGTTAACAATGAGTAATTTTTAAAACATGTACTCAGAGTACGGAAAAAATTGGAGAAAAATCAAATGCAATATTTTACTTGACGCAATTTTCTTTCAAAAATATAAAAATTTTAATCATTTCAACTGAAACATTTTTTTGTTTGATTTTTCTTTTCATAGCGAAAAATTGTTAACTAACATTTTCTAAAAGACCAAATTTAAAATTTACATAAAATTTTGGCTACATATTTTCGATATAACCATTAATTTTGTTGTAATAATACACTAAAAACGGTCAAATTTTCGGTGAAATCAACTTTGGCCTCGAATATTTTTTGAACCAGTAGACTTAGCGAAAAATCATAAGAGACCTTTTTTATAGAGCGTTCCAATTCTGGACAAAAATATGTTAAACATTTTTCCATATAGTACACTATTAGCAAGCAATAAAAATCAGAAGGTGCCAAAAAAAAAGTTCCCATGTTATTCTTATGGAAAATAGAAAAGGCGATGCGGACTATCTTAATATTAATATTAAGGGCTCAAATTTTAACTGGCGTATTTTTACACCAAAACGGAACGCTTAAGCCTGTTTGAAAAAAAAATAAATTTTTTTTTGAACACTGTTCATATAGTCAGAAAACATTACTGATAAAAGTGGTTAAAACATATTTACAATTTTAAAAACTACAGTAAAAAATCTAGGATGGGGTCAGGAGATCTAGGGGCTAGGTTCACTACAGCATCGGCGTCCCAGCCCGACTAACTAGAGGTAAATCTGGGCCGCAGTCGGAGAGCGCAATCACGATAACATACAATATTCACGACCCATTTATTTCCGGAAGGAGATTATAAATCCCCCCACGGAAGCGGGGATTCCTATTCTCTCTAATATGTATCTATAAAAAGGGTTGATATACGCCGTAGATAGGGCGCGGGATCGGAAAAGTCGAGGGCCTCGTTCGGGCTGAATGGGACCGCGAATCTCGGCGCCGCGGCCGTTTTCCTCGGAGCCACCAAGCGAATTGGGCCGCGCGCCAGCTTACGTCTCTCCCCTTCCGGATTTCCACCGTGCCTCTTCTATCATGACGATCTTATACCGCGGTGATCCGACTAAATAAATTTTCGCCGAATGAACGTCTCGGTGCGATTCGAAACTCTCGAAACTGTCCTCATAGAGAGGTCGGAAACCAGGTGTACGTGACGTCAATATCAGGGACGGATCTAGGGCATCATGAATCCATATTGAATTTCATGTCAAAATATATTTGGCTCAACTTCGGTTTAGAAAATTGGATAAATTTAGGGGTCGTATATATTTTTTCGATAGAGGAGGGTCCCCTGAGTACAGCGGCACAAATTTTTTTTTTAGGAAATAACCCTTAAAAAAGATGATTTTTTTATATCCCATGTTAAGTCTACGGGAACTTTTATTTAGATGGATAGTAATCATAGATGGCGATATTAGAAATTCCCGCGCATGCGTAGATTAGGAAGATAGCGCCTGTCTTGGACCAAATAATGATATTTGATATATTTCAGTTGTATATCATTTACTAAGTTTATACAGGATATGTTAGGTTAGGTTATATTGTTATTGTAACTCATGCATATCCCATATATATCTTGTTGGGTTCGGTCATAATTGTAGTTTCTTGATGCCATCTATGATATATATTGCCAAGTAAAATTTCCAAAATACTTAACATGAGATATAAAAAAAATTATAACTTTTTTTGATAGGTTGGGTTAGGTTATATTATGTTATTATAAGTAATGCATATCTCCTATATATACACGTGTGGAACTTTAATTTGGAAGCATATAAAATGCTAAGATAATACCTAAAATAATACCTTCCACAAAATATTGCCAAAGCCTCACCTATCACAAACAACATGACTATATTCCCCTATCGTGTAGCTCCGCTTTCCGCGTCACGAGTCGGCAAGGATCGGCAACGTTTCGCGTTTCGCCGGCGACCATTTAGCTGGAGCCGTCTAGGCGTAACGATTGTCCGCTTATATCGTCGAGGAAAAAAAGACAAATTATTGAATACTATTACGCTGGTAATTCACCGCAAGAAATAATTGGCAAGTTTGCGTTTTCGTTTGAAAATCGACAGGTTCCCGTAAGGTGGACTTAAGGTCCGTATTTATAAACAATTCTCAATCAATCCCTGTCTTATTAAGCCGATTTCACGTCATTTTCTATTGGTTGTAATAAATAAAAAATGACATAAAATTAACTTGAGTCTGAGATTGAGATCCGTTTATAAATACGGACTTAAAAGGACGTGCACTTTATGATTACGCAATTCTACTGTTGTGCCTTGTGCTAAACCGAGTACATCCACCACTTACGAACGATCTGCAACTGAACGAATCTAATGCTGCAGCACCGAACATAAACAAAGGTCCACTCTAAGCTCCACCCACTAATGCACTCTCCTTGCCCCGTCTTGTATCTCAGCGGTTGTCGGTGGCCGGCATTGTAGGGGAATACATTACGTATGACGTCTGCTCCACCTATCTTGCCCTACCAACATTCCATGCATTTGAAATGCATGTAATAGAATATCCAATGCTTCCAAATTAAAGTTCCACACGTGTATATTGCTAGGTTATGTTGGGGTTCGGTCAATATTGTAGTTTCTTGACGCCATCTATGATATATACCGCCAAGTAAAAGTTCCAACACACATAACATGGGATAAAAAATATTAATAACTTTTTTGATAGGTTACGTTAGGTTATATTATGTTATTGTAAGGCATGCATATGTCCTATATATTTTGCTAAGTGAGGTTGGTCAATATTGTAGTTTCTTGGCGCCATCTATGACATATATTGCTAAGTAAAAGTTCTCATAGACAACATGGGATATAAAAAAATGCATAACTCTTTTAGGGGTCTTTTCCTAAAAAAAATTGTGCCTCTTTACTCAGGGGACCCTGCTCTATCGAAATATACAGTATGTCCCCGGATCGAGTTTAAAAGAGGAAAAAATGTTGTGTTTTTGATTCCTCAGAAAAAGTCACTCTTGATGATTTGCCCTGCTTGATTTCAAACCCCCAAAACGCAAATTATTTTTTATATAACTCAAACGGTTCTCGAGATAATACCATTTTTCTTCATAATTTGAACTGCTGACAACTAATAAGTCAGTATAACTTCAAATCGAATCTTCGTCATTTTGCTACTATTTATATGCAATAATGTTGATTCTAGAACAAAGAATTTATTTGATTCAATGCTACGGAACTGGGGAAGTGCTATCGTGTTGTTATTAATAAATTTAAGGAAAAATACCCGGAAGTTAGCATTTCTAATGTCGGAGCGAAGAAGTTGGTGATCAAGTTCTTAGAAACAGGCTCTGTTTTAGACATTAAAAATTCAAAAAAACGGTTGAATGAAGATTATGCTGCTTCAGTTCTTGCCCTCCATTCCGTGAGAGAAGCTCCAAGATTATCACTCAGATGAAGGGCAATTGAAACTGAAATAAGTAAATCGCGTTTACAGAGAATTTTCAAGCAGAACCGGATTTTACCATTTAAACCAAAATTCAAGATCTGAAAAGTCCAGATCTGAAAACTAGACACTTGAGGCTACAATTTCCTTTTTTTTTTTATTTTCTGTACGACCATTTTTCTCCGAGTTATCCCTTGTTGAAAATCACCCAAAAATTTGGGATTTTTTTAATATCCCTTAATATTTGTTACTAGTTTAGTTTCTTTTTAATTAAGTTATTTTATTTCTGTGTTTTATATACCTGCTAAAGTATCCATCACATTATGTGACAGCCTTAACAATTCAATATGGCTTTTTTTGCTCTGCCAACTTTGATGACAATTTTTTTTGATGAGGTGTCAAAATATAAACTAAAACCCTGTACCTACCCATCGCGTTTGATTAAAATGTTTGCTCCAAAGGTTAGGCGGTAGCGCAAGACCAGCCTTGAACCTTGCCCCCGTAAAAATAAGGGAAGCAAAGAAACTTCCCGCGACCGAAAACGGGGATAAACCGGAGAGTTTGCTCGCGGTTTAATATTCGCGTTCCGTCGTCGGACTTCGGCGAAAAACCCAATTAAAGAGTTAATAAAGGCGGTGCGCGTCCGAGGCTCTTTGAGGATTCCATGACACATACAAGTGGGCAATAAATCGGCGCGGGGAGCACGGCCGCGTGAAATTGAACCCCCTCCTCGGCATGAACGCGATACGCCGCCACTAATCCGGCCATTTCTTTCTCTAATTTCGGCCCGGAGTCCCCGAGACGGGGCTTTGCATATAAAACGTTCGACGATTTCAATTTCGCCAGGGGCGGCGTCGCGTGTGCCCCGCGAAGACGGGGATGCCGCCGCCGCCGCCGCCGCCACCACCGCGCCCGCATAAGAAGTGTAATGATGGCGGACGGAGGCGGCGGCGGCGCCCCAGAAAGCAGGCCGTAATTTCCGCTTCCTCCTTGGAGATGACGTTTGTTTGGAGTCGTCCCCGTAGGGTTTTCCGTTCTGCTCCTTTATCGCGGCTGGAAGCGGGGTTCAAAGAGGCATCGAAGAGAGAAAACGCGCGCAAAAAATGTTCCAATGCATAGTTTCGTTCGATCGTTGAAATTCAAAAAAGTATATTACTTCCTTCAGTTGATAAAAGGAAACGATTTACTTTTGCGTTCACATCTTTAGATTATAATAATTAGGGTCCGTAAAGAGTACTACAACGACAATGTGTCTGACACACGCAAAATGCTAGTCTCTAGTTGAGTAATTGCCGCAGTCAATATTTCAAAATTCGCCGCTATGTCACCCAAAGTTTCGTAAATATTTGGTTTGCTGAAATATCCACTGGCTTTGTTGAGCGGCATGTAAATCGCTAGCCTATAATAGCAACACAAATGTTGGGACATTTTGAAAATATTTGGTAAAATGAACAGTAGCCTGGATCCATATCACCGCATGGTAATGGTATGTTAGGAAATATGTCGTTAGAAGTTTTCTTTTCGGGCGCTCGCCGTAATAAATATGTAGGGGAGAGTTGCCTATATTGTACCGCCTCCTAAATCGTACCACCATTGGTTTATTATTAAACAGAACTGCAATAGCGCTCACACGGCCATTACTCGTACTACAATCTGTATTTAATACTCCGCGAAAATATTTAGCGTATACGATTACCCTACATGCCTTTAGAACAGTTTTCTCAAATCACTGGGTGTTGCTGTAGTTTTTCCACTTTACTGCTAAGGATATAATAACCACTAAGGTACGTTTTACTTATTTTTATGTACTAAATATTGTAATATAATTAATTAAGCGCGTAAGTAACAAAAATGCGTATAGAAAACCGTTAGTTTGAGGTTATGGTTACATTATTTCTGAAATATGAAGCAGTTGCCTTAATCGTACCGTGTGTGGATTCCCAATTCGTACCGGTACGAATTAGGAGCCTGTGTTAATTATATATGTATATTATAATATACTGTGTTGCAGAATGATGAAACGCAAGTATGGAACTTGGAGTGAGGCAGATATGGAAAGGTCCCTTGCATACCATGCAGCTTACCGAAATGGAGACATGTATACCATACATACAGTATGGTATTCCTAAGCCCACACTGAAACGCCACTTGGACTGCAAAAATGTTAAAGCTAACGATGGTACCAAATCTCTTGGTTGTATAACTACTCTATCCCCTAAAATTGAAAGAGAACTTGCCGACCATATTCTTAAACTAGAAGAGTTACTATTTGGTCTCACTATTAAGGATGTGCGAAAACTAGCATATCAAATTGCCGAAAAAAAACAAAATTCCACATAACTGTAATCGGGAAACTGAAATGGCAGGGAAGAAATGGTTTTACGCTTTTGCAGGACGTCATAAAGATATAACACTACGAGAACCAGAGCCGACGTCATTGGCACGGGCAAAAAGGGTTTAACAAACAGAACGTGTATGAATTTTTTGACATTTTGACGAAACTTGTTGATGAAAACCAGATTGATGCCACTCGTTTATTTAATGTTGATGGATCTGGTATCAGCACTGTGCAAAATAAATGCCAGAAAGTGCTAGCTAAAAAAGGAAAACATCAAGTTGGGTCAATTTCTGTGTGACAATCTATTAGTTGATGCTCCCAAACTCAATGTGTCAATTGAAGCTTTATCCTAATTACCCAAACCACAAATAAAAATTTCAAAACGAGGCAAAGCTAAAATAACAACTATTCAACGAGCTGCTGTTCTGACAGCTAGCCCATACAAAAATTACTTATAGGCGGCAAAAGAATTGCAAGCGGCACAAGCTAAGGTAAAGGAATTAAAAATGAAAATGTCAAAGACAAAGCCGAATGAAGTAAAACCTATAAAGTCTAAATTACCACCAATAAAAAAAATAAAATAATGTCTGTGAAACGAAATTTACATAAAGATCTAGATTTGCCATCTACCTCACAACTAGTTGATTGTACTGTGGAAATACAACTAGATGAATATAATAATAATAATAATAATAATGTTATTAGAGTATTACATGGTTTGTTTGTTTTGGAATGGTTTTGTTCTCTATGCGAATAATATTCTGTAGAGGATATGGTAAAATGTTTAGTTTGCTCTTCATGGGTTCATGAGGCATGTGCAGGTGTAAAATCTGGGTTAAGAAAATTCGTTTGTGCAGCTTGCAAGTGGATTTTAAAAAATAGTTTGTAATAAATAGTTTAAATGCAAAATCTTGCGTTTTGTTTATAGCAGGTTCTTGATAAATGCAATAAATATGTTATATGTTATAGGGGTACAATTTAGGATATGGGTGGTACAATTTAGGAAACATGTCTCCTAAATCGTACCGTGTGTAACGCTTTAAAAAAATCGCTACCTTTATTTTTCACTGCACACGTTTGAATTTCAAAAATAATAAATGTATTAGTTAATGTCATTACTTGTGCTTAATAGTTTATCGTACTAGTGGGTCTTCATTTGTAGTCAATAAAAATTAAAATATAAAAAGTAGTACGATATAGGCAACTCTCCCCTATTTAGTATTATTAATTAAATAACACAAGTCGACAAGATTTTAACTCAGAAACCAGAATATATTTTTCCAAAGGTTTTTGATGCGCTGAATCCGAATCTCTCAATCGGCTCTGGTTTTCGAGATATCCTAACCTAAAAGTGCAAAAAAAGCGATTTTGGCCTATATTTGAGGTTATGTGTTTAGTTTACTAAAATATTTTTTTTTCGGTGCAATATCGCATTTTGAAATTTTTAAGTTTGTGAATTTCTCTATAATTGAAAACCTCATTAAGGATCTCGTGTACATCAAATCGCTTGTTTTTTAAATTAGAAAATACTGAAAATGTTTGAAATTCAATAACAGGTCAATGTTTTCTTATGTAAAAAAGACTTGCTCGTTCAGAATCCAAGGTCAGATTTTCAACATTTTTCGAGGAAAATTTTGACCTGCTAAAACATTGACCTGCTATTGAATTTCAAACATTTTCAGTGTTTCTTAATCAAAAAACCAATCAGCTGTTTGATGTACACGTGGTTCTTAATGGGTTTTCAAATATACAGAAATTCACAAACATAAAAATTTCAAAATGCAAAAAAAATATTCTGGCATTCCCAGATTCCTCAATTTATTTATTTATAGATTTTTTACGTGTATATTTGCTTGAGAACTGTAAAATTAGTTTCATCGTGAGATATTGCGTTACATGATTACAACATCGAGTTATAGGGTTATGTAATTATGTGGCTATGTGGTTATGTGGCTGTGGGGTTATTGGGTTATTGTATTATAGCATCATGAGGATTAAGAGCCATAGGGTTTGTGGTTTTACGGATATGGTGAATTTCAGAGTGTTTTTTTGAGGTTATGGCCAAACTCTAACGTGCTGAGATAAAACTGACCCCGGATGCAGATTCAGCGACTCCAAAAACATACAGTACACATAGTGAGACCCCCAAGTCAGAATTTTTTTTTTACCGGGTTTTAGGGTTATGGGGTTATGTGATTATCGGGATATGTGGTTATGTGCCTATGGGGTTATGGAGTTATTAGGTTGTGGGGTCAATTGGTTATTGTATTATAGGGTTTGTGGTTTTAACGGATATAGCAAATTTGAGGGTGTTTTTTTGAGGTTATGGCCGAACCCATACGTGCTGGGATGAAACTGACCACGGATTCGGATTCAGCGACCCCAAACACATATGGTGCACATAGTGAGACCTCCAGGTCAGAAACTTTTTTTTTGTGTGGCTGTATAATTTACAAAGCGCTTAAAAATTACGATTTATACTTTATCATACAGTTGTATAGTGCCGACCTTGCGTTGTAGCAAACTTTCTGAACCCTAGTCAGCAGATATGTCACGCTGATGAGACACAATAAGGCTGAAATCCAGATCTGCGATTTATGATGAAGAATAACAGTAAACGGGAACTTTTCTCATTCATGGGAAAAATTTTCCCTTATTTATGGAAATATGTAGTTATTTCGTATTCGATTTTATTCTACGCGTTTCCAGTTTTACTCCTACCAGATATGGAACCCTACTACGCCACTGCCTCAACGCTGCCACGTCCCTCGGACGTTTCCAGGGCCCGCGAAAAACGGCACGGCCCGAGTGTTTTCAGCGTCGACATAGCACGCGTGATGAATCGCCGTATTAAGACGTAGAGAACTTGAATTTCAGCCATCAGTTACATTCGCTACATTGCCCCGGCAGCGGCGAAACGCTCCACCCCCCATCCTCCCTTCTCCACTGCACGCCCCCATTGGCCCCCCCCCAACCTGATGCTCAACTTTTCCGCACGCCTCGTCGCTCGCGTGAAATTTTCAAAAGAAACGCGATATACGCCAATGATCTAGAGGGACTCTAAATTTTAATTTCTCCCTCCTCGCGTAGGGGACGAGCAGTGATATCATTTTATCCTCCTAGACAGTGAGCTGGAATTTATTATGATGATAATCTTGCAGGGAGAAAATCGTAAGTTTAGGTTAGAGCTACTTTACAGACACGTCTACGAGTACTAGAGCAAAGAGAAATTCCCGAAAGTATCATCTTTCTTAACGTACTAGCTGAGGCTCTTAAAAAGTGAAATAATAAGGGGGTTAAACAGCATCACAGTCTGTATTGGAAAGAATATACTCTTTAATTAGTTATTATTTTTAAGATTCTTTGAACTTCCTTCTGGAACTACAGACTGATGTTAACATAAGTATCTGTTTCCTTTAAAATAGGGAAAATCCTTCAGTAAATACACCATTTTTGTTTCCACTTCTTTAACAGATGCAAAACGTATATTTTTCAGCAGAATATCGAAAACGGTGATCAGTCTAAAGCTGGTCAATGCCATCTATGGTGTGATGGTGGACCAAAAACAATGGAAACTGAAAGAACGTAGTGGTCAAGGTGTTGTGTCTTGATGCAATATCTAGTTGTTTGCTCAACAATACCATAGTGTTCCTAACGCGTTCCTTTTGTTTATTGAAAACTTGTATTGGTAGTAATTCAAGTTGTCCATCTTTGAGAAACCTATCATGTATCCGATATTTTCATTTAGCACTTCATCAACACCGACTGATTTTGTTGTGTTTTGTCGCTAGGGCATAAAATTGTATTATAATATCATTGAGCAGGGAAAGGAATTGCTTAGTCCTAATAGAAGTCCTAATAGAAAGTCAACTCTTTACTCAAAATAATTCAAACGTGATGTCCACCCCCCGCCAATGACCCTTTACCATAGAGTCAACAATGGAGATCTACATCAATGCGATAGACAATGGAAAGACCTGCAGCTACCAGAAAGTAGGAGGAATGAGATAGAGATCGTTCTACTAAAAAAGGGAGGAAGAACATGCGTTAAAGGGCAACTAAAACTCGATATACATGGAGACCTCAGCTCCAGATGGTAATGAGATCGAGATCGTTCTCTTTTTTTAGAGACGATCTGTGGACTTCTTTTCTGTGGACCTGTATCGTCTTTTGAAAGACACCGGGGTACAGGAGTGAGTGGAGTAATATGCGAGTTGGGCACAATAAGCCAATAACTGCAGTGTCATAAAAAAAAGAAACTCCATAGGCTACTGTTTACTCCAGCAAATGGTTACCATTTGAAATGGCTCATTTTCTTTAAGATACTTCAACGTCGTTGGTATTTGTTGACCTTGAAAACTGTTGAACATTTTTAATTGAATAATTTTTTTCGACACGCTGTTCTATTTTCAATTCGAGCAATCATATGCTGGATTCGTATATATACGAGGTGTGACTATTAAGGGGACTAGGGAGGGTTGAAAATGCAAAAATTGGCTCGTGTTTAATGTTTTATAACAAGGACGCGAATAAATATAAAACTTTTTTATTGTTAAGGGTATTAATTATAACATTATAATATGAGAAAATTAATTGAAAGTCGTTCCCAGAACAATAATATCGGCGTCCCAATGTAATAAGGAAAACTGTCGAATACACGGTTTTACCACGATTCTAGTCCAACGGATAAAGGTTTTGGTTAATTCTAAAAATATTTCTTCTCCTTAGGCTTCCCTCTATTGATAATACCTAACAAATTAAAAACAAAGATAAAATTAACAAAATTGTTAATTATTTATTTGTTATTATAAAATTGTAGCAATATTTTTTTAAATCTGATTTTAGGTATAATTCATGTGCCATAGTGTTTTACAACTCCTGTATAAATTTAAAGTTGATATCTTTCGCGGTTCTCGAGATATCGTGGTAAAATCATAAAAAAATGTAGTTTCGAGAAAATCGCATTCAAAGTTTCGGTACAATATTTGGGTTAGAACAGTCGTACGGAAACAGAAACGTTTCGACTTTATTATTAGGTGGACTTTAGTATGTTGTTACAAATTAAAACGTAATTCTACTCTCTATATTGCATAGAGAACTAACCCTAGAAAGTAAAATAATGCCGTTATATCGGGACCGACCCCGCGCCACACTACGTTTTACGCTCTCTTGACCTCAATTTTGGGAATTTTTCAAAAAAACAAACGTGAAGATATTCCTAAAGGATCACAGTATCGGAATATGCAAAAAACAGAAAATCGATTTTTTCGAAATTTCAACCCTCCCTAGTCCCCTTAAATAACCGAACTGCTATCATAACATTTTTTATTCGTGTTATCAGTTACAGTAGCAACTTTTTTCGCCTTCGATGTACTCCCCTTGGCGATCTCTACACCGCTTCATACGACTTTTAGATTTTTAAAAGTAGTTCTGGAAGTCCGCTTCTGTCAGCTGGTTCAGAACCTCCGTCGCTTTTGCTTTAACCGCTTCCACACTTTCGAATCTTGTCCCCTACAGTGTCACCGTGTCTAACAAGCCAGGATCAGTGTCAATGTTGTTTAGAATTTCAGCACAAATGTTCATTCTTGATTTATTTTGCTCGGGAGTGAGGAATTTTGGCACCATTTTTGCGAAAACTTTGCGCATGTTGAACGATTCATGCAAAATCTGGCGAATACATTCTTTGTCGATTCTTGTTATTTCAGCAAGCTCTCGGATGCTTAGACGACGAATTTCGCGGATTAATTTACCAATTTTTTCGTCTGTTTTTGACGTTGGGGGACGATCCGGGGTGCGGATCGTCTTCGGTAGTTTCACGTTCCTCTTTAAACCGTTGAAACAATTAAAAAACTTGTGTGCGGAGTAAACATTCATTTTCGTACACTTTTTTTAACTTTGCATAAGCTTCAGTAACAGTTTTCTCTAGTTTAACAAGAAACTTTTGATTAACCCGTTGCTCTATCTGAACACTTAACATTTACGCGTCACTGGTGCGTAGACTAATTCAAACGACTGCTACAGTCAAACTGAGCGATCCACTGGGCTTGTTCAGCGAGCTCAGGGTGAGGAATGTATCACCAGACACAGTTCTGTTCAAACTTGTTACCCCAATCTTAGTGAAATTGACTTAAGGGGACTAGGGAGTGTTGAAATTTCGAAAAAAATCGATTTTAGGTTTTTTGCGTATTCCGATTCTGTGATACTTTAGAAATATCTTCCCGTTTGTTTTTTTTTGAAAAATTCCCAAAATTGATGTCAAGAGAAGAGGTCAAGAGAAGAGGTCATTTTCTGTGCAATATAGAGAGTAGAATTAAGTTTTAATTTGTAACGACATACTAAAGACGATCTAATAATAGTCGAAACATTTCTGTTTCCATACGACTCTTCTAATACAAATATTGTACCGAAACTTTGAATGCGATTTTCTCGAAACTACATTTTTTGATGAATTTACCACGATATATCGAGAACCGCGAAAGATATCAACTTGAAATTTATACAAGAGTTGTAAAACACTACGACGCATGAATTATAACTAAAATCAGATTGAAAAAAATATTGCCACAATTTAATAATAACAAATAACTCGGATTTTTCCAAATTTTTTGTTTTCTGGACGCCATTTTGTTAATTTTATTTTTGTTTTTAATTTGCTAGGTATAATTAATAGAGGGAGGCCTAAGGAGAAGAAATATTTTTTAGAATTTGCCAAAACCTTTATCCGTTCCACTGGAATCGTGGTAAAACCGTGTATTCGACAGTTTTCCTTATTATATTGGGACGCCGATATTATTATTCTGGGAACGATTATAATGTTATAATTAATACCCTTAACAATAAAAAAAGTTTTATATTTATTCGCGGCCTTCTTATAAACCATTAAACACGAGCTAATTTTCGCATTTTCAACCCTCCCTAGTCTCCTAAAAATATTCAGAGAATAAACTTCAAAAGTCTTTCAAGATCACATTTTAGTTAAAGGGAATTCAAAAACCTGATTTTGATTTGGATTTTCTTTGTTGACGGTGATCTCGTAAGATATTCTATATAATATGCAGCTAATGAAAGTTTAGCAGGTTATTAAATATTTCATCGGTAATTATCCCACGCTCGAATGGAATAAAGCGGGCCTCTCCGTAAATAAAGTAGGCCTCTATATCGAGGCCAATGGGGAAGCCCGCCTAATAGAGTTTAAGCCCGATAAATTAATAATAAATGTCAAAAGGGAAGGCGTCCTCGCCCGGCTCCGCCGCGACGTGTCACCTTGGACAAGATAATCTACCTATATATAAGATGGATATTTTCGTGATGAGTCAATTTATGCGAAACGGCGATTTTAATGAGATTCCAGCCGACTTTGATTCTTCGAAAATCATTTATCTTCGGTAAAAATTAAACCCGATAACAGACTGCCGGGTACGACGTTCGACATTGGGTACAGGGTGGCCGAAAGAAGCAGAAGATTGCTACCGTTAGTTATACAGTGAGTGCGTAAAGTCGCGCATAAATTCGATAAATATTGAGATATTTTTTTTCATTGGAAGGAAAATTTTTCATTTGCCGACATTTTGACATATTTCTTTTGTGTTTTTTTTTATTGACAGCTGTCAAAGATATAACGTCATTCATATTTTTTTTTAAATGACAACATATGGCTTGTGAGATATCATTTGAAAGCTCTTATTTTACGCAGTATGCTCCTAAATTTTGAAGCGATTCTATCAAACCATTTGAAAATGGCGACCAATTAAATGTTAAAATTCGATAAAAAACGAAGGAAAGTTTATTTAAAAAATCACTTAGACGCAAGAGGTTCTACAGCTATTTGCTCGGCTATTTGACATAACACACTCTCAACATTCATCCAGAATACCAAAAATTGAGAATAAATAATATAAAGTGCATTCTTAATTATTTTAATTAAATTAATTACTTAAATTAATCTTTTAACGAAATATTTCTGGGTCGATGGATTGTGTGAAGGGGTCAATTCGAGTTTCCCCCTAGGTCGCCTGACCTAACCTCCATGGATTTATTTTTGTGGGGTTATTTAAAACATAGGGTGTATGTAAATAAGCCTAATAGTATAGATGACTTAAAAAATAGAATAAGATACGAAATTCAAGAAATACTCGCTGAAATGATAAGTAACATGGTTGAGGGAATTTGAATCGCGGCTTGGTTACTGTCGAGAGGATCAACGGGGCACAGTTTGAACATTTATTAAAGACCATAGGATAGCTAGTTTTAATTTTTTAGTGTTCTGTTTTTAATAAATAGGTTAAACAAAAGTATTTAATAATGCGCTTTATATTATTTATTTTCAATTTTTGGAATTCTGGATAACTATTGAGAGTGTGTTATGTCAAATAGCCGAGCAAATAGCTATGGAATCTCTCGTGTTTGAGTGATTTTATACACTTTCCTTCGTTTTTTTGTCCAACTTTAACTTTTGAACGGTCATGATTTTAAAATGGTCTGATAGAATCGCGCCGAAATTTAGAAATGAGTGCTCTCAAATGATGTATCACAAGCCATATTTTGTCATTTAAAAAATACGGATGACGTCATATCTTTGACAGCTGTCAATAAAAAACAAATGAAGTACGTCAAAATATCGGCAAATGAAAAATTTAATTGATGTGTCGAGCGTTTTTCTAAAAAAAATATAATTTAATTTTTAATGAACTAGGGTTGGAAATTGCAGCATTACATATTGGCGATACATGTGTAGAAGAGAATAAGTTAAAAGACACCAGTAAGGACAGACAAAGACAGTTAGATGCACCAGTGTTTCACGCTTGTGTACTTATTAGAAACGTATGATGTAAAACGTTACCTGCGCGTCAGAAACTGGAATGTGGAGATGGATAGACACCGTCCATCACCTAACGAACTTGACGGAGTACTTCTCAGTACATTTTCGCAGCGGTGAGAGTGCACATCGACTTAGCTATATGAAACGAAATTCTTACGTAATTCTGACTTAAAATTATCCCATACACTTAAAAGAAGTGTACGAACATAATTGTATTTATTTTCAAATTTTTGTATTGCTTAACTAACCGGTCTGCAAGAAAATAAAATTGAAGTTCTATAAAAAATAAAAAGATATAAATATAAATCAACCCGGTTATAAGACGAAAGAAAGAAAAAATGCCTATTGAATAAGTGGTTCAAAATGTCGCCCCTTTGTTCTTCGCAAAACCCTGGTCTATCGTAAAACTCAGTTCTTACGCGTTCTAACATTTCTTAAGCGTAACAATTTAGGACTTGTACAATTCTGGCCCGTAAATCATTTAAATTTCGTGGTCTTTCATTTTCATGTCCGTAAACAGTTTGTTTTATTTGTTAAATATTTGTTTGCATTTAAGGAACCGTTTATAAAAAATGGCCGAACGATGGTATCGCCTAAAATACTAACTGCGTACGCAAGGAATGCTCAAGTGTTTGTTTTTCCGTAGACCAATAACGATATAATAATTCAATTCACATGTGTGCATTATAATTTATGGGCGGGGCGTCCCGCCTACATATTTTATTGCTACCCTATCACGAAAGACAGAGAATAACGCCCATAGAGTTTTAAAATGACATGTTAGTCTGGCAACTATGGATATAATATTTCTCTGTCTGTTCCTCTATCTGTCAGAGTTTATTCTTTTCTTATTTATTAATGCTCGGCTTTGAAATCTTGCACTTTCCTATAGTTTATAGAATCTGTAGTTGTTCTTTTACTCATTTTTAAACGCTACCGCTCACTGTTAGTGGATACCATTTAGTAGGTAAGACAATTTGTGTAAGTAGGTAAGACAATGTATTTGTAGAAATTTTGAAGTAATGTTGTTTATTTCTTATTATTTTAAGGTTTATTCTAAAAGGTTTTAGCCTAATTGGAATTATGGGTGAAAAAATATGAGCCTGCAAGGCTATGTGCCAACATTATACAGCGTTTTGTTCTAGTTTCCCTGAAGAATGTTTTGAATGGACGGTATTTTCTGTCAGATTAAAAAAAAACAGTGTATCTACTTATCAAGTTTAGCGACCCCTGCAATTGTTGTGTATATACCGCAAAAGAAAACGTTCGCTTACAATTCGACATTCTTTTTTCAAGTGAGCCAAAAAAAGTTGTTTCTGCTTTTCCCAACGGTTAAAATTAAATTGTATTTACAATAAAGACAGTTATTCATTGTTAAAAATTGTATTAATTGTAGTTATTATATAATAATTGTAATAATGTTAATATACACTGAGTTGAGTCATAGTTAACATATAAAATAGACAAATAAATAATTATTGATGACAAACGCTTTGAAGTGTTTTATTCATTACACAGGTTTGCAAAAAAGTTGTCTGGGTCTGAGGTCATACCATACTTTTCTTATGTATTCGTCGACGCTGAATTCGAATCTATTTTTAGTTTTGCTCGTCAGGATTTTGAGATATCCTAATCTAAAAGAGCAAAAAACACGGTTTAAGGACAAAAAAACGATATTGTTTTCTCGAAAAACCATGTGTAGGACCTTAAAGTACAAATCTTCACCTTTAAAACGCCGTTGAGTTTGTTCAATTTTTTTTTTTCGCCGAGATATTGCAATTTAAATAATGTCCATAATGTTTCCGTACTAATTAAATGTACTGGGAAATATATGGATATGAACAGACAATTTTCAAAATTCGATAACTTGGCGAAAAAAAAAGAAGATATTTGAGCAAACTCAACGGCATTTTAAAGAGGAAGATTTGTACTTTAAAATCCCACACATGGTTTTTCGAGAAAAAAAAATGTTTTTTCGTCCATAAACCGTGTTACTTGCACTAACCTAAAGGTTAGGATATCTCCAAATCCTGACGTCGAAAAATACATAAGAAACATATGGTCTCACCCCAGAAACATAAACTCTTTTTTCTGTTCTCTATTTTTTTTTTAAATAAAATTTAAAATGCTCTTTTTGCAGCGATATTTCTTAACATTAGAACATCACTGAATGCTTGATAGAAAATTCTAAATAATTTTCACGTTCATTGCAACAACCACAATTTTTTGTTAACATCATGAATCTACTCCATAATCAGATTTGTTAAGACATATCACTTGCTCGCATTCAAATACGCGTCGTTTTGTAATCATGCGCATAGCGCGAAAACCGATCTGCTACGATTAGGTTTCCTTACTGTCTTATAAAATGGCGGGCCGTCAAATTTTCCTCCCACGTACTGCTTATCCAGTTAGAATACAGACCAGTGGCCGGTTGTCATGGGAAAGCAACAATAATTATTTGATTTTTTTCATAAAAAATAATTAAAAAAATTAAAAGTACCATTGAAGGACCAATAAACATAATCCATGTAATTCATTTCAGTTTAATGTATACATTTGGCCAAAACAGTCCCAAAAATAAGTTCTCACATTTATATTTTCATTACTCAATTACATTACTTACACAATTTCACAATTTTTTTTATTGTTGCCGTGGCACCCTGGTGCCAATATAGCCGCACCCAGTTTAGGAACCGTTGCACGTGGGGTATTCGATGAATTTGGGCGGCCAAAATTCGTTTTCGTAGAATTCAGTAGGTTGAAAATGTAGGTAGCACAACAAAATTGAATGATCACTTGATCATTGTCTTGAGTGCACGCATTTGTGATTAACGTTCCCAGTGTAACTACATTTTCAATAGTAAATAATTTTACTTTCAGCTGTGGTGGAAATACAGTGTTATGGGTCTTAGTGAGACAAGTAAGTGTATATACTTTTTTATATATTTTGTTTAGGATAATATCAGTTTTAACTGTTGTATAAATAATTTTTAAAAAATGACCTTTTTCCATTATTTTTTTCGTTGCATGTTTCTACAATATGGCTTCAAAGTTGTACTTCCCGGCAAATTTATTTTTTTGTGACAAAAAGCCTACACCTTGTAGATTCCATTTTTGGAAAAAAATAGCCGCGGAACCGCGCAGTCCTAGAAAATAATGATATATAAAATATCATACATGCAAATCGCATTTATTTGCAACGTATTTTTCTTTTTATTAATGTTTTATATTTATTTAATTTTAGGCCCATCAAACGTTAGAGTATGGACTCGGAGGGAGTTGTTTGATATTATGCAACAAGATTGCCCAAGAATTAATGAAGTTGAATTTTCTGGAAAATGTCTTTCTTGGCTACGATGACTATAATGAGGAGGACAAAACAGAAATTAAATATACATTTTCACGGTTTGAAGAAGAAGATACATTTCTCAAGAAGAATGAGAAGTGGGTTGAAGGGACATTCGAGATTCCAAGTATAGTAAATCAACCCGGAAGACCCACAAGCTTATTTAGTGAATTAAGTGAGAGATCTAATCGCAGAAAAACTGAAAACATAAGGAGCTCTACCGATGTGGAAATACTTACACATGCTGTTCAGCTTAAGTTAGAAACGTCTGGAGAGGGAGATGTAATAACTACCTCACCAAAGCGAGCTAAAGAGCTTTTGCTAAAGTACAGCAAAAGGAAATCGAAACAATTCAAATAACACATGCCAAATCTATTTTACATGTCAGAATTCGCTTATTAGAACGCCTGTTGCATATTGCCTATAAATGACCAATAAAGAAGTGGAGACCGAAGGTTCACCGAAGACGAAAATGCCATTGTCAACCAAAAGAAGGCGAAAATTCATCAAAGTTTTAGGACATAATCAGGTTTAATTAATGTCCCCAAGCCGGGATACGGTAATACGAATGATGGCAATACCAGTAGAAGAATTTTTATCGACCCCTCCTTGGCAGCTGCAAAAACTAGCATTGATAAAAATTTAATATATCGTCATTTTTGAAACTATATCCAGTGAACATAAAATTAGAAAAGTTACACAGAAAACTGCAGAACTTTATGTACAGCTGTATCCATGGTATCCAATGACACCAACTAGATATGCATACAATTTTAGTTCATAGGCCCACTGTGGTAGAACACGCAATACTTCCTATAGGACAATTGTCAGAAGAAACAGCTGAAGTACGTAATAAACATTGTAGATTATTTCGCTAAAATTTAGCAAGAAAGTTTTCAAGGGTTTGTTGCCAGCGAGATGTATTAAATAGATTGATTTTAACTTCTGACCCGCTATTAACTGGAATGAGGTCAATACCGAGGAAAAAAAACACAATTATTTCTAAAAGAAACCTTATAAATGTTACTTCCCGAGGAACCCGGCGAAACGCAAGACACAGAGGAATCTAATAATGAAGAAGTAAAAGCCGTTTCTGAGTTGTCTTCTAACGAAGAAAGCTCATGAGTATGCTGATCTATCGATTTGTATATATTATTTATTTAAAGAGTAAATAAACGTACGTATGTATTAAAAAAATCTTAATTTCTTAGTGTTCAAAAATGTCACTTAGCAGTATAAAGGCAATATCGATATAAATCGATTAATTAGGTTACTTACAGGGCCTCTAGGCACAAAAAAAATTTTGGCCGCCCAAATCGATAAAATACCCCACTATGCATTGTTTCAATCCAATACTTTGCAAATCTTGTGTTCCACCAATTCTATCAAATCTCTCTCCTCAACAGAAGCTTCTCGCGGGGAACGAATGCTGGTCCATCGGAGTGCGACCGACTTGCCGAAGATTAATTAGCCCCGAAAGAAATTATCTGCCGCGGAAGGCCACAGTGAAGCGATTCTAATTCGGTAATCTATTAGCCGGCAAATCCGTTTTCTCGCCGGCCGACGGCGACTTCCCCTACGCCGGTTTTCACCGACAGACACGGATTCCGCCGGAAAAACCGTAGCGGGATTTTTCCCCTTCGCCCGCCGTCGCGTCCGCTCGCTCCAGATTGATTAAACAATTAGTTGCGATACACGCGGAAACGATCAGGAGCAGCGACGGAGGAGTCAGAAGCAGCGACGCGGTCATTTGTCTTCTTCTGGCCTCTTGAGTGCTATATAAGTGGTAAGTGAGTGTTGAATAGTGGGATACTCTCCTCGTCGCAGTGTTGCAATCGAAACGAGACGGGCACTTGAAATATAGGAGCTGCAGATACAACACGCGACGAGGCAGTGAGTCATATCATCATTCGAGACCGGAGGTTAATACGGTGGTTTGATAAGTCTGTGACTTATTGAAGGAAAACATTTTTTTTTTCGGCAAAAAATCATTTTATTTTCGTTAGCTCGATACATTTAGTCCAACGTGTTTCTAATTTTTTTATTCCTTCTAAATAATATGATTCCTCAAGGCCCTCAAAATAAGCGTTTGTTTCAGCGATGACCTCTTCATTCGACCCGAATCTTCTTCCACCCAGCCATTTCTTAAGGTTTGGAAACAGGAAATAGTCGGAGGGGGCTAAATGTGGAGAATATGGTGGATGAGAAAGCAGTTCGTAGCTCCATTGATGAATTTTTGCCATGATGATTACACACGTATGCACCCGTGCATTGTCCTGATGAAACAATACTTTCTTCTTCGCTAAATGCGTTCGTTTCTACTTCAAAACAGTAAAAAAAAAACTGGACGTTTTCCACGAAACACCGAACTATTACACTTTTCTCGACGCGCGTTTCGCCAACCAAGTTGGCATCTTCATGAGAAGATTAAAACTAAATTCTAGCCTACACAATTGCACCATTTATACCAAATTTGTTGCCACGGTTCACTGAACCGTAACTGTCTTTGTTTATCAGAGCAAACAGTGGACTGGTGGGTATCGGACCGTTGTCCCTATTCATACTATTGTTACACTTAATGATTTCTAAACTTTCAAAAGCATCCAACTGTCTACTGTTTGTTACATTTCTAATTAATTTTAAATTATTTATATCTATCCTGTGGTTGTTGTCGTGTTGCCAAAAGCGTGTTGGGCAACACAAGATTTTTCTGTTCTGCCATATTTCAAATGAGCCATATGTTCATTAAATCTAGTCAATATAGATCTTTTTTGTTTGCCCAATATACTTTTGATCACAATCTTTACAACTTATTTCGTATATTCCTGACTTTTCGTTATTGTTGATTTTGTCTTTGGGCTTACCCAAAAGCGTCTGTAGTTTATTTTTAGAATTATAAACCAAATTGATATTAATATTTTTAAAAATTGTATCTAGTCCGCGGGTGAATTTAGGTTCATATGGTAACGAAGCAAATTTCGAATTGTCAGTATATCTATGAAAAGTCGTGGAATTGTACAGGGTTCTCTTAAATGTATGCTTCCTTATTAACTTATCTAATAAATGGACTGAGTAACCGTCTACGTCGTTCTACGCCGAAGTTTCCAGTACCCACTCCAGGTTCAAAACAGTGTTAAATCTGCCCAACAGCTGTGACTAATATTCGCCCGTGATCGTTTTACCCTTTTCAAGGCAATCGATATGATTGCCACCGCGCGAATCCCAGAAAACTGTGGCCATGACTTTGTTGACAGACCCATCTTGGCCTTCTTAGGTGCACGTTCACCTGTAGAAACCCGCTGTTTCGATTGTTGCTTGGTCTCTGGTGTGGTGTGATGGATCCATGTCTCATCTACGGAAACGAAACGGCGCAAAAACTCGTTTTGATTGCTGCTGAACATCCCCAAATACTCCTTTGAAGTGGTCACACGGTTGTGTTTATTGTCGATCGTGAGCAATCGCGGCATCCATCGCGCGGACAGCTTTTTAATATCCAAATATTCATGCAAAATGTGATGAACTCGCTCAGTTGAGATGCCTACAGCCTCAGCCAACTCACGCACTTTCAATTCAATCTTCGATCGTCCAATATCATTCCATGGATTTTATCGACGATTTCTGGCGTAACGATTTCTTTCGGGCGACCTGAACATTCAGCGTCACTCCGGCCACAACGGAACTCAGTAAACCACTTCAACCATTAAAACCGACGGTGCAGAGTCCCCATAGTATTTATCAAGCCTCTCCTTGGTTTCGGTAGTGTTTTTTTTGCGCAAAAAGTAATGCTTAATTCGCACACGAAATTCGCTTTTTTTCCATTTTTGTGGAAATTAACGAGGTTAGCTGCTTTCAATTGCTGTCAAACATAAAGTAAATGACGCAGCTTGCTCAAAATTTTACATTAGTTTACCGATAGATGGCAGTTGACGGAAGCAGTGTTACCATTAAAGTTACTGCGCGGGAACTTCAAAATGTCTCGATACCACTATCAGTAACTTTACGAAATGGTAAACAGGTCTTATCTTATACATGTGATGGTGATTATTCCGGCCCAACTAATCGACAAAGGAACCATGGTCACAAGACACAGCACTTGCATACACACGGTAACTGACGCTACAATGTGTCCGCTAAATGAGTCCGAGTCTCCATAAATTATTAATAATTTTGCCTCATCCAATCCTCCAACCACTATTTTTGCCAAAATCCAAGGAAAATTGTCTCTGTATGTCTCGCGCACTCACACCATTAACATACATGAGCATTATGCCTGTAGCAACATGCTGTAATCCATATGTTTTTCCGTGCCACGTCAGAACACTGTCACTGTCACGGTAAAGCTCCCTGCCATTAAAAGTCAGTTCCGCAAAATTGGCTATCCAACGCTCCACCATAACATATGACGGACGCTGTCCTGATATTTTTACAAACTTATTCCAAGTTTCGTGCACATGAATGATGCATCGACCAGCGTAGTTTAACTAATACTAACAATATTTAAAAAAAAATTTCCTAGACGCGAAAAATGTCTAAATTTGAACAGAAAACATCATACAAATTAAGAACGGTGAATAAAATTAATAAAACAAATCGATTTCCAGAAGGATATTAATTATTTTTTTTAGAGTTATATGTACAGGGATTTTTTGAATTTCTGTGATATTTTTATGTGCACTGTACTAACTTTATCTGTATTGTGTTAGTATGAACTTCAGCGGACTGAACGAGAGAGATTGGCACGCCCCCTTTGGCCCCCACCTGGTTACGCCAGTGCAGCTTCGGTTCGACGAACAATCGCGTGCGGCGGGCTAAAGGACTTTTTTTTTAATATATGCGTAGTCTTATTGGAACCCCGAACGACGGCGACGTATGTAACCAGATAATATACGAAGACAAAGCCGAGTTTAACGAGCTGCCGCCATCGTGTGCGGCTAAATTGGCCGAAAAATTGCGAATATGGTAGAAAAATGATCGTCTGGCATCCTTTTTTTCGCGTCGGACTATCTTAAAGTTGCGCGTCTTATAAAGGCTCGTCGAAGCGCCTCATAATTTGGCTATATTGTCTTTCTCGTCTTCTAACGGGTAATGGAATTTACTAGGGAGACAGAAAAAGGTTTTTTTTTCAATTGTACTTTTTTACTGAAACATAAAGTACATAGGATAAGGTTATGTATGGAATAGCACATCGAGCAAATGACCTCCATGGCTTTGCTGGCACGTACTCACTTACTCACTCTTTTGTCGAAATTTTCCATGACCATTTAACATAAATGTGGCTGAATTTCGTTGATGCTGATTATTCCGTTGATTATGCATCTTGTCCTTCAATGCACAAGTGGATGTGGGCTTGTTGACAGAGACCTTTGACTTCAAATAACCCCACAGAAAGAAATCCAATGGTGGTGTTAAACCACATGATCTAGGGAGCCAATTATGATCATCGAAACGAGAAACTACACGACCAGGTGCAGTAATTGGATTGTTTCACGTTCTGTATGGCATGTCGCACCGTTTTGTGCAATGTAACCCTGGGGGTTTGTATTGGCAACTACCCCTAGAGCTTACATTGCATAAACTGGCGCCCCACGTTCGGCGCCAATTTATGCAATGTAACCCTGGGGGTTTGTATTGGCAACTACCCCTAGAGCTTACAGATCGTAGCTCCAGCTAGCCCAGGGGAGTCGTGAGTACGTGATTTTCTAGTTTTTTTCTAACAACCGTAACCTGAAAAAAAAGTTTATTGGGCGCCAGCTAATGAAAAGACAACACGACCGTTACGTTAAGATAAAATTGATATATTTACAATATTCAGGTACATATATAAATGTTGCAAAAATTGTGAACAACTAGTAACTTCAATACTATAGACAATAATATCTAGTTCTGATTAACAAAATTTTTGAACGGTAGGTGGAGCACTTCTTCTTGCCAGAACTTAAGTACGGAAGAAATTTACCCTTGTTTCCGGGGGGAGATGAGATTTGGTGGTCTGTTGTCTGGTGGTCTGTAGAGGACTTAAGTAGTCACGGCTTGGTGACTACACGAGTCAAACTCTCTTCGCTGTGCATGGTCATGAGGCCTCTGTTCTTGTGTTAATTGGACTAAAGTAAGTAAGCATTTAGGTAGGCAGCCAAACTTTCATTATTATTGAAATATTGTTCAACAATGAAAACGCGTTGTTCTTTCGTGTAGTGCTTCATTTTTACTAACCCTAAACTGTCAGCTGTCAAACTGTTTTCTTTTTTTAGTTGCCACCAAATCTTGCGTGAATTATGGGATTGATTTTGGTCCCTATTTTCTCAGATGGATTACGGAATTAAACAACTGTTAGTGATGCACACAACTGTGTGAAATTCGTGAAAATAATGTGCGTCGGGCGTCGTTCATTGTCCATGTGAACTATTTTGAATTTGCACCTTCAACTTGAGTAGATGTGGAACGTTCGTTTTCCCTCTACAACCATATACAGGCCAAATTGCTCACGTTTAACGAGAATAAATGCAGAAAGGCTACTGTCACTGTTTTTGAATGACACAAGCATTAGGTATGTGCATACATTATTAACACATTTTTACTCCTGTCTTTTTGATCTCTCACATCTTCCGTCAATAACATGACGGACCACGAGTCCGACCCTGTGTTACAGCACACTTTCCGAACCTTAACAATGTAATAGTGTAATACAATAATAAATTAACATAATTAAATAACATAACATTTCATTCTGTTTAGAAAAGTGTGATATTTCAAGTGTATGGTAAAGATAACAGGTACATTCCTGAAAACACAAAAATGGATTTTTACCGGATGGACCAATGACCGAAATTGAAGGCATTTTTAACGAAGCATCCATTTGTTGGTTGGTGAACCAACATATGTTATTAACTTTTGCAATATTGTGAAAATTTCTTTTGCAGATTTTTTAAATACGCAGAGAGAGGAATTTTTTAGAATCCAGGAAATAGTTTTGTGTCAAAATACTGCCTTTTATTTTAAAGAAAATTTGTTTAAAACAATAAAATACTTTTTTCAACGAGACTATTCATAGATTCAAAGAAATCATTTTTTTCAATTCTTTGTTCTGTGCACTGTTCATGCAAAATTAGCCTTTTTATCCAATTTTATTGAAAAAAGTAAGGAACAATCTCCAACTCTCATATAAAGCACGGTCGGAGATTTTTTTGCCAACGAATTAGGGGGATAGAAAGCGGGTCGACTAAGCATTCTTTTTTATTTGGTTTATTTCTGTAATGCCATTTGTTGTGGTTTGTTGGCCCGGTAGAACCCCAATCGGCCGACACATTTTTTCTCTCTTCGAACTAAAAATCTCATTACTGGCCCAGAGATTTTAAAATTCGCCCCGATAGTTTCGTTCAGGCGAAATTGCTGAGTTCCCGGTTATTGGTTCAATGTCATAATTTTATAATTTTGAAGAAGTGAAGCGGGAAGATAATAATATGTGTACTTACTCTGCTTAAAACTTTACGGTAAGTCTAATTTATCAGTGGCGTACCTATAACTATCATACAAAATCGATTTCGTACAAAAATATGTCTAAAATAATGGAAATCTGCTACATATTACGAGGTGTGACTATTAAATAACCGAACTGCTGCTATAACACTATATATTTGTCACCAATTACAGTAGCAAATGTTTTGCCTTGAATGTAATCCCCTTGGCGATCTCTACACCGCTCCATACGACTTTTCCATTGTTGAAAGTAGTGCTGGAAGTCCGCTACTGTCAGCTGGTTCATAACCTCCTTCGCTTTTGCTTTAACCGCTTCCACACTTTCACATAAGTAATCACCGTGTCTAACAAGCCTGGATCAGTGTCAATGTTATTTAGAATGTCAGCGCAAGTGTTCATTCTTGATTCATTTTGCTCGGGAGTGAGAAGTTTTGGCACCATTTCTGCGCAAACTATGCGCATGTTGAACGATTCATGCAAAATCTGGCGAACGCATTCTTTGTCGATCCCTGTTATTTCAGCAAGCCCTCGGATGCTTAGACGATGATCTTTGCGGATTCATTTACTGTTTTTTTCAATGTTTGCGTCCGTTTTTGACGTTGAGGGCCGTCCGGGGCGCGGATCGTCTTCAGTCGTTTCACGTCGCTCTTTAAACCGTTTAAACCATTCAAAAACTTGTGTGCGGGATAAACATTCATTCCCGTACACTTATTTTAACATTGAATAAGCTTCTGTAAAAGTTTTCCTCAGATTAACAATAAACTTGAGATTAACCCGTTGCTCTATCTGAACACTTCACGTTTTTTCGACGCGTCCCTGGTGCGTAGACTAATTCAAACGAATGCCACAGTCAAACTGAGCAACCCACTGGCTTGTCCAGCTTGATAAGTCTTGATAGGTCTATTAAGATTATGTTTAGAATATACCGACAGTTGTTAAATTTAATTTGTAATTGCTCTAAGACTACTTTTGCGTTTCCTTTATATATTTTTATGTCAGGCCCAGATTAAACAGCTCTACTGTGCTGTTAAGCTGCTTAAGCTGTGCAGTCAAGTCAGGGTAGGCAAAATCAATACAATAAAAAAATCGGCATTTACCCATTTCTTTATTTTTATTTATTTATTTATTTGCAATTCATGTCAAGACACCAAAAAGTGTTTACACGTCAAAAAAATATATGAGTAACTATTACAAACATGCAGATTTAAACATATAAATTGTATAAATAAAATAAAATAAAATAAATAAATAAATAGTTGTTGGGTTAAGTCATTTGCAACTGTCATAAAACTTACTGCTATTTACTTACTGCAACTCATATAAAGTACCGTAAATATAGTTTTAAGAATCTGAAATAATACTTACATACATATTTTTAATTTGAAATACAATTTCGCATCTTATGATTTTTTAAGATGCAATGTTTTTTCATCTCTGATGACTTTCAACTAACACTATTTATTTAACTAAATACAAATACGGACTAAACACTTACTACTAATACTAATTTATTTTATACAATTTATATTCGGTTATCTTACGAAGACCGCGACGCACGTTCAAAGATAAACTAAAAAATCCCACGTCGATATGCCTGTAGAAGGATCGCGTATGTGCCAGCAGCCGCTAGCCTTGTGTAGATGCACCCAGAGCGTCCAAATCGACGCACGCGGTACGTCTTGAAAGGGGTCGAAGTTTGCTTATGCAATGCGGTGACGTGTCGGTGAGTTCTGCTGTACGCTTGGCCGACGGGCAATGCATCCTACTGGTGTTTTCGCCACAATAAAAATAAAATTGCACCCTATCCTAATCGAGTTTGTTTGAAACCATGGTATAATTAGGCCACCATTTAATTACACATTTTAAAAACTCTTTTCGCTAGAAAAATATTTTCCACTACACAATTTCCCACGTCAGCACAATTTGCCACGTTTATCATGAAGTGGCAAATTCTTTTGCTCCGTTTGAAACTCGGCACTTCAAATCCCTGTTATTTTTTAAGAGCATCTGCACTATATCGGAAATTCGAAATTGGTTTCGATTTCAAACGTCATGTGTTGTTCAAACGTCATGTGTTCATTCATGTCTTTATTATGGGATTGCCCCTGGAAAATATTGCGATCTGCGTCATGATTTTGCGTCACGTCACGCTTGGTAAAGATGGTTTGCCTAACCTGAAGGGGCAAAATCTGGGGTAGGGAAAAACTCTATCGAACATCATGTATGTGACGCATGACGTCATGGGTCCAAAGACATAGAATGTTCCATGGCCTCACGTGCGTAGCTTCGTGAGTTTGCATTCATTTGAATACGTCTCCGAATAATTTCAACACAGCCGAATTGAATCTGTCAGTTTAATTCCATGTACTGACAGGCCGGTAATACGAATTAACAAACCAATTACTTCGATTGAATTTGATCGGCAGTCGTTCTGTATTGTATTAATATTTGAAGCGAATCTCCATCGCGTTCAAAACTACACTGCAATTCGATTACGCACTATTTCAATTCGCGGTGTATCAGATAACGGTCCTGTAACGGATAGCTACATATCTAAATCAGAATACCAGATAGCCATCTGGCGTTTCCCTTATTTTGCAGTTATCTTTTATTTTGAATATGGGATCCAGAGTTTTGGTTAATAAACAAATTGTTGTTTCAAAAAAAAAGTTATCTCGTTATAAAACATTTTATAATATACCTAATTGAATTACAAAACATTTTTGTAATCGCTCTTCCTGAAGCCCCAAGCGTAATTTAAAATGAGATTCGCGTGCTGCTAGTTGTTTCTTATTTGTATAAAATTCTGGAGTGGGTACTGTAACCTTCGGCGTAGAAACAAAAAACTATACGTTCTCCACGCGCGTTTCGCCAACCAAGTTGGAATCATCAGGAGATGATTAAAACTAAATTCTAACCTACACACTTGCACTATTTATACTTAATTTGTTGCCACGGTTCGGTATCGGACCATTGTCCTTATTCATACTACTGTTACACTTAATGATTTCTAAACTTTCAAAAGCATTCAACTGTCTACTGTTTGTTACATTTCTAATGAATTTTAAATTAGTTATAATAATAATAATAATAATAATAATAATAACACATTTATTTCCAACAGGTAACACCCAATTACAGGAAAAATACAGTACATTTACAAAATATAAGTATGATGATTATGGACTTTAGGTATGCATTCCTAAGTACGAATCTATAATAGTTTTTAAATTATCGTAATTAATGTCACAAACAGTAGATATAGTGTTAAATATATTACAAATATTATACAATGGTGACTTGCGCATAAGATTAGTACGACTGAAACTACAATAAAAAAAATTACTATCTCTAGAATTTAAACGAGGAACCAAAAAGTTTAATTTACTTAGAAGAGTCGGACAGTCAATATTATTGTGTGTAAGATTATACAAAAATGTGATAGCCAGACAGTCTCTTCTCTCCTTAAGGGAAATCATATTAAACATATTCAGCAAAATATTATTATCTATCCCGCGAGGAGGATAGAAACCATTCGTTTTGAAAAACATAAATTTTAAACATTTTCTCTGAACAGTTTCAACCAATACAATCGAATTTTGATACATCGGAAACCATATTAACGAAGCATACTCTAACTTAGACCTAATGTATGAGCAATATAACATTTTCAGGCTATGGATGTTTGAAAAACAGTTCCAATTTCGTACAAAAAAACCAAGTAATTTATAAGCTGATTTTGTTGATAAGTTGACATGATTAGAAAAAGTAAGTTTACTATCAAACGTGACTCCAAGGTCTTTAATTTCTGAACACCGATCGAGAGGGCAGTTATTTATATTATAATCAAACTGAGTAAAGGTGAGTCTACGGGTGAATGTCATTATTTTACATTTGGAAATATTAAGTTTTAAGTAGTTATTATTACACCACGTAAGAATATTGTTAACCTGCTCCTGTAAATAATAACAATCTTCAACTGATCGAATTGTAGTAAAAATTTTTAGATCATCTGCAAATAGTAGATGGTGACAATGTATGATGGATGTAATATCGTTGATAAATATTAGAAATAGTAACGGTCCAAGATTGGACCCCTGTGGGACACCAGAGGTTGCAATATAGCTATGAGATCTGTAGCCGCCGTGCTCAATAAACTGCATTCTGGAAGATAGGTAGGAACTGAAAAGAGTAATTAAATCATCCGATAAACCAATGGCTGATAGTTTAGACAGTAACAGGTAGTGATCTATTTGATCAAATGCTTTCTGTATGTCTGTATAAATAACATCGACCTGTCCCCCTCCATCTAAGCTATCGCACATATACTGAGTAATACAGGCTAGATTTGTTACTGTAGATCTTTGAAGCATAAACCCATGTTGATTAGGTGATATTGATTTCTTTACTACGTTGTATATATTATCATATAAGATTATCTCAAATACTTTGGCAAAATTAGACAGGATTGCGATTGCCCTATAGTTTGTTACCAATGTCGCATCTCCAGATTTGAGAATTGGGCATATTTTTGTAATTTTCCAAATATCTGGAAACCTAGTTGTATTGAGCATGAGGTTAAATATAATATGCAGTGGTGTTACAAATATGGCAGCACAGTCTCTTACTATAAAACTGGGTATACCATCTATTCCGGCAGTCATTTTGTCCTTCAACTTTTTTATTGCCAGAAATATATCCTCTTCTGTTACTGATGTAATATTTGTTACTTCAGATAAGTATGAGACATTATTACTTACATGAGCTGGGTTTGACGTAATATATACATTTGAAAAATAGTTAGCAAAGCCATTAACTACCATTTGTGGTGAGTCAAGTGTTTCGTTATTAAAAATCAGACTACCTGGAATTCTTGATTTACCTTTCTTGGATTGAATAAAGGACCAGAATTTAGATGGGTCACGTGTGATTTCACCTTCAGCAGTTAAGACATATTCTTTATAGGAATCATCAATTTGCTGTTTTAAAATAGCTCTGAGTGTTCGAAATTCATTTAAGTAATACTCGCTTTTGTATTTTTTGTAATTTTTGTGAGCCAATTCTTTGCATCGAATGTTACTTTTAATATTTGAATTAAACCAGGGCGGAAACGTACGATTTGATTTTTTAAACAAGGGTACATTATCTTCAAAAATTTTGTTTATAATTAAGTAAAACGCATCGCAAATCTCATTTACATCACTGTATTGTTCTAATGAGGACCAATCAGTGTGAAGTAATTGATTATATAGTTGTAGGAAGTTAGCTTTCCTAAAATTATATACCTTGTTTGCTTTATGAAATGAAAAGTTAGTAGTTATAGCAATGTCTAGTTCGAAGTTAATAATTAGAGAGGGATGATGTGTATCTTCTTTAACAAGCGGTACATTGTTTCGACTAATGCTACAATTAAAATTTCCAAAAACGAGGTCTAAAAGTCTGCCATTAGAGTTCACCACTTCATTAAATTGGCTGACATTATAAAAACCCATAAAATTGTGAACTAATCTTACTTTTGGATCATTTGGGTCACTGTTAAATTTATTTACATTGAAATCACCACAAATTAATATATTACAGTCAGCCTGAGTTGATGAAATGCTTTCTAAAGCATCGAAAAGTGTATCGTATTCAGAAGTTGATGTTGATGGTGGTACATAAATGGTGAGTATTATCAATATGGTGTTATTAAAAGTTACCTTGCATCCAACAATATCTATACTAGGAACAACATTTACAACTGAATCCAGTGATAATTTTACAACATTAAATTTGTTTTTAACCGCAATCAGCACTCCACCACCTCTACACTGACCAGTTGATAGAAAGTTACGATCACTACGGTGAACTAAGTAAGAAGCCGGGAACAATTCCTCACTATTGACATCCTCTGAAAGTCCTGATTCGGTTATACATATTATGTCGTACTCTAGAGTAGATACGGCATTAAAGAAATGTTGGGTTTTTGTTTTAAGTCCGTTAACATTTTGATAGTAACAGTGAAACTCAGTGCAATTGGGTGTTTTTAGTTTAAAGACTTGATTACTGGAGTACCGTTAGAATAAGCGATTTTTATATTTTTTTCTCCTTTACTCTTCCTTTCTTCCAACTCCTTTTTAACACGCCTGAACTGCTCCTGTTGTCTAGGTGTTTTATCATATGACATAAAAAACGTTCCAAGCTGTTCCTGGGTTTTTTATGTCTTTAGCCTTACTAATAATTTTACGAACTTGCTCTTCATCTTCTAAAGTTACTCTTATAGGACGGATTTTATTCGGCATATGTCTCCCTAAGCGAATAGGATTAATGTTTATCCAGTTGTTTACTGCAACATTAGAAAATTGAATGATTTTAGAAATTATATCCTTTTCTTCTTTGATTCGCTCATCTTTGTTCGAAGCTTGATTTTCTGGAACTCCAAATACAACCAAGTTGTTTTTACGTTTTTGTCTCTCATTAAATTCCTGATAAACCTCATCGAATATATTATCATGTGAGGAAACAGCAGAATTAATTTTTTTTAAAGTTATTGAAGTCTAACTGTAACTGTTGAATTGATGCCTGCAATGCACCTAGCTCAGTAGCATGATTCTGAGAAATTTTTTCTTCCAATTTATTGAATCGTTCCTTAAAGTCCTCTTTAATGGTACCCATTAATGTCTTAATTTCGCCTAATTCACCCATAAATCGACAACATGAGTTGCATATAATCTTGATGCTTCTTGACTTGTTGCGTGGTATGCGTACATCATCTGTAGAGAGGCCTACACATGTTAGATGAACATCCATGTTGCAGCCATCACATACGGTAGCCGGTAAACCCGGCTTAATGAGGATTTTACAATTCGGACACGGTAGTGGCATTCCTCTGCTATCACTGATAAGGTATCGATAATTAAAATCCACAAAAAGCGATTGAGTAGTACCAAAAAAAGTAATCAAAACACTGCACTAAAAAATCACCAGTTCTCAGTGGTATTAATACTATTGTTTATAACAACTAACTCTTTGTTTAATCTAACAATATTTTAATAAACAGACAGCACGATGTGAACGTGTGGTTCACATCGATTAAACTCTTACACTCCTTATATATATCCTATCCTATATATCCTATGGTTGTTGTCAAAAGCGTGTTGGGCAACAAAAGATTTTTCCGTTCTGCCATATTTCAAATGAGCCATGTGTTCTTTAAATCTAGTCATAATATATCTTTTTGTTTGCCCAATATACTTTGGATCAGTCTTACCACCATACCAATTTTAAAGAGTTATAACTTGGTATAGGTTAGGGATAGTATGAACAGGTTGAGAAACATTTAGATACAAAAACACGACGATAACTAAAAAATAGAAAATAAATTAATAATAAAAGAAAATTTAAAAACAAGCTTTTATTTAAATGCTCTAAAAAAGAAGAAAGTAAACTTTAAATTGAATCAAACCCATCAATTTATTACATTACACAATTTATATGATATAAAAGCTTGTCACGAAATTTACTTGTGTAGATAAACAAGAATGTAATAATTATGTAACTTGATCTTGACATAAGAAAATCTAAGAAAAAAAAGTATGTATTGTATAAAATAATCTACACGAATAAATCTCGTGACAAGCTTTTATATCATATAAATTGTATAATGTAATAAATTGATGGGTTTGATTCAATTTAAAGTTTATTTTCTTCTTTTTAGAGCATTTAAATAAAAGCTTGTTTTTAATTTTTTTATCATTAATTTTTTATAATTTACATAAAAAAATTAAGGAAAACTGGCAAATTGCGAATGTACACGAATGCTCGTGTACATTCGTGTATGTGGTAAAACTATGAATGTACTATTCATAGTTTTACCACGTTATTATTGCGTTGTTTTATGGTTCTTGATCATAACAATTCTGTTCATTCTCTCCAATGTTTTTCGCTCTACATTTTATTAATCAGCATAAAAAACTACAAGTATGTTCATCACCTCACTGACGAAATCACCTGTTTTGTAAAAAACGTCATGCATTGGCGCGCTCCGCAGCCGGTCAAATAGCGAGTGAGCGATATAAAACTAATTATTTAGAATCCCTATACGCAAAAATATTATCCCGGTAAAAGTAGTGAATTTTGAGAATCCTAACGTTACACGAGTTATTCTTCAGGTAGACTTATGTTCTTATGTTTTACTAGTTTTAACTGAAAGTATGTACTTTTTTCATAAATGATTCATTATATAAACAACCTCTATTCACTGTCCGACTCTGTCTTTAATATTTTAGTGCTATCTCTAGTATGTACAAGTATGTACAATATTGCTTCAAAACTCAAGCGTGCAATGTTTCCATAGAATCAGAAAGAAAACGAACATTTACTTGTTGATAATGTTAATTTTGAAACAGTTTTATTTTAAAATATTATTTTATTAAACATATATTTTGAAATATATCTGTTGTGTTTATTGTTCTAGGTTTCATTTAATATAAATGGGCCCATAAAAAATCAATGAGATTCAGGTCGGGTGATTTAGCAGATCTTATTTTAGGAAATTAATAATTTAGGTACCTACCTATAATTACAAGAAACTACAATTTTTTACCTTGTGAAGTATAACGTTTAGTAATATTTTTTTCTTGTAGGGCCAAAAAACTAATTTCAGTTACACCTATGCGTAACAACTTTTTCAGCGTCCCCGCCCGCGAGACGTTGCACTTTTATATTTATTGCCGGGAACTTTTTAATAAGACATGAAAGTTTATATTCCATAAATATTTCATGGAATCCTCGACGCGGGGCCCCACGCTTCCCTTCCCCGAGGCGTTACTGTTTCAATCAATCATCCGAGAAATCTACGGCAATCTAAGTTTAAAATGAAATTTCCGGAGTGTACTTCGGAGATGTATCGCGCCGCCTGGCGCCAATTACTCGCCCATAAAGCGCGGGGGCGCTAAACCGGCGGCGAGCGGCCGAAAACGACGTGCTGCCGTACTAGCTGTCGACTCGACACCTACTTCTTAGAGAAAATACACAGTTCTTATGTTTTTTGTTCATGAGTTTTTTTGAATAATTTATACATTCATTTATTCATCCATCTATTCAACCATTCATCCATTTATCCATACATTTATTCGTTCATCCAATCATTCATGCGTCCAATTATTCAATTATTCATTAATCCCTTCTCTGATTAATTAAAAAAAGTGGTCCTTACAGGAAATTATCAAAAAATCCTTTGCCAAAAAATATAACAACCTTATTACACTCCTTCACTGAGACAAAAATTACAATTGTCAAATCCAGTAATACCTAAATTATATTGTTTACCAAAAATACATAAACCAGGAAAATCTGTAAGACCAATTGTCTCAGAAATAGGATCCCCAACTTATAATTTGTCAAAATGGTTAACGAACGAATTCGATTTGCCTATTGCACAAACAAGTTTTTCAGTTAACAATTCTAGTGAGTTCATTAACAATATCAAAAATATCCAGTTGCAAGAAGGTGAAATTTGGGTCTCGTTTGATGTATGCTCATTGTTTCCAAGTGTCCCGATCCCGTAAACTTTGGACTACCTCAGGGAATTACTCGAATTGAATGGTTTAGACGATAAAAATATTAAGGAATACATAAGACTATGGCTAAAAATAACTGTTACTCAGTCCATTTAATAGATAAGTTAATAGGGAAGCATAAATTTAAGAGAACCCTGTACAACTCCACGATTTTTTGTAGAGAAACTGACAATTAGAAATTTGTTTCGTTACCATATGATCCTAAATTCACCCACGGACTAGATACAGTTTTTAAAAAGTATCAATTTGGTTTATAATTCTAAAAATAAACTGTAGACGCTTTTGGGTAACCTCAGACAAAATCGACAATAACGAAAAGTCAGGAATAAAGGTTGTAAAGACTGTGATCAAAAGTATATTGGGCAAACAAAAAGATCTACCTGTATTTTGACTAGATTTAAAGAACACATGGCTCATTTGAAACATGACAGAATGGAAAAATCTTTTGTTGCCCAACACGCTTTTGACAACAACCATAGGATAGACATAAATGATTTAAAATTAATTAGAAATGTAACAAACAGTAGACAGTCAGATGCTTTTGAAAGTTTAGAAATCATTAAGCGTAACAGTGGTATGAATAAGGACAATGGTCCGATACCCACCAGTCCACTCTTTGCTCTGATAAACAAAGACAGATGTTGCGGTTCAGTGAACCGTGGCAACAAATTAAGTTTAAATAGTGCAAGAGTGTATGCTAGAATTTAGTTTCAATATTTTCCTGAAGATGCCAACTTAGTTGGTGAGCGCGTCGAGGAAAGTATAGTAGCTCGGTGTTTCGTGGAAAACGTCCAGTTTTCAGCAGTATTCTGCGTCTAATAAGCCGAAGTTGAAGGCGGTATGTCGATTGTGTGAAAATATATCGCTAAAAAAGTAAAATTTCAATGTTTTCAAAGAAACGTAAATAATTTCGAAAATAGTAAATCCCTTTCAAAGTTGTTGGACTCGTATTAAAGGGAAATCTTCAGTGTATTTTTTTATTTTCTTATTTGAATAGAAATTCAGTTCAGTATTGTTTCCTTCAAAATAACTTCCTTGGGAAGCCACACACCGCTGAAGACGGTTCTTCGATTCTTCATGGCCATGGCCATGGAATGGCCTTCAGCTGGTCGGTTACAGCCATTTGAATGTTTTCTATGGTCCCAAAATGCCTCCCGTTTTTACGACACGAGGTGATTTTTCAATCTCGGGAGGAGAAAAAAGTTACCAGGACTCAAGTCAGGCGAATAAGGAGGCTGAGGAGCCACAGGAATGGTTTAACTGGCTAAAAACTTGTTTACTGAAATGTCGCAGATTTTTCTCGCCTCCAATTCGTTAGTCAAAATCTGATGAACGGTGGTGTGATTCAAATTTAACTCTTCCCCCATCATTCTGTCGTCAGCCGACGATCTGAAAGCACAAGATCCCGTATTCTATTGACATTTTCATCTGTTCTTGAAGATGAAGGCCGTCCGCTGCGTGGTTCATCTTCAATTGACTCTCTTCCTTCTGAGAATGCCTTAAACCACCGAAAACCCTGGGATATCGAAAAAAAAACACTGTCTCTGCAGGCGTGTTGAAGTTTTGCAAAATTATCCGTTATGCTGTGTCCAAGTCTGAAGCAAAACCTGATAGCACACCGTTGCTTAAAATTAATCATCATTCCCTCACGTCACTGATTTTTAAAACGCACTAGAAAAAAACGGTTTACGAAAACAGTCACAAAGAACGAACAAACGACTCTAACAAATTCAAAATTGTACTGCATGTGAACTACATGTTAACCTACCGCCCTTCCAAGTTCCGTTTGCGCAGTGTTGCTAGATCAGGCCCTAAGTTGCCAGTCTCTACTTAATTTACACACCTCCACACCTCGTATGTGGCTTTATTTAGAAAAATAGAAAGTGTGAATAGAAAGGAAGGCAGATAAAGACCTTAAGTTCGGATTGCACAAAAAGTGACGCAAATTGTAACTGGACTATTTGGGGTTTAAGCCAGCAAGTAAATGGAATCTGCATTATTGTAAAATATGCTGAAAAACATGAATGGATGAATTGTTGTAAAATAATTTTCATTTTAGGTTTTGTCTACTGGAAATCCTACGGCTAAGGGCAAAACTACTTTCGAATCACTATAGATTCGAATATGAAAACATCGCTTCTTTGTAGTAAAAATTCAAGTGACTTATTTTTTAACTGTTTATTTTTCAAAATTGAAAAGATATATATGTTTTTTTTGTCTCTTCACAGCTTGCTGAAATCCATGTTCCCTCGTCGCCGCAGATACAGTCTTAAAGTTTAAAAAAAACGACCGAGAATGAGGAAGCAGGTCTGGCGGTCAGAGCCAAGGGACCGCAGGACTTTCTCGAGGGTCAACCGCGTCGCCTGAAAATCCTATAATTCAGCCGGGAGTAGTTTCGCTACCATGTAGACGTGTTGAGTGCATACGTATAGCCTACGGGGATCGCATAAGACGTGCAGCGCCAGGATGCACACTTTTATAATGGCCCCAGGCGCGGGTTTATTATATTCATTACACTAGCACACAAAAAAAAGAAAAGTGGTCATTACTTTTGACCAGACCCATCTAGGGTTATGTATTTCGATGCGCTGAATCCGAATTTGAGGTCAGTTTAACCCGTACACCCTCAAAATTTTGAGTAAATTGCAAAAAACCGCTAAAAATCGCTAAAAACAGCAAAAAAACACAGTTATGCAAGCGAGAAATTTTTTTACGAACTAGATCACGTATGTTTATTATGTATTTCGATGCGCTGAATCCGAATCTGACGTTGATATAGTTCGTCAACCCTCCAAATTTAGAATAAATTGCAAGAAACTGCTGAAAATCGCTAAAAATCGTGAAAATTGAAGTTATGAAAACGAAGAGACTTTTACGAACTAGATCATATATGTTTTTTGTGTATTTTGATGCGCTGAATCCAAATCACAAGTTGATTTAGCTGATAGACCCTCCAAAATTAGAGTAAACTGCGAATAACCGTTGAAAATTGCTAAAAAATCGTGAAAAATTGCAATTATGCAAACGAAAAAAAAATTCTTAAACTAAATCAAGTATTTTTCTTATGTATTTTGATTCGCTGAATTCAAATCCGAAGTCGGTTTGGCTTGTACACCAAGCCAACTTGTTGCCAACTTTAAATAAATTGCGAAAAAACGCTAAAAATAGCAAAAAAATCGTAAAAAACGTCATGAAGTAGTAGATAATATCAAAAAATAGTATTGATCTTACTCACAGTAATAAACAAACCATGATTCCTTTCAAATTATACTATAATATCTATAGATTGTAATTAGAATTAAAAAAAAACGACCTTCCTTGATTTTACACTGTTCTTCGCTTGTATCGAACTCTTTTTTCTTTGAATGTTCTATGCAGTAGGTTTCTCTTTCGTTTTCTATTTTCTCTCGTTATTTCTCTCTTTAAAGTCCAGCAAAAATCGGCCATCATGTTGACATTCCATATTCCTTGATACCAATTCTCCATTTCACTTATGTCTTGATGAAATCGTTCTTATTCTTCACTGTAGTCGAATACAAGCGAAGAACAGTGTAAAATCAAGGAAGGTCGTTTTTTTTGTTAATTTAAATTACAATCTATTGATGTTATAGTATAATTTGAAAGGAATCATGGTTTGTTTATTACTGTGAGTAAGAACAATACTATTTTTTGATATTATCTACTTTATATTTACTACTTTAAAGTTTTTTTCGCAATTCATTTAAAGTTGGAGGGGTGTACAAGCCAAACCGACTTCGGATTTGAATTCAGCGCATCAAAATACATAAGAAATATACTTGATTTAGTTTAACATTTTTTTTCGTTTGCATAATTGCAATTTTTCACGATTTCTTAGCAATTTTCAGCGGTTATTCGCAATTTACTCTAACTTTGAAGGGTCTACCAGCTAAATCAACTTGTGATTTGGATTCAGCGCATCGAAATACACAAAAAACATACTAGATCTAGTTTGAAAAAAAAAATGTTTCGTTTTCATAACGCTTTCATAAATTTTTACGATTTTTAGCGGTTTTTTGCAATTTACTCTAAATTTGGAGGGGTGACAAGCTAACTCAACTTCAGATTCGTATTCAGCGCATCGAAATACATAATAAACATACTTGATCTAGTTCGTAAAAAAAATTATCGCTTGCATAACTGCATTTTTTTGCCATTTTTAGCGATTTTTAGCGTTTTTTTGCAATTTACTCAAAATTTTGAGGGTGTACGGGTTAAACCGACCTCAAATTCGGATTCAGTGCATCGAACTACATAACCCTAGACGGGTCTGGTCAAAAGTAATGACCACATTTTTTTTTTTGTGTGCCGGTGTTATCATTACCGTTTTAAATGCGAGAACGTAAAACTTCGAGAATGGGTTTTATGAGTTTGTCGAGACGATGCGCTATACATATTTTATATTGCAAAGATCATTTCCGAGCCACTGAAAGAAGTATCGTAACATGAAATAAAAACACTCAAAAGTATGCCGTGGAATTGATCCCTAGCGTGTATCTATTGAATTATTACTTAGAACTGTCAAGTAAAGAAGTTGTTATTATTAACAAAGTTACATTTCTGTCATTGTCATTGCATAATACATATTTATAGTTAACTAGTGAGATGAGGTCAAATGTTTCCAAAAAAAATATTTTTCACTTAGTCGACGTTTCGCAAAATTTATTTGCATACGATAACAATTACGAATGCATACGTTAACAATTTAGCAAAAAACTTTGATAGATTATATAGAGGAGAGCCTACAAAACTTACTATAGGTCTTAAAGGAAAATGAATTTTATGAATCGTAGGTAGAAAATACATTTTTGGAAACACTCCGTTCGTAGATTTTAGGAATTTATTTTGTTCTGGTGTCAATTGTCCATTTTTTGTCAATTTTAGAGAAGAGTTAAAGCTTTGTCAATATAACCTGTTTTGTCCGTAGTAACGGTAGTATTTCCCTTATCTGCTTTTAATATAAAAACATCAGGGTTGTTTTTTAAAAAAATGAGTTTCCTTAGCGTACTTGTACGTATGATGTTTAGATTTGCGGGTGAAATGTTTTAATTAAATTTGTAATTAAATTGACCGCTTTATTTCTAACCTCATCTTGTACAAAATTCTTCGAGTTCTTGTTGTACGAATTTAACGTTGCCGCACATCGTGTCACTTATCGACAAAGAAAAACCGTTTGTCTCAGCAGCTCTTCATTTTCAGGATTGCATGCAGATCGCTCACTTTCAGTTGATTTCCTCTTTTCAACTGACCAATTAATTGCCATTTCCGTAACCAATATGAAATTACACTAAGAGCTGGGTCATCACGGATATTTAATTGACGACGAAATAACCGTTACAACATTGAAGGCAACTCAGTAGAAAAGCATGAATGTGAAATATTTGTCTTTGAAGCTATTATAGGCCAGTCAATGAGTACATTAAAATCGCAAACTAACGTGTAGTTCTGAATTTTTGGTATGTTGTTAGGATCAGTACCAGTAGTGTAAATCCAAGTTTGCAGCTTCGAACGACCTGTGCTATCTTCATGGCACTTAAAAAACCGCTAAATTTTCTTGTTTGATTTTTGATTTTCTTGACTTTTTTTGTTTTTTTTATCATATCTCCTAAACTATGCGTTACATGGAAACGGCCAATCTCAGCTTTTTTAGAGCATATTAAATTTGCTACAATTTGAGACGAACCAGCTCTGTACATCAAATAATACTCAAGATACAGCAGGTTGGAAATCTGACCATTTTTTTTCAAAAAAATGAATTTTTAACTTTTCGTCAACTTCCGGCTTAAATATCGGGGGGACATACTTATCCTACGATGAGAGTCGTATTTCCTCTGACATTTTTTCAAAAAAGTGAATTTTTAACTTTTCGTCAACTTCCGGCTTAAATATCGGGGGAAATACTTATCCTACGATGAAGGTCGTATCAAGAGAAGTTTTAGTAAATTTAATTAGCTTTAATTTGAGCTCAGAACGAGGCCTTAGTTATCCCATGATCTTAAAAAAAACAAACAATGGGAAAACTGCATTTTTCACAAATTCAACTTCACTAGTTCTCAGGATGGTTTTGAGGTAGTTTTAACGAAAAAAACCATACCAATCTAACAAAATATGTATTTAAACGCACTACTCATGAATGTACATGTACAGAGCTACTGTACATGTACTGTACAGAGCTACGAGGCACTTTGCTCCTCAGTCTGCTATGATCTCGTGGGTCGCAGTAGGTTGGAGAAATTGTTCTGCGATGGTTATCAGTTCGGGATAATTCTGAAGAGCGCTCCACAGTTTATTTTTCCCGTACCAGAAAAGGGCAGAAGTAGTGTCGCACCCTGCGAACGCGTGTAAAAACAACACAAATCCGGTGGAGAACTCCAACTCTCCCCGGTTGAATGAAGTTGAGGAGTATTGCAATGGACCATAGTCACCTCTGCCACTTTTCTGGAAAAAAACATTTTTGATAGTGGATCCCAAGCCATTAAGAAGGTCTAGGAGATCCACATCCTTTCCAACAATTAACACTGATTCAAAAGAGGTGCTTTTTTGGAGTGCTGTATTAATGATAATTATGAGTAGTGCCTTTAAATACATATTTTGTTAGATTGGTTTGGTTTTTTTTTTCGTTAAAACTACCCTCAAACCATCCTGAGAACTAGTGAAGTAGAATTTGTGAAAAATGCAGTTTTCCCATTGTTTGTTTTTTTTTTTTAAGATCATGGGGTAACTAAGAGGTCTACAGGCGTCGTTCTACGCTTAAATTAAAGCTAATTAAATTTATTAAAACTTCTCTTGGTACGAGTTTCATCGTAGGATAAGTATTTCCCCCGATATTTAAGCCGGAAGTTGACGAAAAGTTAAAAATTCACATTTTTGAAAAAAATGGCCAACTTCCAACCTGCTGTATTTTGAGTACTATTTGACGTGCAGAGCTGGTTCAGGTCTCAAATTGTAGCAAATTTAATCTGTTTAAAAAAAGCTTAGACTGGCCGTTTCGATGTAACGCATAGTTTAGGAGATATGATGAAAAAAAAAACAAACAAAGGTGCAAAGTGCCACGAAGGTAGCACAGGTCTTTCGAAGCTGCAAACTTAGATTTACACTACTAGTATTGGTCCTAACAACATACCAAAAATCCAGAACTACACGTTGGTTTGCGAATTTAGCGATTTTTAGTGTACTCATTGACTGGACTATTACCAAAGTTCTAACAATAGAAGCAACTATTCTGCCATAACAATGATACACATGTATATTTGGAATTATTTATGTATTTGCTACCAGCGGACACTTGAATAATATATTATAGTTTAGCCCCAACTTTCCTTTATCTCTAATCGCGACTCACTAAAGTTTGCATACTCTGTTCGAACTCAAAACCAACAGCGAATGTTATCTTTGTTAAAATGACCATTAAGTTTTGGCGTCGTATTGTTTACACTGTTTTAATTCTAGGCCATTACTCACCGGCGTCTTACCTAAGTCGTTATCGACACTCGTACAGTTTGCCTTTTTTTTTAGGGAACGAAACTTTAAGGTAAGAACCAGTTAGAGCCCCGGTTTTATAGACTTTTTCCTCTTGTTGATCGCGGGATAATGTTTTGGTCGATTGAAATTGGCATTTCTTGCCTTTCTGCTAGAAGGAAATCTAGATAGTATTTCGGTCAATAGAGTAAAGGTTGTATTAATAGAAATATACATATTTTGCGTGCTGAATATAAATAATGTAAAAAGTCCGTAATAAACAGAAAGGTCGACGAACGTACTTGCCATTGAGGTATGTAAAAATGTTCAGCCGTGCACGACATATACATAAATTTATGTTACAGGTCACTAGTGTTCATAAACGTTTCAAAAGTGTCCTGAAAGTAAAACAAAAATCGTCAAAGTGCGAAACTGCTGAAGGGTTGCCAAAAAATGATTGCTGATGATGAAAGGTTGCATGACATGGTAATACGACATGGTGCAGATCTAACCATATCTTGAAGGTGTGCAAATCGACAGTAATATGTAAAGGACTCCAAACATTATGCACCGAAGTGCATCACACTATGTAGAAGTGTTTGAAAGTGTGTTAAAATACACTAAAGTGTGGTAAAACTCCTAAATGTATGCAGACGTTTACTAAAGCGTATAGTGTAAAATTTAGAATGTGCAAAAAAAGTAGTCATAAAAGGTTTCAATGTGTGGTGAAAAAGTGTGTCAGACTGTTCGGGAATATCCATGTAGGTAATCAAATACAGATTTGTCTAGTTTTTGAGTTAATGAAAAGTGACACAACATATGAAAACAGTTTTAAAGTGCGTAAAAATGCATCATTATGCATTGAAGTGCGTCAAACTGCACAAAAGTGAGTTAAACTATGCATAAGTTGTTCCAAAGTATGTTAAAGTATAAATATGTGTTGAAAACTCCTAAAATACGTCGAAATTTACCAAAGTGTTTATGCTACAATCACCATATTGCCCAAAAGTGCTTTAAAGTGCCCAGAAGTGAGGTGGATTTCATGCGATAGTTCGAAAGATCCATGTAGATAGTCTGGTACAGTTTTATTACCATCTTGAGCTAACCTAAGCGTTCAGTAATATACGAGAAAAAACTCCAAAGTGTGTCAAAAGTGTGTTAAAGTATACCAAAGCGTCATAAGTGTGCTAAAGTGTAATGGTGTGCTGAAAATTCCTAAAGTGTGCCGGAGTTTACCAAAGTGTTTATGTTACCGTCACCATATTGCTCAGAAGTGCTTAAAAGTGCCAAGGAGTGAGACGGATTTCATGCGGTAGTTAGAAAGATCCATGTAGATAGTCTGGTACAGATTTATCAACATCTTGAGCTAACCGAAGCGTTCAGTAATATGTGAAAATAAAAACTCCAATGTGTGCTCAACTCCACCAAAGTGTGCCAGAGTATACCAAAGCGTGATAAGTGTGTTAAAGTGTAAAGGTGTGCTGAAAACTCCTAAAGTGTGGAGTTTACCAAAGTGGTTATGCTACCGTCACCATATTGCTCAGACGTGCTTCAAAGTGCCAAGGCGTGAGACGGATTTCATGCGGTAGTTAGAAAGATCCATGTAGATAGTCTGGTACATATTTATCAACATCTTGAGCTAACCTAAGCGTTCAGTAATATGTGAAAAAAAATTCAAAGTGTGCTCAACTCCGTCAAAGTGTGTCAGAATACATCAAAGCGTCATAAGTGTGTTAAAGTGTAAAGGTGTGCTGAAAATTCCTAAAGTGTGCCGGAGTTTACCAAAGTGGTTATGCTACCGTCACCATATTGCTCAGAAGTGTTTCAAAGTGCCAAGGCGTGAGACGGATTTCATGCGGTAGTTAGAAAGATCCATGTAGATAGTCTGGTACATATTTATCAACATCTTGAGCTAACCTAAGCGTTCAGTAATATGTGAAAAAAAATCCAAAGTGTGCTCAACTCTACCAAAGTGTGCCCAAGAGTTTCAAAGTGTGCCAGAGTATACCAAAGCGTGATAAGTGTGTTAAAGTTAAAGTTAAAGTGTGCTGAAAACTCCTAAAGTGTGCCGGAGTTTACCAAAGTGTTTATGCTACCGTCACCATATTGCTCAGAAGTGCTTCAAAGTGCCCAGATGTGAGACGGATTTCATGCGGTAGTAAGAAAGATCCATGTAGATAGTCTGGTACAGATTTACCAACATCTTGAGTTAACCTAAGCTTTCAGTAATATGTGAAAAAACAACTTCAAAGTTTGCAGAAATTTATGACCATGCACTTAAGTGTGTCAAACTGCTAAGAAGTGCTACAAAGTTACTAGAGTGTGCCTAAGACTTCCAAAGTGTGCTAAAGTATATCAAAGCGTCCTAAGGGCGTTAAATTTCAATACGTTTAATTGAATATCTTAATTTCGTTAAGTTAGAGGTCGTATACCTGTAGAAGAAATATAAGTTCGTATTTAATAAGTTTGTTAGGACGTCGTTCTGCGCTGTAGATATTAGTGCGGTTATCTGGGTTTTCACTCTTGCGAGGATAATCGTTTCTGCTGCTACGCCTGTAAACACGTAAATGGCTTTATTTCTTCCCAATTAGATGGTGTTAATGCTTGCCGGTTGGAGCCGAACTATGCATTATGAATGACGGAATCTCGCATCTTCCGTCCGGGATCTCATCAACAAAAAGAGGCCTGGCGTTCGCTACGGATCTTAATTAAATTATACTGCCCGTGAATTATTAAAGGAGAATATCCTGGAGTGGGTACTGGAACCTTCGGCGTAGAAACAAAAAACTGGACGTTTTCCACGAAACACCGAACTACTACACTTTTCTCGACGCGCGTTTCGCCAACCAAGTTGGCATCGTCAGGAGAAGATTAAAACTAAATTCTAGCCTACACACTTGCACTATTTATACCAAATTTGTTGCCACGGTTCACTGAACCGTAACTGTCTTTGTTTATCAGAGCGAACAGTGGACTGGTGGGTATCGGACCGTTGTCCTTATTCATACTATTGTTACACTTAATGATTTCTAAACTTTCAAAAGCATCCAACTTACTGTTTGTGACATTTCTAATTAATTTTAAATTATTTATATCTATCCTGTGGTTGTTGTCATAAGCGTGTTGGGCAACACAAGATTTTTTCTGTTCTGCTATATTTCAAATGAGCCATGTGTTCTTTAAATCTAGTCAATATAGATCTTTTTGTTTGCCCAATATACTTTTGATCACAATCTTTACAACTTATTTCGTATATTCCTGACTTTTCGTTATTGCTGATTTTGTCTTTGGGGTTACCCAAAAGCGTCTGTAGTTTGTTTTTAGAATTATAAACCAAATTGATATTAATATTTTTAAAAATTTTATCTAGTCCGCGGGTGAATTTAGGTTCATATGGTAACGAAGCAAATTTCGAATTGTCAGTATCTCTACGAAAAGTCGTGGAATTGTACACAGGGTTCTCTTAAATTTATGCTTCCTTATTAACTTATCTATTAAATGTAGAGTAACCGTTACTCTTAGCTATATTCTTAATTAATTGTTTCTCATGTTCAAACCTCTCTTTACTGAGGGGGAAATTTAACAAACGGTGAATTAGAAAATTAAAACTTGCCATTTTATGTTGAAAAGGGTGGTGTGAATCGTTGGGAATACAGTGGACGCCGCTTATAAGACTCACGGATATAAGGTTCAGTCGCCTATAAGATTCAAAATCGCCAGAAACAGTCCGGACGTATCCGAATACATTGAAAAAAACTCGGTTATAAGACTTACCACTTCGGATATAAGACTCAGTTTATGTAAAATACATAACCAAAATGATGGAAAGTAACAAAAAACAAACAAAAATAAAAAAATTCTTTAAACCATCTTAAACTTTGAACAGATTATGTACATATGTTTGTACGTATGTATTTGGAGAGTTACCTTTTTTTATAAGTAGATAAGACGCTATTGTGTTGTATTATGTATTCACAGGTAAAATAAAGTTTGTGTATTACATACATTCTAAAATCTTGTTTTTCCCCCTTCGCTTATAAGGTTCATCCGCTTATAAGACTCACTTTTTGCTGGTCCCAAAGTGAGTCTTATAAGCGGCGTCCACTGTATATCTAAGAGTCGCGGTTTCTTTCCTATATACATCAAACTCTAACTTATTTTCACTATTTCTAATAACTAATACATCTAAAAATGGTAGCTGTTCATTGTGTTCCACTTCATATGTAAATTTTATGGTAGGGAAACGGTTATTTAATTTGGCAACAAAATTATCTAAACTAATTGCTTTTGTATCAAATACCGCGAAGATGTCGTCCACACACCTGAACCAAACTCTAGGGAAATACTCGAATTTATCTTTTACTTCTGTCTCAAATTTACTCATAAAAAGATTTGCAATGAAAGGAGAATATACAGTGTGTTCCACCGCGCGCTCGGTCTTATGTATGTATATCTATTAAATTTGGCCGCAAAATAAAGTCGATACGTTTTATCTAACTAAAATAAATTGGAAGATTCTATCGAGCGAGTTTCGCTTTTCATGGAGCCACTGTCTTCAAACGTCCCTTATCTCAAAACCAAATAGTCTGGAATTTGGTTTTATACGTTGCACACACGGAAAAATCACACTTTATTTATGTCACAATATTAGAATATTGAGTGCAGAGTGAATGTAAGAGGTGTGTAAATTAAGTAATGAGATTGTTTTTTTTAAATTTTTTTATTCGAATAGAATTATATTTCAGTATTGTATTCTTCAAAATAACTTCCTCGAGAAGCCATACATCACTGGAGACGGTTGTTCCCTTCCTCATAGCAGTGGTGCATATACTAGAATAGCCTTCAGCTGGTCAGTTACAGCCGTTTGAATGTTCTCTACGGTCCCAAAATGACGTTCCTAGAGGTGATTTTTCCATCTCGGGAAGAGAAAAGAGTCACAAGGATTGAATTCCTTCTGACTCTTTTCTCTTCAGGCGAATAAGAAGTTAAGGAGCCACATGAATGTTTTTACTGGCTAAAAACTCGTTTACTGAAATGGCCGTGAGACAAGGCGCATTGTCGTGATCCAACATCCAGTTGCAGATCTCTTTTGAAGAACCTCTCTGTAAAAGTGTTGATTTATTGTTTGGCCTGGAGGAACAAGCTCTTTGTGTACAATTCCCTGGCTATTTAAAAAGCAAATAAGCATGCATTTGCTCTTCGACTCTCTTCCCTTCTGAGAATGCCTTAAACCGCCGAAAAATATGGGCTCTTGAAACAACACTGTCTCCGTAGGAGTGTTGAAGTTTTGCAAAAGTATCCGTTGCGCTGTGTCCACGTCTGAAGCAAAACCTGATAGCACACCGTTGCTCAAAATTAATGTCACTCATTTTTAAAACGCAATAGAAAAAACCGGTTTACGAAAACAATCACAAAGAACAAACAAATGACTGTAACACGTTCAAACTTGTACCTGCAGGTAGAGAAAACGATCAAACTTTCGAATGACACAGATCGTTATATAAAAAAAATACTAATTGAGCCGTGAGAAAGTCTGAGTAAATTGGACGAAACGTCGGCAGAATATTAGTGGTTCGTTATTTGTCCAACATTCCCAAAATCCTTTGTCAATTGATATTTTATGGACGCAATCGATAATTACCATAACAAAAACATCTAGTGTATCAAATACGCATGTAAAGACACGCCCTGTATAGCGTAGGGCGACAATGCTGCCGGATTTTTTCTCCGGACGTCCGAATTATTTCATTTTGTATTTATATATGTCGCGATAAATTCGGCCCGCCGTGAAAGAAAACAAAGATTAATGTGAGCCGTAACATGTGACATTATTTGTCTAAAATGACAAATGATGCTCTTGAACTGTTTTTGTTTACGCTCTCGTTCGGGCCCCTTGTCGAAATTAAATAATAATCACGGCACGGAAAGGTGGAAAAGGAGAGAGAGAGAGAGAGAGAGAGAGAGAGAGAGAGAGAGAGAGAGAAGAAAGGATGGAAAGAGAAGCAGCAAATGTTGTCCCAACGCGTACAAATACAGATATGTTTTTTTTTCGGCTCGCAAGGGGTGAACGATACGTGGACATCGGTGGCAAGGAATTTGTTTGTACCCTCAAATTGAACGATATCTCTGGAGATGATAAATGATGCTGGCCAACACCAGATCAACCAGACAGGTCGTGGCGATACTAATAGTCCAGTAGGCAGAGACGTTTATGTGTTCTTGAAACATATAGGGCTAGTTTTGACGGTTTCGTATGTATTTTTTTGCGTAGAACACAATGTGCGGGATCCGTAGAACTGAAACCGTCCGCTAATTTTTTAAATTAACAATTTGTGAAAAAAAAAACGTGTTTTTTTTCATATTTTCGCTTATATATCAGTTCCTTATCATATTTTATATAGCATATGCATTTAACAAGTTGTAGCCTATCGAATTTCCAAAATTTTAAGCCCAACCCGAAGTCTCCAAGTGCTATTGTTAACTTGCAAATGACTACTGAAGTTGAAAAAAGTGCTTTTTCTTCACTATTTTTTTACTTCGAAAGTAGGCTATGATCATGAAATTTTTTGGAGGGACTTCTATTGAGGGCCCTCCATATCTATCTATGGAGGGCCATAACGGATCGAGTTGAAATTTTTTTTTTAACTTCATACTACAAATAGCAGTCCTTAATAATGTGAAAAGTCCAAAATAGTGAAAAAAAAGCACTTTTTCAACTTCAGCAGTCATTTGCAAGTTAACAATAGCACTTGGAGACTTCGGGTTAGGCTTAAAATTTTGGAAATTCAATTGGCTACAACTTCCTAAATGCATATGCTATATAAAATATGCCAAGGAACGGATAGGTATATAAGCGCAAATGTGAAAAAAGAGGTTTTTTTTTCACAAGTTGTTAATTTAAAAAAATTAGCGGACGGATTCAGCTCTACGGACCCCACGCATTGTGTTGTACGCAAAAAAATACATAGGCAACCGTCAAAACTAGCCTTATATGTTTCAAATTTCATTTTTTTGATTATTTTGGCTCCCTACCTACTGGACAATAAGGAATTAATTTTTTACAATGATGATATACGAAAAATAAAAACAAAATAATTGTTTGAATTGTTGGAAAAAATAAACTTGTGTCAATTCGTGTATCAGAAGTATTCGTTGATAAAAAAATTCCCAAACAAAACATTTTTCTGACATGATTATATAGGGCGTTTCAAAATTTACCACAGAGATTTTAAGGTCAAATGTATTTTTGAGGTCAAAAATACTATTTTTCCTATAAATATGTATCCAAAAATGCACCCCCTTCGAGCTAGAGCCGTCGTTCGTAATCGCAAAAAAAAATCGATTATACAGGGCGTTTCAAAATAAAGTAGCATAAATGATATCAGCGAATCTAGAGGCCGAAATAAGTCAATTGAACTAAATATACCTTAGTCCAACGTTGCCCCCTAAAGAATTTCAAGCCAACATACATTTTTTTGTCAATAAATCAATAATGCAAAATCATATTAAGCCCTAATTTTGTATCAGTACTTTTGAAAATGTCATGTTTTGTATTGTTAATTGTATTTCCACATCCTGTGTTATTATTTATGTATCAAGTAATCAACTTTTAATTTTACTTGTTGTTATTTTATTCACTTATTTGTAAATATTTCAGTTAGGACATTTGTATGTACATATATTGTTTATTGTTTAGGCGTCTAAAGATATCTGTTATGTTATACAATATAATATAATTCATAATTACAATATAAATAAATATACAATACTAATAAATTGTACAATATTTCTGCTATCAAAACCTAAGTTTAATACATTTTCGTAATAAATGAAAATTTATTTATGTATAATAATATGTTGAACGAGCAAGAGCGTCGGAAAAATACAATTTTAAATGTTGCAATATTTACTGTAGACGAATTCACCGGAAAATCGGTCAAAACTTTTGAAATAATGAAAATATGAAAAACATTATACAAAATAAATGCAAAACTCAAAAACATTTTTACGAAGTTAGAAAAAGGTAGGTACATTGCAAAAAAATTTTGGCGTCGCGACGCTTAACATATATAAATATAAACTGTATTTTTTATTTACGTCTTATTTTTTTAGCAAAAACAAATAAATTGATATACTCTTGTATAGAAATTGTATTCATTTAGCTTGCAATTTACGAGAAAAACAGATAGGGCACTCAATAATAAATCGACCATAACTTTTTAGATATTTATGGTAAGATACAAAAAAAAAGTTAAATAGAAAAATAACTTAATTATAAATAAGTATAAATAAATATAATAAATATATAAATAATATATGTATAAATTATAAATAAATAATAAATCTTAAATAAAATGTATAAATCTTTAAAATAAATGATAAATCTTTACTATGGTTTTTGATGTGGTTTTTGAGGCCGCTGATGACAAATCCGTTATCAGATTTACAGGAATTTCAAAATGGCGGAGAGATACCAAACGTGCGCACATGGAAAATCAACAGAAAGTCAACCAACTGCTCTGAATTTTGTTACTCGGGGGTTTTCGGTGTCGCCGAAATTCTTCATTTTTTTTCCAAAAATCTTTCTGTTCGATTAGCTGAATGTCATTTGCCTTAGAAATGAAGAAGTAATATATTTTTTAAGGTCATTCGGTATACAATATTTTGACTCACTTTTCGAGAAAGGAAAATTTTCAATTTTTAGTAGCGGATTCTCATCCATATTATCTTTCATTAAGTTAAATACTTATTTTATTGTGATGGAAATATAGCGTGAAGTACTAGTATCTACAAAAATCATTGCAATCCGTGAATAATAATTAGTAATATCAGATAAATATTGAAAAAAAAAATGTTGAAAAACAAAATTAGAAATCTGGAAAAATGCGAAAAATTTAAAAAAATTTGAAATGGTGGAAAATTGGAATATTTTGCGTCTTTGAATATTTTCTATAATATTCAGGTTCAGTGTACTATAGCGACTTACATATGATCAGGTTTTTCAACATTTATCGCATAGTACAACCCACACTATACAGAAGATCTTTCCGAAAAAAAATCACAAAACGCAAAGGGCTAGGCAGCTAGGTGCAGCTAAAATTTGTTCTATATAATAAGTTATAGTCTGATATACAATTCCCATTGAGTTTTATGGTGGTGTTGCGCGGTGCCACGGACTTAACCAACAAATATGTGTACATGAGATTTTTGTCTGCTTTATTATGTAGTCATTCAATGATTATTCTCTTATAATTGTCCGATTTAATAATATAGATTACACAATATATAATTATTTTCTACACACCTTCAGAAGTGGAATCCATTTGGTTTTATTTAAATCTGTCGTATTTTTAAGATTATTCAACTATTGAAACACTTGGGGTTGTTTTTCTTTACAAGTACACAATGCGTATGGCTTCAGAGAAGGCGAGTTTTCTAAAGATTTACCGGAGCCTATACAATACAAGCAATAAAGGACTAATAGTAGTGAATACATAAACTACAAGGGTGCCTATTGTCAACTCAACAATAAAAAATTCAAAACTAGAAACTTTTTTTGGAGGGTTTTGGCAAGGTTTTTGGGAATTGGCTCCACTGTGCGTCCTGATGCTGAGTGTCGTTAAAACATATTTTTTTATTCTTGCCTTAATCAGCCGTTTGTGAGAGAAACTTTCTATGATAAATCGATCACCCTTTACAACCTTTCCTTTAAATTTAAGGCAGGACCTGATAAAAAGGACCTGACCTCTTTTCAAAATTAAGAATAAGTCAATAAGTCAATTGTATTTTGAGTTTTTTGAAAAATGTTATTTGGAAAAAATGTTATTTGGAAAAAATGTTTCTTTTGAATAGTTACTACGTTGGTAAAACATAATATTCAACTTCTACAGAGTCTAAAAAGCATCTCGTGTTTCCAACTAGGTCCGAACGACGACCGTTCACGGCGCAATTGTCGAAGGCAGTTTCGTAAATTATTTATCGACTTTTCGTTTCCCTTATAGCCCCCATTATTTGTTTATTCATACGGCGTACTTAAAATTTTACGAGCGACAACGAGCTAACGCAATTCCGTGTATGAGATTTAAAAAGAATTTTCCCTTTTGAAAGGCGAACAAGACGTTCCGTTTAAGATATGCAGGGCCCCGCTGCTCAAACAGACGAATATTTACTTGCGATTTGATGTTTGAAACGCCCTCTAGCGCCAGTTAAAAAAGGTGTTTACGAAGCTTTTATTGTGTTTGTGATGTGTTTTTTTTATTTTTTTTAGGGAATTGTTTTTTGAAGCTCTTTAAGATTGCGTAAGAGGAATAAAGCCTTTTAAAATTCGATAATGGATTACTTATACGCATGAAAAATCAAGCTGTGAAGTGTTTTTTAATTTTAAAATTAATCACACGAAAATTTATTCAGAGGATAGGACTTTCGAAAAATCCAGTAAAGTCAAAGTAAAACAATTTAAGTGATATTCTGAATATGTTCATCACCTTCGTCCAATCAAATCTGGCATATCTTTCTGATCGAATTAGAAAAATTATGTACAGGTATGATCCTAGCTCGGAGATGCACGAAATCAGGAATATTAATTTGAAAAAATATGTTTTTTGGGATGAGGACATAAAAAGAAGTCGCATGCAGTTTCGGCTGCAGTGTGACCTTTATCACTATTGTTACGAACGCTGGGCCAGTCCGCCCCTGCCTGCTTCGATGATCCAGCCCACCGCGCGTCGATGACGTACGCGGGCAGCGGCCGCGTCGAAAGATCACGGCGGCTTTGCCCGATTGTTCGGGAAATCGAAACGCCAGGAAGCTACTCGCAGATACGCGACCCTTCTATAGGGATATATAACGGGGTATTTCGACACGGGACGAGTAGTCTCTATTTGAATATCATCGCGGTTTTCCGTACAACGCTCTAATATAAATTGTATAAATAAATTAGTGTAATTAAATAGTGTTAGTCCGTAGTTGTATTAATTAAATAAATAGTGTTAGTTTAAAAGTTCGAGTTTAATTTTTCACACCTCACGAACCCGAAATAAATAAAACGTTACACTATGTTGAAAATACCCTTGTTGTAGTTCTATAGGGTGGGCCATCAGATGGTTTCTTTTTAAAATTGCTATTAAAACTACATCGTCGAATATTTTTAAATGATTGTTGCTTTATTCAAGAAAGTATGCCATCCCATTATTTATGAAAATCAATTTCAGTTAAATGGCCGCTGCGGCTGGCTTGGCAGTAGCTCATTCTTTTCACCCAAACTTGCAGTACATTTTCGAATATTTGTAGCTCTATTGCACGAATAACTCGATTGATGTTTTCCTTCAGTGCGCCAATTGTTGGATCGTTGGAGTAACAACGGTCTTTAACATGTCCCCATAAAAAAATAGTCCAACGGTGTTAAATCGCAGCTGCGCAGATGGCCAATTAATGTCTCCAAAAACGGCTGATAACACGGTTACCGAATTTAGTGTGCGAAAGATCGATTGTTTCACGGCTGTGTGACACGTTGCCCCATCCTGCTGGAACCAAAGCTCGTCAAAGTCCAAATCGTCCAATCGTGGCCACAAAAAATCAGTTAACATGCCTCTGTAACGCCTTCCATTTACTGTAATGCTGTTACCATCTTCATTTTCAAAGAAGTACGTACCAATGATGCCACCACTTTAAAACCCACACCAAACAGTCACTCTTGCAGGATGCATTGGCTTCTCTATGACCACGTGTGGATTTTCGGAACCTCAAATCCTACAGTTCTGTTTATTAACATGTTCTCCAAGATGAAAATGAGCTTCGTCAGAAAAAATGATTTTTCGATTGAAATCGGAGTAATTTTCAAACTCATTTAAAGCCCACTTGGAGAAGGGATAACGAAGTGGATGGTTATTTTCCTTTCCTCAAGAGTAAGTTGCAACTTGTAAGCAAATCATCCTAAGTCTTTATGCAATATTCTCCTCAGAGAAGTGCGACTGACATTAACTTGTGCTCTGTGACGAGTTGAGCTTCTTGGGTTTTCACGCACACTTTGGGCAACAGCAGCAATTCTTTCAGCTGTGCGCACCGGACGAGCACGTGGATGACTTCTGTTATCCATAAGCATGCCAGTTTCACGAACTTTCCTTAAGAACTTTCTTACACCACGGAGCTTCATTTCGACCAAAAATTGTTCTCAATTTTCTCACTGTTTCTGCAACACATCATTCACTTTGGAAATATTTTTTCAATATTTCCCAACGTCGTTCAAGCGTAAAACGATCAATTTCTTACAGCGGAGGTTAGACACCACGTATACATATGTCATATGTCAAGCGCGTCAGTGTCGACAATGTAGAAATAACTCTCATTTTAAACAGTGGCGGCTCGTGGGTGTGTTACATGGGTGGGCACAGGGTGTGTCAGAAGGATTACTTATTAGCTACCAATGGCGGCGCAGGCGAAAATTTTTTAAAATTTTCAAGGTCATGCGTTTTACTGACACTTCAGAATTTCAATGAAAAATTCTTTTATACAAAAATATAGACTTTCACAAGAATAATTTTTGGGATTTGGTAGCTTTTTGAAAAAATACCGTTATTTGTAGAGGAAATCAGCTCGCCTGTCCTTATTGTTCACAAAAATGTTAATCGCTTTTTCATTAAAGTGTCGGATTTGTTTCACAAAATTTAATAGAATTAATTATTTGGTTTAAAAATATGTCTGTTTTTATCAACATTTTCATTGTGACGTCTTATATTTTCACGATAAGCACTATCAAGCTGTTGCCTTATGCCTACCTTTCCCAACACACTAAAACCTAAGATGTTATGTAAATGTTTTTCATTGTAGCTAGCATGTTTCTTAGCTCGTTCATTTAAATGTTTTAAATCACTTACCCCTTCTTGAGTCCATGCACTTCGGTTGCCACCCATCACTAAACAAATGAAACAAAACAGTTTGTTTGTTTTAGGACACATTACCACTTAAATCTGTTATAGACACTACTATTAAAATTTCGTGAATAATTCGCGATTTTCCTACGTCTGTTTTGGAAATAATCAAATCGGATATCAGCCTACCGTTTAATTTCCGTTCGGATCTCGTATGTAATATCTTTATTAGTCAATAAAAAGTCCACCGAATTCATTTTGAAACGTTTCACAATCAAAAACAGTAAAAACACACTTCTCAGCGAAGAAAATAAACAATCACTAAAAAAGGTCACTCAACAAGTGTGACCCGTTCAGTTGATTTTCGAACGATTTAACGACGTCTGTCTGCTGCAATTGTCTCCAAACAGACCAGTCACCGAAAAACCTCGATTAAAAACGAGGGCTGGGATCCTGTGTGTCCTCGGCCACGCGCGCGAAATGCGACTACGGTGGCTCGATTCGAATTCAGACTACGGTGGCTCGGTGCTCGATCTATAGTCTGTCATATATATGTGAAAAAAATCATTATATGTGGTATAAAAGGAATAATAAATAGAATATGAATAGTTTGTCGTATACAATTAATTGATATTATTGTAAGAGTAATTTATAGTAAATTAACACAAAAGAAATATTTTCTATGGAAATTTGAGCTAGGCACGTGCCCATGTGCCCTTTATCACCAGCCGCCACTGAGTTTAAATTGAAACCAATAGATGGCCTACTCTTTATATCATCAACATCAAGTACTTGGAGCATTTTCCACAATTTGTCGAATGTTTTCTATTTCTAACTCGGGAGTACACCTTCTTGGTTGGCCACATCCTTCGTCTCTTCCTACACTTCCTGTTTCTCTTCTTGACTTTTTTTGAGCGCATGGTATATACAATATATAAGAATAAATTACGACACTGTGGATGTACATACTATACGTGCAAAAGTTTTGAATGTTGCAGACGCACGTTGATGGGTTTGTAAACCCATCAACTAGTCAATTCAACAGAAAACTAGTCTGATACGAAGCGATTCTGGCAATATTTCACTCTACTTATTTAATTATGCATTTGCCCATTCATCAACGATAACTAGGCCAATATAAACCTTCATAACCTATGAACCTATGTTATTATGGAAATTGCTTATGAAGCACTTATGAATAATTTAAGCGATGCTTGCCAGATTACACATGGCCGATTTATTTTTTTCTATAATTAATTTACCTATAACACTATTGATATTTTCATCAATAAAACAACAATCAGAGCAACCACGTGCCATAAAAACATTATTTCTACTTCTTTATATACTTCCTAGTTTTTTTATTCTCATAAACAAGGGATCAACTCTGGAGGACTTTACTTGTCTGCAAACGGTTAGTGTTTCTATAGCAGTTGATTCATGCATTCTTGTTCCATAGAAGATTCAACGCTACTTCTTTATACAGGGTGAGTCACTTTTTTGTAGCAGGACTTTAACATTCGATAGAATACGATATGTTGAGAAAAAAGATCCTATAAACATATGGACTATCTAGCTTCATAAAGAAGATACAGGGTGTTAGAATTTCAGAGTTTTTTTTACAATATTTTCTGAACGGAATGGTATTTTCGGTTAATATTTTACACACGCTTTAACCTAAATAGGAGCAACTTCTATTGATTTTGTCGAAAACACTATACTGGAAGTTGCTTTTCTCGGGTGCCCAGATTATTTAGATTAACAGAACTTTTTTATCGTACGCCACTGACCTTATTTGGCTAACATTTGTAAAATAATTATGTTTTAGCTACAATTTTGATTCCTTGCAATTTTGCGCTAACTTTGACGGTTTTTGGGATATTGATCATTTTTAATCTGATAATGCATGGCAACGAAAAAATTATATTTTTAGTTTTCATTTTATTTTTTAACGAAGTGACCTAGGTATCTGAAAAAAGTAACATCCAGTATAGTATTTTCGATAAGAACATTAAAAATGTTAATCTCATCCATGTTAAGACATATCGTGCATCGTAAAAAATGAAACTTTAACACCCTCTATCTCCCATAGGAAGCTAGTAGACCATATGTTTATAGGAACTTTTTTTTCTCAAAATATCATGTTCTATTGATTGTTAAAATCCGGCTACAAACGAATGGTTCACCCCAGGGAGAACCACTATTTGTGGCATTGTAACCAAAAGCATTTTTTATATTGAATGAATGATTTGATTATTATGGTTTGACAGTTACCGTTACATTTTGTTTTTCATAGCACACCACTTGTTTCGTTGACTGAAAAAGGACATCACCGTCAGAGAAAGAACGGCCAATATCTCGAAAACCGTCGCAGTTAGAGCAAAATTACAATAGATCAAAATGGTTACTAAGAAACCGTTATTTTAGAAATATCTATCAGATAATGTTGACCCTATACAGATTAAAATATGTGTAAAATAATACATGTGTAAAACATTAAGTGAATACGTCATTCCATTCAGAAAAATATTACACAATAATTTATATCCTAGGGTGAACCACTCTTTTATAGCAGAACTTTAATAATTGATAGAACGTGATATTTTGAGTTAAAAAAAGTTATTTTAAGTTTCTTTGAAAAAAAAACTTAAAAAGAGCTGAAACTTTAACACCCTGTATCTCCTTTATGAGCTAGATAGTCCATATGTTTATAGGAATTTTTTTCTCAAAATAGCGTATTCTATCGAATGTTAAAGTCCTGCTACAAAAAAGTGACTCACCCTGTATATTTTTTAGTTCTATTGTTCTCCTAAATAAGGGATTAGCTCTGGAAGATTTTAATTGTCTTCAAACAGTTAGTGCTTCTACAGCAGTTGACGTATGTATGTATTTTCTTTAAATTATACATTTTTTCTGTATAACTTAAGAAATACATACATTTATTTAATTATATTTGACAGTTAATTTGGCAGCTGTCAACGATAAAAAAGAAATCGGATAATATCATTTGACAAATCATTTGTCTATTTGTACAATTAATAATAATAATAATAATAATAATAATAATACGTCTTTATTCATCTAACAAAGCATAATACAACAGAAACAATACAGTGTACTATATGCAAATAATTTAGATGAAAAGGCGAAGTATCACCCTTGTCGGGCGCTTTTAAACTTAACCGAAAAAAATAATCACAACATATTGACATAACATAACAATACTGGATAAATCTGTGTGCATGAAAAATAATAACATAACAACACAATAACCACTCCTGATTAGTAGTTAAACACATATATACTCACTTATTATATTTACAACATTATAATAAACACATTTACCTACGAGTATACCTAATATGCAGGAATATATATCACACTTTTCATTAAAATTTCAGGTCCTTTTCCATGGCCAAAGTAAATATTCTCAGAGATTACGGCGACAGATAGAGATTTTTTATTTTCTTTTTAAAGTTTAGAATAGTATAATTGTAGAAAATGACAGGTAGAGTATTATAGGCTTTGCATGCACAATATGTAAAAGAACGTTGGTATACCGAGGTTTTGTGCTTGGGTATAACTAATAGTCGTGAGTTTCTTGTTGACAAATTATTGACATCCCGAAATCTTACTAACTTTTTATTTAGGTAAGTTGGCTTACTATTAGTCAAAACTTTATGTGTTAAACTTAATAAGTGCACTTTGCGTAAGTCTTCTAATTTCAATCTTCGCGTTTCGTGTATTTTATGACTAACATGGTCATATTTTCGAATGCCAAAGGCAAACCGATAACAAGAATTTTGTATCTTTTGTAGCCTCAATTTGTCATATGCTAGTAGAGCAGGACCATACACACAATCACAGTAGGATATTTTTGAAATTATCAGTGTTTCACATAATTGTAATTTGAGATGCGAACTCATAACGTCTTTATGAGGATAAAGTTGTCTTAATATATTGTACGAACTCTGACACAACTGATTCACATGTTTGGTAAAGCGGAGTTCAGAGTCAAACCAAAGTCCTAAGTTCTTAGCTTCTTCTTTGAAAGGTATGTTTTCACCACTGATATTAATGTGAATCATTTCCTTGGCATTTCCACGCTTCGTCTTTTAATTAAATAGTAATTATTATTACTATTTAATTAAATTTAAAATTAAAAAAGTCTTTATACATTTGAGACCTTGACAATGATTTCATTGGAAAAACCCATATTTTCCAATAAAAATACGTTTGTATATGAAGAATAATAAAATATTGGGAATCAAAATAAAAAATCCGGCTAGAGGAATTTATGAAGAAATTCATAACGAACGTTTTAAAACGAAAAGCGTCTTAAAATCCTCATTTTTTTGAGTGCTTCTAGTGATCTTTAGCTTTCCAAAAAGTTGTCTGTTTACTTCATCAGCATGAATTATGCATATTTTCATACACTTCCAGTTCCTCCGTGCTTGAATTGTGATTCCAAAATTACATTGTCCTTTTGTTCGTCACTATAAATTCCCCAGGGAGGTTTCAATAAAACAACCGGCGCCCACTGAGTTCTGCCACCCTCTGCAGGCTCCCGGTCAGCAAATAAATTGATTGCAAATTCGTGTTTGCCCGACTAATCAGGACGGCGGAGGCAGCCCCCCCGCGCCGCGACGCCGACGGTGCAAACTCGGCCCTATTAATATTCGTTTTATACTAATGGATCTTGTAAGTTATTTATTGCCTCTAATCGCTTTTCGCTAGCGATCCGGTCTTCGCTGACTTTATATAAGTTCGGCACCGTCCAAATTTTGATTTATGACGTAAGTATAATGGATGCCGTTTGTACCTCGGCCTATCTTCATCAATTTGATTTGTTGCAGCGCCGTCTTCTATTCAGAATCGGCTTCGACGCAGATATATTCGGGTATTATTATGCGAACGGGGTGCTAGAGCAACAATGAACGGGAGGCAGTGGCGTGGATCCTCAGAAATCTACAGGGTAATTCACTTATAGGTTACCTCTTCTAGTTTTCGCCGATTGAATGGGTCTGACGGAGAACGACACAGATTTTGGTAATAAAATATCTAACCCTTAGGTCTGGTGTCGTCAGACAAACTACGCCATTGAAATAATTCTCTCTTATTGGTTAATGAAACCACCTACGTATAGTCCTTCTATTTTTAATTGAAAATGATAAATACGCCTGGGGAACAAAAAAAAAGCGGTGCAACTTTATGATTCCATGGGCGTGCATATATCTTTTATAAATTCGAAAATTGTGAAATAATTTTTTTCATTCAAATCAATATAGGAGATTAAAATTGGCTGCATTCAAAACTCTTAATATTTGTAATATAATTTGCTGTAAATAATGCTCATTTAGTCAGACAATCTCAAAAAATTGTCTGTTTTAATAAACCTAGCTGAAATACACGTCACTGGCGTCTTAAACAAGTCAGAGTTTCTAATGTCGTAAATCATTTTAATGACGTCGTAAAAATGTTATGGCACAGTGGACCGAATAAGTATTTAAGCAATGTATTAGATACAAAGCACAATAGTCTATTGGATCGTTGGCCGGTGTGTAGTCTAATGGAGCACCTGCCAGCATTTCCAGCCAGACAGCGAAGCGTTGTCGGCTCTTCAAAATTTTCTTAAGTATAGTAATATACATAAAGTTGTTTTAATTTATAATTATTTTTTCCAGCAATTTAAAACGCTTTATTTTAATGCTAAGAGCTTAGCAATTTTATAAAATATATCTGACAACCTTGCTGTTTTCTACCTATTTTAAATTTAGAATGGAAATTGTATACCACTCCCTCAACCTAATTCTTCTCCTGTTGGAAAGTAACAGAATGACAAAATATATACGAGGTGTGTAAATTAAGTAATGAGACTGATTTTTTTTTATTCGAATATAATTACAATTCAGTATTGTTTCCCTCAAAATAGCTTCCTTGGGAAGCCACACAGCACTGGAGACGGTTCGTAAATTCCTCATAGCAGTGCTGGAACTCATGTACTGGAATAGCCTTCAGCTCGTAGGTTACAGCCATTTGAATGTTTTCTATGGTCCCAAAATGACAACCCTTAGGTGATTTTCAATCTTTGGAAAAGAAAAAAAGGTCACAAGGACTCAAGGCAGGCGAATAAGGAGGCTGAGGAGTCACAGGAATGTTTTTACTGGCTAAAAACTCGTTTACTGAAATGGCTGTATGACAAGGCGCATTGTCGTGATGCAACATCCAGTTATTCTTGATATTTGGTCTCACACGCATGACCCATTTTGAAGTTTTCAAGAACCTCTCTGTAAAACAGTGTTGATTCACTGTTTGGCCTGGAGAGCACAAACTCTTTGTGGACAATTCCCTGGCTACCAAAAAAGCAACTCGGCGTGCATTTGATCTTCGACTTGCTCCTTTGCTTTTTGGACTATGGAAAACTTGAAGTGAGTCATTCTATGTTTTGGCGCTTGGTGTCCGGATCGTACTCAAACACCCAAATCTCATCAACAGTAATGGTATGGTCCATAAAATGGGGATCATTTTCAATCGATTCCAAAAAGTCAAGACACCTTTCTCTCTTGGTGTCCTTTTATTCCTGCGAAAGGTTTTTTGGAACCATTTTTGCGTAAATTTTCCTCATCCCCAATTCGTTAGTCAAAATCTGAAGAACAGTTGTGTGCTTCAACTTTTCCCCGATCATCATTGTCATCAACCGACGATCTGACCGCACAAGATCCCGTATTCAATCGACATTTTCATCAGCACGTGAAGATGAAGGCCTTCCGCTGCGTGGTTCATCTTCAATCGACTCTTCCTTCTGACAATGCCTTAAACTACCGAAAAACCTGGGCTCTTGAAAAAACACTGACTCCGTAAGCGTGTTGAAGTTTTGCTAAAGTACCTATCCGTTGCGCTGTGTCCAAGTCTGAAGCAAAACCTGTTAGCACACCTTTGCTCCACTCATTTTTTAAAACGCACTAGAGAAAACCGGTTTACGAAAGCAGTCACAAAGAACAAACAAATGACTAACAAGTTCAAATTTGTACTGAAGTCGATATGATTCCATTCTACATTCCATTTAAAGATCACCTACATTTAAAAATATGTTTACATACAATCTACAATTACATTCACATCTCTCGCTTTTATTATTTTCGTATAAATCACCTGCGGGCGACTTTCGCTTCTGTTCTGTTGTCGAGTTTTTAATACCCTCTGATCCGCACGCTTCAGCTAATTAGAGATCTCAGAAATTCAATTACAACAACGTTGGGACGACATTAAGGATCAATCGTCCTCTAAATGGTTTTATCCCGGGATGAAAACAGTGCGCAGTACAAAAAACGAATTAAAGACGAAGCTTCATTTCCTTTAGAATTATTAGGTCAGTAAACAGTATATACGAGGTGTGGCTATTAAATAACCGAACTGATGCTGCTACGACCGCGCTGTGAGCGCGTCGCGACAAAACAACAGAACTGTGTTTGGTGGTACTTTCCCCACCCTGAAGTCGCTAGACAAGCTAGTGGGCCGCTCAGTTTGACTGTAGCAGTCGTTTGAATTAGTCTACGCACCAGTGACGCGTCGAAAAAATGTTAAGTAATTTTTTTGTTAAACTGGGGAAAACTTTTGTAGAAGCTTATGCAATGTTAAAAAAGAAGTGTATGGGAATAAATGTTTACCCCGCACACAAGCTTTTGAATGGGACAAAAACGGACGAAAACATTGACACTATTGGTAAATTAATCCGCGAAGATCGTCGTCTAAGCATCCGAGGGTCTGCTGAAATAACAGGAATCGATAAAGAATGCCCAAAGTTTGCGCAAAAATGGCGCCAAAACTCCTCACTTCCGAGCAAAAGGAATCAGAATGAACATTTGCGCTGATATTCTGAACAACATTGACCTGGTCCAGGCTTGTTGGATACGGTGACACTGAAGGGGACAAGATTTGAAAGTGTGGAAGCGGTTAAAGCAAAAGCGACAGAGGTTCTGAACCAGCTGACAGAAGCGGACTTCCAGCACTGCTTTCAACAACGGAAAAGTCGTATGGAACGGTGTAGAGATCGCCAAGGGGAGCACATTGAAGGCGAAAAAGTTGATACTGTAATTGGTAACGAATAAAAAGTGTTATGACAGCAGTTCGGTTATTTAATAACCACACCTCGTATGAAGAAAGATATTCGAATGGCAGAAACAAACATTTAAAAACAAAAACTGAGTAAGTGATTCCTTTTAAGACTGTTATTGACTGTTATATATTAAGTTATATAAACTCCATCTTAGAGACCTAAAAAAACTGGCTGCTAATAATACGTGTTTCTTGTCGACTGCGATGAAAAATAACATATGTATATGTTTTACTTCGAATTATGTGTCCCAAGAATACCTTAATTTTTATTCAGAGAGTCCCTCACCAAGAAAATGAGTCACACAAACTCATTACTGAATATTTTTTAGCTCTTGTTTATTTTTATCGAAAACTTAATCTGTTCTTTGTTAAATCGACGTGTGGATATTTGAAATAAATTGCTTAACAAACACTGGGTGTTGAGATTTTTATTTAAATCAGTAAATAAATTACCTTCTGGCCTGGTACTTACAAAACTGTTCTCTCCAGAGCTTTTCAACTCCCAGAAGCGGCGCCTCCAACCTGGCTTATTAAATATTGTGTTTTTCGGTAATCTCAACGCCCTACGTTCGCATCCAAATCCATCAGGTCCCTACTCACGCGAGGGATACCCTCCGTCTTAATTCCGTGCTTCAGCCCGAATAACAATTACATCTCGCTTAAGTGGGAGTTTAATTAGCGAGGCAGCTCCGAAGGGCACCCGGGACGCCGCGAGGGCACGCACCAAACCCTGTAGGGCGTCCCGAATCCGGGATCCAGACGACTTTTGAGCGCCTGTGGTGTAAAAAGTGCTGACTAAATTTTCTTTCAGACCGTAGCGTGATAAGGAAGGTGTACTTGATATGAAATTATTAAATTGATAAAGGATTTTTGGGGATGTTGGACAAATGACGAACCACTAATTTTCTGCCGACGTTTCGTCCAATTTACTCAGACCTTCTCAAGGCTACAATTGTATAAGAACATTTTTAAAAATCTTGGAGACAGTTACAGATATAAAATTATTACATTACTTCAATTAGTTTTTTTATATAACGGTCTGTGTCATTCGAAAGTTTGATCTTTTTTCTCTACCTAGAATACAATGTAGATGTATATGTGCATATAAAAATATAAACTGATTATTTCAAAAAATCTACCAAATCCCAAAAATTATTCTTGTGAAAGTCTGTATTTTTGTATAAAAGATTTTTATTGAAATTCTGAAGTGTCAGTAAAACGCATGACCTTGAAAATTTTTAAAATTTTCACCTGTGGCGCCATTGGTAGCTAATGAGTAATCCTACTAACACACCCTTTGCTCACCCATGTAACACACCCACTGCCGCCACTGATTGCAATTGACAGTACAAAAATATTCGATATATTTATTACAACACAGAGAGAAATATCTGCAATTACATAACATATATCGTTGACCCATTACACCGGTCTACAAAAAAAAAAAATTCTGCTCTAGGAATTAAACCTATCAAGTCCGAAGAATTATATGTATTTTTAAATATTAATCATTTCTTAATCAGACATGTTATTTCCGAAGTATTTTTAAGCGTTGAATACGATTCCGTTGTCAAAATTTGTGCTATTTTTATTTCCATGGTAAAAGAGAATATGATATACTTTTTATCCATGGTACTAAAAAAAATATTAAATGCCAGAGCCAAGGTAAAACGGTTTATATTAAATTACAAGCACGTACGAGGTGCGAAAATTAAATAATGAGACTGGCAACGTAGCGCCCGATCTACCAACACCGCGAAGACGAGACTTGAAAGGGCGGTAGGCTAACACGTAAAGAACCTTCCGTGCAAGTTTGAACTTGTTTGAGTCATTTGTTTGTTTTTTTGTGACATTTCGTAAACCGTTTTTTTTCTAATGCGTTTTAAAAATGGGTGACATCAATTTTGAGAAACGGTGTGCTATCAGGTTTTACTTCAGACTTGGACACAGCGCAACGGATACTTTTGCAAAACATCAACACACCTATGGAGACAGTGTTTTTGAACAGAGCCCAGGTTTTTCGGTGGTTGAAGGCATTCTCAGAAAGAAGAGTCAATTGAAGATGAACCACGCAGCGGAAGACCTTTATCTTCAAGAACCGATGAACATTTTGATATAATACAGGTGACTACAGAATTTTGACTAACAAATTGGAGATGAGAAAAATCTGCACAAAAATAGTTTCAAAAAACCTTTCGCAGGAATAAAAAGGACATCACAGGCGAGAGAGGTGTCTTGACTCTTTGGAATCGATTAAAAATGATCCCCATTTTATTGAACGTGTCATTACTGGTAATGAGCCTTGGGTGTTTGAGTACGAGCCGGAAATCAAGAGCCAAAGCATGGAATCGCACACTGTAAGCTCTATAAGAGCAAAAAAAGCAAGAATGAGCAAGTCGAAGATCAAATGCATGCTGATGTGTTTTTTTTTTGATAGCCAGGGAATTGTCGACAAAAAATTTGTGCTTCCAGGCCAAACAGTAAATCAACACTTTTACAGAGAGATTCTTAAAATACTTCGAAAAAGGATCATGCGTGTGAGACCAAACATAAAGGAAACTGGATGTTGCATCACGTCAATGCGCCTTGTCACACAGCCATTTCAGTAATTAACTTTTTAGCCAGTAAAAAAATTCCTGCGGCTTTTCAGCCTCCTTATTCGCCTGACTTGAGTCCTTGTGACTTTTTTCTCTTTCCGAGATTGAAAAATCACCTCAAGAGACGTCATTTTGGGATCATAAAAAACATTTAAACGGCTGTAACGGACCAACTGAAAGCTATTCCAGTGTATGATTTCCAACACTGCTATTAGGAATGGAAGAACATTCTCCAGAGCTGTGTGGCTTCCCAAGGAAGTTGTTTTGAAGGAGACAAAGACTGAAGTGTAAAAGAAAATTAAAAAAAAATAGTCTCATTACTTAATTTACACACCTCGTATGTTTTAAAATCCAGACTTCTCTCCTTTTATATTCAAGATGACACATTTCTTAATTAGTGTTCCAAAGTTAGTCCAAGTTTAAAAAGTGGTAAAATAACATCGGAAGGATAGAAAAAGTCGTTTTTCTCAAAATTCACTTTTTTCACATACAGCCAGAATACCGTTTTTTTTTAAAAAAAAAGCTATCTCTGCTCCTATTGGTCGGATCGGGACGTTTTTTTTAAATTCTTGTTTTTTCAAGCACTATTCGATGCAATTGGTTTGCACTCTGTGTATAAAAAAACCGCTGAGATAAGACCCTTAGTTACCGCATTTTTCGGTTTTGTGTTAATAACTTTTTTATTTTGCAATTTAAAAATCTGAAATTTGCGCGAGATATTGCGACTATCGATCTTTTTTTTACCGCATCTCGATATCTTACGTTTTGCAGTTCTAGTTATACGTGCTCGCGTTTTCAACTTTATAATTTGGCAATAGGCCGCCATTTTGAAATTGGGCGTCCGGATTGCGGGCGTTTGTTGAGCACCCCAACAGCTATCTTTTCCTGTAGTCTCATCCGTTTGAAGTGAAATCTGTTTTATTTAATATTGAGGAGTTTGCACTTTTTTTTCAACGCTAATTTTACAATGAAAAAAAAATTGCGTGCAGCGGAAAAGCCTATCCTGATCCAAATTTCCTAAGGAACAAAATCGACAAGTATACCTCAAGTCGAGTAGACCCATATTTTCGGAGATACAATCAAAAAACGAAAAAAACTGCGTTTTTTTTTCTTAAATTGTTAATAACAAAACACGCTCGACCTATGCGAATACGCAAATTTAGGGTTTTGTTCTACGTATTTTTACTTAATTTTAATCCAATTATATTCAAACACAGGGCCGATACTGGAAACGGGCATGTTTTGAAGCTAATTCTCCCAGACTAATTTACTATTTCACCTTTGCAGGCCAGAGATATAACATATAAATCTCCTTTCTTCATTATTAACATGGCCAATAGTCTTGGGCGACTGAAGACCTCGCGAGACTGAGACGCGCAACGATCCGACGCTAGTTTCCTCCGAAATTAATGTGCAACGGTCTATTCCGGGGATTAGCTGTCTGATGCCGGTATTTAATTACTCTACTGTAGAGCGGAGGGCCCGCTCTAGACGCCGCGCTTTCACCTATTAATAACGCCACCGATCTAATGCGTGTTCCTAATGAAACGGCAAAGGTAAATAATTCTCTTCGATTAATTTATTTCGGATTGAATGGAATGGAAACCCGATCGGGAGGGGGATGAGGGAGAGGGATGTATTCTCCCCGGAGGGCCGGTGGGGTTGGCAAAGTCAATTGTGACATCGAAATTATAGTCCAGTAAACAGGGAGGTAAAATCATCAAAAAGTGTTCTTGAAACATATAAGGCTAGTTTTGGTGGTTTCCTATGTATTTTTTTGCGTAGAACAAAATGCGCGGGGTCCGTAGAACTGAAACCATCCGTAAATTTTTTAAATTAACAATTTGTGAAAAAAAAAACCTCTTTTTTTCACATTTTCGCTTTTATATCTCCGTTCCTTGGCATATTTTATATAGCACATGTATTTAAGAAGTTGTAGCCTATTGAATTTCCAAAATTTTAAGCCCAACCCGAAGTCTCCAAGTGCTATTGTTAACTTGCAAATGACTGCTGCAGTTGAAAAAGTGCTTTTTCTTCACTATTTTTTTACTTCGGAAGTAGGGCGAGTAGGATCATGAAATATCTTGGTAGGACTGCTATTTGTAGTATGAAGTTACAAAAAAAATTTCAGCTCGATCCGTTAATCACTTTTCGAGTAATTAACTATCGAATGTTTTAACAATGACGCCATTTCTTTGTTTATTGTACGATATTGATCGGGTTGGGCTAGAAAAATCATAAATCTCCTCGAGTTTACGAGACTTTTCAAGATTTTGAAAAATATTAATTTGGGCCAGTTTTATAACGTTTTCTACGCGACTACCTTTTTTGACGCGACGTATATATTGTTTTAGCGTTGCCGCTTCAAAATTCTCAGAATTGTGACTATATCTTGAAAGTACACTTCAAGACGAGTATTTAAAAAAAATGGGCCGTTAATGCTCAATACATAAGCAAATATTTTCACTACAGCCGACAAGACAACTATAGGGAGTCTCTCGGAGACAACTATAGAAACTTATCTGATGCTACAAAGTTTTCATGAATCTTCTACAGTTATTCTTATTAATCGTGGTTACAGGTTTATTATCATAATTTATTTTTATTGACATGTCATAATGTCCGGTCAGGTCTATTAAAAAATCGTCCAACAACGGAGACGTGGGAGTAATTATACAAAATTATATAAGAACTAATTGATAGTAGTTCTCGCTAAAACTTTTTGTAGTTATAATAACTCCTGCAACATTACTTTTTGTCGCATCCTCAAAGGATACATGACGGCTCAAATTTTGAGATAGCATTACTATGGTTAGAAATTGGAACAATATCGGCATATACATGGTGTTCTATAATTATATTAAAACTGTTAAAGGCCGTATTCTACAGATGATTTTAAAATGGTTCTTTCATATAAACTTTAGATTTCGACAGGCAGACAGACAGATAGGCAGACATATTTTTTTTTCGTTTTAACTTAGAATCTCGAGGTTTCAGAACATTTTAGGACTATTTAGTCAATAAAAATGTTTTAAATGATTAATATTTTAAAAATTAAAACATTTTTATTGATGACTAGCGACCCGCCACGGCTTCGCACGGAAATATAAAAAATGGTTATTGTAGGTTATCCCTAAGAGATAGACATATACCACCGCGGACTTTTTTGTAGACCTTTTTAAGGTGTACAATATTGTAGTACATTATTTTGATCTATCTCGTAGGGTTCAACCAGCGTTTGCAATGTAAGCGCAAAAAAATATGTTTATTTACGACATCACATTAGAAACCTCTAAAATTATCAGTGTTTCTCTACTATATTATTCATGTATTATACATATAAACCTTCCTCTTGAATCACTCTATCTATTAAAAAAAACCGCATCAAAATCCGTTGCGTAGTTTTAAAGATCTAAGCATACATCGGTAGGGACAGACAGCGGGAAGCGACTTTGTTTTATACTATGTTATGTTATGTTAATATAAAACATTGGTGGTTATTTCTTTCGGGTTTTGCCGCAGTCGTCTAAATTGACTTGACGTTTCGCTGACCATGCTGTCAGCTTCTTCAGAAGGTTTCTAAAGACTGGTGTTGTCTTTTGCTCATCGTTATATATCCTGGCTCTGCCATGTTTGGCTGACATCCGTCGAGCTCGGTTGACCATGACATTCCAGGTCACTGGTTCTTGGTATCGCTAATCTCCATGTATTACTCAGTCGATACCCGTCCTCCCTATTAAAATTATTATTGTTTTTCATGATCTCCAGGAATTCTCTAATTATTCTTGGGTAATATCTTGTAGTTTTGTCTAACACTGTATGATCTTCTCATAATCAATTTTGTGGGTCTCGTTGGTATGAACATGCTCCGCTATTGCTGACTTGTCTGTATTCCCCAGTCTGGTCTGTCGTTGATGTTCTTTGATCCTACATTGTATACTTCTTCCAGTCTGTCCAATGTAACTTTTCCACAGGTACATTTTAACTCGTATACACCTTTAGTTAAAAGTCTAGGAACCGGATCCTTGTTTGAGGGAAGCACCTGCTGTATTTTCTTTACTTTGCGAAATCGTACACCAATATTCTTTTTCGACAGTGTTTTCTTTAGTTTATCTGTCACTCCTGCGACATAGGGTAGGCAAGCATACGTTGTTGGTTGTTGTTCTATTCTTGTTCTCTCTCAACAACCAACAACGTATGCTTGCCTACCCTATGTCGCAGGAGTGACAGATAAACTAAAGAAAACACTGTCGAAAAAGAATATTGGTGTACGATTTCGCACAGTAAAGAAAATACAGCAGGCTTCCTCAAACAAGGATCCGGTCAAGTCAGCAATAGCGGAGCATGGTCATATCAACGAGAACCACAAAATCGATTATGAGATCAGAGTGTTAGACAAAACTACAAGATATTACCCAAGAATAATTAGAGAATCTCTGGAGATCATGAAAAACAATAATAATATTAATAGGGAGGATGGGTATCGACTGAGTAATACATGGAGATTAGCGACACAAAGAACCAGTGACCTGGAATGTCATGGTCAACCGAGCTCGACGGATGTGCAGCCAAACATAGCAGAGCCAAGGTATATAACGAGGAGCAAAAGACGACAACACCAGTCTTTAGAAACCTTCTGAAGAAGGTGATAGCATGATCAGCGAAACGTCAAGTCAATTTAGACGACCGTGGCAAAACCCGGAAGAAATAACTTCATCATTGGACAACAGACGTGAAAGTCTGCATTCTACTGACATAAAAATTGTTTTTAAAAAAAATAAATTCAAAATGTTTTTTCATGAACACTTTACTTCCTCTCCACTACGTGGATGTGGATGTGATTGATGAGACACTAATATTAAACACACACGATTTCGTTCCGCTTTCCCCTACGCGTCGCTATCTCGGATGGAATCGAATGTATACCAGAGTTAATTTCACTCTATTCTGACTGCTTAATAAATAATGCACGAGTACAGGAATTTTGCTTATTACCCTATATTATGTACCATTATTAATACCCCTAATTATAAGTACGTTACAGTGTTCATGTTAGTCGGTGCACGTTTTATTACTAAAAAGCGGTTTGTAATTTATGTAAAGCATAAATTACGTAAAATGAATATGCATGGTGGGGTAAAAGAACTTATCGCATTATACTCCTTGTGATACCTGTCCGTGTATACGTCAGAATATTTTTCTAATTTGAAATTGTCTAATAATTATTGCTGTACTTTCAGATATCGGATTAAAAAAATGTGAGCGGGCGCGGGCGGGTCAGTGACTTTGGTCATTTCTCAGACAGTCTGGCAAACTCTAGCATAATAATTGTTGATGTGTTCAAGGTGTTTGTGTCGTCGGCGTCGGTACTACACATTAATAATAAAGTGTCACACGTGCAAACGCCTAAAAAACTACCATTTGCTGACAATCAATCACGTGAATCAATTCAGGATTTATTTTGTGACGGTGCGACCGTAATGTGTAGAGTCTGTAAGGAAATATTGCTGTGTAGGGACAAATGCGATTGTAGCCGTCAAATAAATGTTTTACTGGCTAAAAACTCGTTTACTGAAATGCGTGTGTGACAAGGCGCGTTATCGTGATGCAACATCCAGTTGTTCTTGATGCTTGGTCTCACACGCATGACCCTTTTCTAAGCTTTTCAAGAACCTCTAAAATTGTTGATTTACTGTTTGGCTTGGAGGCACAAACTCTTTGTGGATAATTCCTTAGCTATCAAAAAAGCAAATCAGCATACAATTGATCTTCGACTTGCTCATTCTTGTTTTTTTGGGTCTTGGAGAGCTTGAAGTGTGCCATTCCATGCATTGGCGCTTGGTTTCCGGGTCGTACTCAAACACCCAAGTCTCATCACCAGTAATGACACGTCCCATAAAATGGAGATCATCAGAGAAAGGTTACCATAGCAGTCTGGACCTTTAGAGGGACCCAGAAGTCGACGACAGTAAGCAGGCATTCACTGGTGCGACCCACAAGTCGCGGACTTACGGACCAACACCGCAACGAACCAACTGTTGTAAGTCGTTTACCATATTCCGAGTACCATATTCCCTTCAACCTATAACCTTTTATCATTTCCTTAGCATCCACCCAGGAGCCAAGGATAACTCGATAACTGCCTACCAAGTTGCCAAACGAGATTCAGTTACTTATTTATTTCATACACCTTTTTTATCGTGTATATTCACAATATTAAACCGGCTTAAATTGTATTGTGTGCCATTTATTTTCAAAAGAAAACTATACAGTCCATTAAACACCAAACAGTTCTTGAAGATGAATGCCTTTCGCTGCGTGGTTCATCTTCAATCGTCTTTCTTCTGAGAATGCTTTAAACCACCGAAAAACTTGGGCTCTTGAACAAACACTGTCTCCGTAGGCGTGTTGAAGTTTATTTGCAAACGTATCCGTTGCGCTGTGTCCAAGTCTGTAGCAAGACCTGATAAAAATTAATGTCACTCGTTTTCAAAACGCACTAGAAAAACCCGGATTACGAAAGCAGTCACAAAGAACAATCAAATTAATCTAAGTTCAAACTTCTACTGAAGGTGCATTACATGTTAACACCGGTTTTAACAAATTAAGATAGATTTGTGATGGTGCATAGTCGTTCCCAAAATATAGGCATATTTTTCAAGGTTTGTATAGTTGTTTCTTGGAGACAACTATGGAAACTATATAAGCTTCTGTTATTACATTTAATATTAGTTATTTTATTGGGTGTATTATGTTATGACGTGTAACAACATCACCATATAATTTTTTTAATATACCTAGTACCCCGGGATTGAAGATAATGAAGTCGTCGGAGTCTTTTTGTGACATTATCACAAACAGGTGATCTGAGGCAAGAATACGGAGGCTATATGACCAAGTTTTATAATTGGGAAGTAAAAGTTTAGTTGTAATTGCAGCCTTGTAGTGTATTGTGAATCATCTGTATACTGTTTTTACTGGGTTTTAATACTTTTTCATTAAGACATTAATAATAAAATGACCGAAATAGAGAAGTGACAATGATGTTTGTGACGAAAAAAAGAGTAAGTTACCTATGTTTTGTTGGTGATATATTATAATAGGTATATTAGGGTGATTCGTTTTGAACGAATACCCTAAATTTTCTACATACCGAAAACAAATTTCCCTGAAAATTTGAGCCCTTAATTTTACTTCTAAGTACTTTTTTGAAATTAGAAAATTTAAGATTTTTTTCAATTTCCTACAACTTGGTGGAATTTAACGCTACTGCAATGAACTTAGGTGTGATTTAAAGGTAACTAGTTCCTCTTTGAAAGTACTTACAGCATTTTTAGCACTGGTAAATCATATTTTTCGCATTTTTCGGCGAAACCGTCAAAGTTACAGAAAAAAGTATTTTGTAGGAAATTTAATTACCTACAAAAAAGGTCCTATGCATTATAATGATAAAATGCAGAGTTTAGAAGATATAGAGTATTTTATAAATTAACCTACCGAATATTACGTCCTTAAAACTACGGAAAAAACGAAATTATCTGAAGTAAAAATAATTTTCTTGTTCAAGAATGATTTCTTTATCACTAGATGTATTATGTTAATGATTAAGTTCAATTAAATTTTGCTTTAAATAATACAAACAGTTAAAATATTTGTGAAACAGAAAAATATATTTTAAACATAAACATATTTTTAATTGTTTGTATTATTTAAGGTAGTTTAGGTAGTCTAAGTAAAAGTAGTAAAGAAGTAAAAAGTAAAATTAAGGACTCAGATTCTCAGGGAATTTTTTTTCGGTATGTAGAACAATATTTTGCTGTGGGAGCGAAAAAACAAAAATAGTCATTCAAAACGAATCACATTAATGTATATATTGTATATTTCCGCATAAATATCTATTTTTGGTTTGCTTTATCGCAATAATCAGTTTTGTGACAAAATGGGAGGCCTCTTTTTTGTCCCATTAGCTTTACTGTAAACCTATATAGTGTGGAACAGTCATATGGAATAAATACAACCCCTAAATTTTCAAATGGGATTGTAGCTATCACCTGAAGGGGGTTGAATTCAGGGATGACGTTTTTTACGTCAGAAGATGTCATTTTAGAATTAGAAATTGACGTGTCTCAGGATTTTCTAAAAAATGTATAATAATGGAGCTACTGAAATTATTTCATTTGGCTGTTCCACACTGTATACTCATCCCCTCTTGTTCCCAATTGTTCTCCATGTTCGCACAACAGTATTCGCCACGGCATAAATTCCGCAGATATTAAATACAATTTAGAAATTCACGTAACTTATGTAACAAAGGAGGCGTTGTTTTACCTCGCACTCAACGCGCAAACAACAATTAACTCGGGAATAGTACATTTATTGTCCGTTACATTGCCATTATAGCTCGGAAACCGAATCTAGCGGCTCTAGTTTTCCCCCAATATATGTACACCAGTTATGGTTTCATTAAACCGGATTAAGTATCAAGTGTCGCCTCTTACTTTTTCACGGGTTATCCGCTGTTATAATCCGCTTTCGGGTAATAGGATTACGGACACATTTTAATTTGATGAATCGGACGCTTCTATGCTTAGTCTAGTCGTTGTCTGTTCGAAATAGTTTGTATTTCAGTGAATAATTAACTGGTATTTTTTCTAACAGCGTTTTCTCACTTTGTTCACATTGTCGCATAATCGTGCTCCTACATTCAGTAAAAAAATTAAGGGAGCAGAAACATTTCAAATTTTTTTGGTGATTTTTGAAAGGCTGCTACTTCGTGAATAATGGTCGTATCGAAATTAAAAAAAAATCGTTTTGAAGCATGACGTGTCTAGTTTTGAAATATTGAGATGAAAAAAATTCTTGACCATTACTCTCTGCGCAATAAAAAAAATAATATAATGTAAATTTTACTCCAAATTTTTTTCAAACAAATTTTCCTGGATTAATTAATGTCTGAATCATTTAGAACGATTGTTTAGCTTCATGTTGGTATTTTTTATTTACTGTGCGATCATTTTTGTCCCTTGAATACGGGACAACTTGAATCCCTATTGAATGAAAAGTCACATTTTTTTCATCATCGATATTTCTTGAACTAATGATCATACAGTAAACGGAAGGTAGGTATTGGAAACTTGAATTAAGGGGGTAAATACAATTAGACGGGCTAAAATTACGCATTAAAAAACATTTTTTTACCAAGAAGGTTTCATTTAATCATCACAAAACTTTGTATATTTGTTAAGATAATAATGAAGAATTCAAACAATTTTTTTTTTAATTTTCAAAATAAAATGGCGGCTGCACGGTGGCGCAAAGTGGACCCACAAAAAAAACGGCAACCACTCTGGATGTCGTAATTTTCATCTGTAACAGTTCAGGAAATAAAATTTATGTTAACAATACATATAATTTGTCGGTAAACCTCAAAAAAAGTTTTTCGAGAAAATCTGGCGATTTTCCGTATTTTTTTCAGACACTTTTGCATTAATAATTAAATTTTGCAACTTACTGTTCCAAAAAATTTAGGTTTACACACACGCTAAGAGTATAAAGAATAAACCTTGAAAGTTTCAGCCAAATCGGCAGAGTAGTTTTTGAGTAATCGTGGTTGCCAAATTTGCTCAAATGCAAAACAACATTTTGCCTGAAAATGTTGTTTTGAGTAAAATTCGTTTAAAGTTTTGAATACCCAAAAATGGTACTTACGACTCAGTCAACGATTCCAGGGGCGTACAAAAGGCCTTCAATCTCTTCGTACATGCTGTTATTCATCTGTTGTAGTTCTTTGTGAGTAAGATACAATAGATAAAACTTTCACTAGGGCCGACCGCTCTCGTATACCTGCTGCGCGCTGAAAAAAGGCGTTCTCGAAAAATGACGGAAAAAATTTTGGAGCGTATTCTACGGGAAAATTTCTAACTTTTTAGAGAAAAAAAAACGTTTTTTTTCACCACCTAATTATATTTACCCCCATAATCTTTTGTTACATAACATCCTTTTTGGTATTTCAGAGATAGAAAAAAGTATACCCATTATTGATTTGAAAAAGTACAAAAACATGCCTTTTTTTGTTGTTTTGGAAAGTGTACTACAACTTTGCAAATATTGCGACAAGTACTAATGGTTGTACTTGTCGCAAGTACAACCTTTTCTGTAGTTCAAAATATGCCCAAAAGCCATGTACATTTTTAATTGATTTAACCGTCTTTATTTTCCGAATCGTCAAAGTTTTACCAAAAATTAAAGGAGCAAGTCTATTGCTCCTTTAACATCAATGAACGATGATTTCATCCTAATCTTCATTATATTTTTCATTATCACTTGGTGATCCTGAATTCCGAACATAATTTTTCTCAAAGATCTTGTGGCATAAACATCATATGATTGTTTTTTTCTGTTATTACTGATATAATACAATTTTACAAGTGCCTATTAAGGGGCGAAAACCCTTGACAATTTTCAAAAAAAATCGGTTTTTTCGTTTTTTTATTATTTCGAAAGTACAATATATTGAGAGTTACTGGAAAGAGGAATAATAAATATTTTACGGAGTTATCACACATATTCGGGAACGCCGAGGCTCTACCTCATACCACGTACCGTAAACTAGCGAGTCAGGTAGCCGGAGCACTTGGGGTGTAGTAACATTTCTTTTGTGAAGAAAACAATCTCTTCGAGGAGGCTGAATGTTTATTATATGCAACGATGAATCGCTGATTGATTGGTGGGTCACTAAAACTAATACTTTTAATGTATTGGAATTTTGAACGCGATTATCTCGGAACTGCATTTTCAAAAACTGCTCGTGCTGTAACTCAAAAAGTTATTGATCGATTTGGCTGAAATTTTGAGAGATTTTTTGTCTATACTATTATCGGAAGGATGTACCTAAAGTTTTAAATATATCGCGTAATTACGTTTCTTTTTGGGATAAAAATTGTCAAAAAAGTAGTCGAAATTTTTAACATTTAATTAAACAGTCTACTTTATGGCGATGGGTGGTCTGATAAGTAAAGCACTTTAGTCGGCTATATGTCGGCTATATGTATATGATTTATTTACATATTTACAAGATATGAAAAACCGGAGAAGTCCGGTAAATCGCAGAGATAGACTCCGGTGTAGAGCCGGTGAACGGTAAAGATGAACTGTCGAGACTCTGTCCAAAACTGAACTTAAAATCCTTAAACCAACAATCAGCCGCAGACCAGGTAGGTTCCCCGAAACCAGACTCCAATAAACAGTTGTAAACTGAATTAGGGAAATCCCAACCGCAGGTCAATTTGGGAAAACCAAACTATTATGCGGGTGTTTTTAATAGGCTGTACCACGTATTTGCATAAATATACAAACGGTAAATGCCGAAACGTGAGGATTAGGGTTTTACAGAAATTTACATAAATAAGTAGATTCGTACCTACCACGTACATAATTCAACTAAAATTAGACCCTACCTATTAAATAACAATAGACCCTACAACTTAATTCCTAGTTTCATGTTTTTTTTTTTTATAATTCTATGGGTTTATCCTTCCCCTGTACATGTCAATAACAGAAAAAAGATGTTTTTTGGTTTCCGATCAATAGAAAAATTATGACAAATGCAGCACTTTTCGATGTCACGCCAAAAACCCTGTAAAGCCGCCATTTTGTTAAAAAAAAAAGGAAAAAATTATGACGTTAAAACTTTATAGTGCTGTGATTATTTTATCACCCTTAAAAAAATTCATAAAAAAAAAACTCATTTTCGGGCGCCCAAAGGGTTTTCCCCACTTAATTACCTTTGACCGAAAAAAATTATTTTAATTTTTCTGATTTTGTCATATGTGTAATTCTAAAATTACTTGAAGGCTAGTGCTAGAAATTTTAAAGGCTTATGCTAGAAATAAAATAAATATAAATCTTTATCCTGCAATTTTTTTGCTGCTACATCGTAATGGAAGCACTAATGGAATTAAAAATATGTACGCCAGAAAATAATGCTTGTACATGCACTCATCAAACTGTTATGGGAATTTTCAGCGGTTTTAAGGGAAAACACAGCCTCAACTAATATGATTAAGTAATATTTTCGTTGTTCATATTCCTGAAAAACTTCCATTTTCTAAAATAAATGTTAATCTTTGGATGTACCGAAATTAATTGTAAAGTAATAAATTTGTAAGCGCTCCAGCATACACTCGGATTTGTTGATATTGATAGCGGTAAACAATTCCTGAAAATTGCACATCAAACGCGATCGATCATATTTACGTTATTTTTAGTAAACATGTCGTCCCTTCCTGTAAACTCGGCAGAGATTGCGACGCATCAATAATACAATGAATTCTTTATAATGGCCATCCATCATTTATGGAATTTCTATCTACTAAAAAGTGATGGAATAGGGAGCGTTTGGATGTGGGTCCCGCTAGTCGGATCGAAGAGGAATTCCTGTGTTCAAAAATCTGCATAATATATTACATAATTTTATTATAAGGCATGTGTTTATCTTAGAGCAATGTACATATACTAGGCGCAGAACTTAAAGGTATAAAAAATATCCTTTTTAATGTGATTTTCAAAGAGCTGTAACTTGGGAAAAATGTTCCTAGAGAAAGGGGAAAAAAAAGGAAATTGAAGCTCCAAGTTTCTAGTTTTTGGATCTTGAGTTTAATTTTTTTTGCGACAGCACTTTTCGAGTAATCATAAAAAAACAGAAAAAAAATAACTCTTTTAGATAATTTAATTTCCTTTAATTTGACCTTTGTTCGAGCCCTGTAAGGTGATTTTTCGTCGAGTTATCGCCGTTCAAAGCAAATAAATTATTTTTGACTTTGGCAATCAATTACTCGGGAAATAATGAACGTACAGAATATTAAAGTAGGGTTTTGAAAACTGCAAAGTATCCGTACAAGTTGTAGTGATTGGTTTTTTGCTAAAATGTGTTTTTTTTCGAAGCGAACTTATTGATTGAAAAAGAAGTAAAAATTGCATAATTACATAAACCATCTGGACTTCTCTGGATGGTCAAATTTGAATGATTTAGTTTCTCAGGAAGAAGTTAATTCTCTTCAGGAGCTGCGGCAGAGAATACAAGAAGCATACATTTATAATAAAATAAATAATAGGGAAATTTTGTTTAATGATAGTGTAATATTAGAATTTGTCATTTTTAATTTTTGCCAACAATTATTGTTATTGTTATTTACTGTTGCTTTGTTTGATTCTCTGTACTTTTTCATCTTTTAAAATTAAAAAAAATCATAACAAAATACATTGAACGTTTTAAATGTAAATAACTTAAAAACCGATATATTTAGACGATCTAAACAAGAGTACCTTTTCTCAGTGAAATTGAGCGCCCTCTTGTTTTATGCGTCATATCAATAGATAAAAAAATATATTTTAATATATCTAAATAATACGGCGAAACTAGCGCCCTCTAGAAGCAACTTCAAAATAAGCCTAAAATTCGTAATTTTCACACCAAAACATAGAACTACCGATTTTCAGATTTATTTTATCAAAACTTTCAGAATAATTGAGAAATTTCAGAATAAAATTTAAACTTTAAACGCGCTGTTTCTTTTAAACCAGCAACATTAGTATGAGACATATAGAGCTCAATAATAATATTTTGGTGTCTAGTATCTCCGATTTAGTGTTGGTTCAATCTTTCTGACTCACCCTGTATATCCCAAGGCGACGTTGATGATTTGATTCAGTCATTTGTAATCTATGCACTATATCCACTACTTATTAAAATAGAATAAAATTAAATATTTACAATTTTTAAATGGAACGAGGGTGCGTGTGATAGCTCATTTGAAAGGGTTTTTAATTCCCCATCCAGCAACATAAGATTTGATTAATTTTTATAATTTTTTTTATTGAAAAATTGTTACTAAGTAAAGAAAAAGAACATGAAACAGAACAGAAGAACAGTTTAAATCAAATGTTCAAACTGGACGCCCGTTGCTTCTTGACAATAATGAAGGCGTTGCTGATATTCTTCTAAAACATTTTGTATTGTTTCCGGGGTGATTTGATTAATTTCTTGACTTATTCTGTCTTTTAAATCTTCTACGTTATTTGGTCTGTTGAAGTAGACTTTCGATTTTAAGTAACCCTATAAAAATAGTCAAGCCGGGTCAAATCGGGAGAACGAGCAGACCACTTAATTTCACCGCGTCTACCGATCCATCTATTGGGGAAAACTTGATTCAGATAGGCTCTTACTTCCAATGAAAAATGTGGTATAGCTCCGTCCTGCTGAAATCAAATTTTTCTACCAATTTCATTGGGGTTGTCATCATCTGGAAAAGCATTCTTAACTCTGGAACTACTTTGCAAGAAATCCAAGTAACGCGCGCCAGTTAATGTGCCATCAAAGAAATATGGTCCGATAATTTGAGAATTTATAATTCCAGCCCAAACGTTCACCTTCTCAGGATATTGAGTATTGGCCTCCATCATCCGATGTGGATTTTCTGTACTCCAGTATCTACAGTTCTGTTTGTTGACTGTTCCATTTATGACGAATGTTGCTTCATCAAAAAAAGAATGTTTTTTACAAATAAAGGATTATATTGGCATCTATGTATTTGCCATGATTTCGCAAAATTCCAATCGGCGATCAGGGTCATCGTCGTTAAGTTCTTGAACCAAAAGAATTTTATATGGGCGGTATTTTTCGTTTTTTAGAAGACGTAATATGGACGTTTTATTAACATCATTATCGGCGGAAACTTGTAGGTTTATGCGGATTATCCTGAATGTCTAACAATATCCAATTTCTGTTCATCGTCTAAAATGCGTTTTCTAATCTACTAACCGTAGACTGAGAAATGCGGCGGTCAGGATACTTAGTATTGAATATTTCGCATACCTGCTTCTGCGTTCTTGTTTTATGACCACATCCTAATAATAACAAAATTTCAATTCTTTGGGTATCCGAAAGACTCATTGCTAAAATAATGATCAACTTGACGATCAGCGAACATAATAGAACAATAAGTTTTCACAGATATAGCAAATAAAGAAATTTAAATGTATAATTTTTTCTGATATGTAAAAAGAAACCCTTTTTACTTCTTTCTTTTTGTTAGGTATTTTGTGCAGCGTATAAGGGAAACCGATACATTTAAGTTGAATGTTGACACAAAATTAACTAAAAACTTCAGATTTGACAGATATTTGGTACATAGGCACTCGATTGTATACATTTCATAATAATAATAATTTTGAAATTATCAAATTTAATTTTCTTGATGAAAAATATGCAAAATTCAAAAACCTTATATTGCTGAATAGATAATTAAGAACCCTTTCAAATGAGCTATCACACGCACCCTCGTTCCAATAAAAAATTTAAAGGGGTAGCTGTCACTCCAAGGGGGTTGGAGGGGGAGGTACAAAATTATCCTCAAAAAATGCCATTCTAGAATTAAAAATTGACGTGTTTCAGGATTTTACTCATAAATTGTAAATTACGTAGATAATGAATTTATCCGTTACTTATGTACATCACTGTATGTAATTTAATATAAACTTATATAATAATAACTAATACTATAAATTTATATAATAATAAATTTAATGTGAACAGTCTTATACAACTGACCACTAAGCACATTTAAAGCTTGGTTTTGATACGCTGTGATAATTCCTGCCGCAAACGAGCTCCCCTACGTTACAGACACGCGATGCCCCGCACGGTTCCACTTCTAAAAATACCCCTCTACGCTCCTGTCACTCAGGGGGCGTCGTTATTTATAACCCCGCTCTATTATTTACGAGTCTCGAGTCGAAGGACTCGTTTTATCCTCGGTTTAATTAAGCCCTATTTGTCATTAGCCGGGACATATTTAACCCTTTTAACTGTGATATTCGGTCGAGAAACACAATATAAGACATCCGCGGAAGAGATTTAGTGGCGTTCGGCGGGAATTCGAAAGTGATAAAGACGCGAGCTTTTCTCCTTGAGAAGAGAATGAGGACGAGATATTAGTAAGGAGGTACAGGGTGGCTAAATGAGGTTTCAACTTCTTTTGCATCATGTTTCGTCGAGACTTTTAGAAGATAAAAAGTTGTATTGTACAAGTTTGCCAAAAAGTCTTCACCAATGCTGAAGTAGTTTCTTCAGCATGAGTTGATGCCTTCGCGGTGAGTAGTCTGATACTGACGAGTTTGTATGTAACTGTCTAACCTTAGAAGCTTCCTGGTAAGTCCGTTGAGCTCTTCGAAGGCTATTTAACTATTCTAAAGAAGTTTGTCAGTACCTACTGGGAAAACGTGCGAAAAATATTTTCCAAAAATGGTTGCCTCCGAGCAGATCTTGGAAACGACTTGAAAAATATTTGCAAAATATTTGTTTTCATAATCGCCGAGTAAATACATTTTTTATACTTGTGATTTTCGCTAATCGCCGAGTAAATAGAATTTTTTTTATACTTGTGATTTTCTTGACATTTTGAGATCTGTAAAAGTTATGCTGTAAGTTGAATTTTTATTTCATCTCAACATTTCGCTTGCGACTTTTAAAATCGCAAATATTTTGCAAACCATTTCCAAGATCTGTCCGCAGGCATCCATTTTTGGAAAGAAATTTTCGCAATTTCGATTTTTTGCCATTATAGCCGTATACTTAGGCCTAGTAAGTACCCCCTAAAATATGGTATGGGTCATATGTCTCCTTACGGAAATACGAGCATGTCAGGTTCCACCGACCGCCACTGCTGGGTACTGATTAATATTATTATCTACAGGGTGTTCCACCTAAGGCGGATTCATCCATAACTCTGTTATTAGAAATTTAACAAAAAAGTGCTTTGGGTGGTAGTTGTCTGGAGTAGTTGTGCATATGAGGAAAATATTTTCAATTATACAGGGTGCTTCGGTTATTATGCACGCCACCTTTATTATTTTAAATGGAACACCCTGTATATTTTTACATTTTTTGATTCCCCTTTTCTAAATCCCACGCATGTTTATTCCTAAAGTTGAAAACGCCTCTACGCGTAAATGTTGCTTCATCTGTAAACAGTACTTTGTTTAAAAACATCGGGTCAGCAATTTGTTGAAGTCGACAAAAATGGGCAAAATCCAGTCGAGCTGGAAAATCACCTTGTATCAGATTTTGCACAGGCGTAAAGTGATAAGGATGAAGCCCTTCTTTTTTTAATACTTTCCATACGGTTGACCTGCTTACTCCAGTTTCCATAGCAATGTGTCTTGTGCTTAATTCAGAATTTTCAGCTACACGAACCAGAATTTCTTCTTCCTGCTCGGGGTTTAGAGTCTTCGGACGATCTGCGGAATCTCGCTTGGGACGAAAAGAACCTGTTTCTCCCAATCTGTGGTAAATATTTTTGAAAATCTTAAAATCTGGCTGTCTCCTGTTTCTCCTCCTGGCTGTCTTCGAGATGTATCCAAATCCATTTCCAAATTCAAATACATTTCTAAGTATCTTCGATGGGCTCTACGTCCGTTAAAATTTTCCTTTGAACATACGCATACCATATCCCGCATGTCCTCTTTGAAAACAAATTGTGTCTCGGCATTTTGCACTTAACTTAAAATAAACACTTTTCAAGAGCTGTTTAAAGCGAAACGGTTAATCCTAGCGACTCCAACAAAGTGGATCTTTTTTACGTAAAAAATGTAGAGTAATCGATGTCTTTAATAGATAAAGCGATACAGTGAACCGCAAAATAGTTGTGCCCTTTGAAACAAGCTCGATGTGCTATAGGTGGCGCCCTCTATTAGTGACGTCAAATGTATGAACGAATTTGACTTTCTCGCCTCAAAAAACCCCCGAATCTCTAATTTCGTGCCATTATTCCTATTTATTCAGAATTTATTGAAAAAAAAAAAGGAAAACCAAATTTCAACTTTGACACCCTGTATCTTGGTTATTATCAACTTTTTGGACTAAGGTATGTTTGGTTAATTACTCTATTTCCATTTTAAATTGTAAATAGGTAGAAAAAAGCAAGGTTGTCACATATATTTTTACGACGTCGTTAAAATGATTTACGACTTTAGAAATTCCACGTATTTCAGCTAGGTTTATTAACACAAAAAAAAAAACGTTTTCCACGAAACACCGAACTACTACACTTTTCTCGACGCGCGTTTCGCCAACCAAGTTGGCATCTTCAGGAGAAGATTAAAACTAAATTCTAGCCTACACACTTGCACTATTTATACCAAATTTGTTGCCACGGTTCACTGAACCGTAACTGTCATTGTTTATCAGAGCAAACAGTGGACTGGTGGGTATCGGACCATTGTCCTTATTCATACTATTGTTACACTTAATGATTTCTAAACTTTCAAAAGCATCCAACTCTCTACTGTTTGTTACATTTCTAATTAATTTTAAATTATTTATATCTATCCTATGGTTGTTGTCGAAAGCATGTTGGGCAACACAAGATTTTTTCAGTTTCTGCCATATTTCAAATGAGCCATGTGTTCTTTAAATCTAGTCAATATAGATCTTTTTGTTTGCCCAATATACTTTTGATCACAATCTTTACAACTTATTTTGTATATTCCTGACTTTTCGTTATTATTGATTTTGTCTTTGGGGTTACCCAAAAGCGTCTGTAGTTTATTTTTTGAATTATAAACCAAATTGATATTAATATTTTTAAAAATCGTATCTAGTCCGCGAGTGAATTTAGGTTCATATGGTTCTAAATTCACCCGCGGACTAGATAAGATTTTTAAAAATATTAATATCAATTTGGTTTATAATTCAAAAAATAAACTACAGACGCTTTTGGGTAACCCCAAAGACAAAATCAATAATAACGAAAAGTCAGGAATATACAAAATAAGTTGTAAAGATTGTGATCAAAAGTATATTGGGCAAACAAAAAGATCTATATTGACTAGATTTAAAAAGAACACATGGCTCATTTGAAATATGGCAGAACTGAAAATCTTGTGTTGCCCAACATGCTTTCGACAACAACCATAGGATAGATATAAATAATTTAAAATTAATTAGAAATGTAACAAACAGTAGACAGTTGGATGCTTTGAAAGTTTAGAAATCATTAATGTAACAAGAATGAATGACAATGGTCCGATACCCACCAGTCCACTGTTTGCTCTGATAAACAAAAGACAGTTACGATTCAGTGAACCGTGGCAACAAATTTTTGTATAAATAGTGCAAGTGTGTAGGCTAGAATTTAGTTTTAATCTTCTCCTGAAGATGCCAACTTGGTTGGCAAACGCGTCGAGAAAAGTTAGTAGTTCGGTGTTTCGTGGAAAACGTCCAGTTTTTGTTTCTACGCCGAAGGTTCCAGTACCCACTCCAGGATTTATTAACACAGACAATTTTTTGAGATTGTCTGGCTAAATGAGCATTATTTACAGCAAATTATATTACAAATATTAAGAGTTTTGTATGCAGGCTAATCTCCTATATTGATTTGAATGAAAAACATTATTTCACAATTTTTGAATTTATAAAATATATATGCACGCCCATGGAATCATAAAGTTGCACCGCTTTTTTTTGTTCCCCAGGCGTATTTATCATTTTCAATTAAAATTAGAACGACTATACTAATATTTTGACACCCTGTATAACGCTAAACTATAAGATATCGTTTTCGTCGGGTGGAAAACCTACATAAATCGGCCTTATTAACATTTCCAATGTTTGCGTATAATTTACGGTAGTGAAAATGGTAATCTGGGTTCGAATTATCTTGTTCGTCGGTGGACGGGGTGCTAGAACTACACACTCAAGCCGTTGCGTCCGCCGACGGAGCTCCGTGGGGCGCAAGAAAAAGAGGAGATAGAATCTTTACCGCTTCCAGTAGATAAATCCTTACTTAGCATGCTATTTCACCCTATCCGTTGTTGTCTTAGCCGTTAAATGGGCCGAGACTCGATATTTTTCTTCGGAAGAGGGAATCTGTAAGCGGAGAAGTTTAAAATACTGCCGAGGTCGGGAATTTACGATATGCAAACAGCTTCGAAAACCCATCGCAAGCCGTTTCTCATACAAGGTGTCTGTGAAATACCTACACATATTAAAATTTGCAAACGTGTTGTATAACACAGCAACACAAAATAAAAAAATGTTCTTTGTAGCGGACCCCAGGGTACGTATGGATTTGTATATTTTTTTAAGTCAAAATCCAAATTTCAAAATCCCAGGACGGTTGATCGTGTCAGTTTTTTTTATGGGCGGAAAACTTGAGCGATTTGGATAGGAAGGATACACACGTAATAAACAAGGATACACACGAAATAATGACATTCCCAGGTATTTTTCGGTGTTAGATCCGAATCAGGAGATGAAAAACCTTGAAAATCTGGCGGAAATCATCCAATCTGCATGTGATATCTCCTTAACCTTTAGATTACCGAGATTTGTAGTTCGAAATGCTTAGAACAAAACAACGCCAATGTTACATTTTCTCACTTTGAGTAAAACTTTTTATACCAATGTAAATTTGATAAAAATGATCCATTCAAGTGTTGTGGGAGGGTTTTTAAGGTCGCTGATTTCAAATCTGACATGAGATTTTCAAAATCTAATATGATCGATGTGAAAATATCATAATGGTAGAATTTCTAATTGATGCTTGAGATGTTTTGATATGATTCACCGTGATGAACCGGCACGAATCTTTAGGTAATAATGATGTGTTGAATCTTAACTTTGTTTCTATGAATTTCAGATGGTTGGTCTCGAAATGAAGATGTATAGGTTCTTCCTTCATGTTTTTGCAAACAGGACACCTTCATGTGGTCGTGGTGACATTTGAAGTTTAGATTCAGCGTAAAAAAATGCATCGAATTTATACCATGGGGTCCGTTGCACAGATTTTTGTTTATTTTGTGCGGTTGTGATAATGACCAAATTTTTCTGCAAAAAGAAAACAAAAAGGGTTGCTGCTTTGAGAGAAATTGTAGGTAATTTGTATGTAATCAAGGGTGCTGAATTAGATTCAACAAACAGGATTTCTCTATTACCCACGGACTTCAAGAGCTGATGTGATTTTAGGAAGAACGTTAAAATATACACTCCGCAACACTTACTCTGAAGGTTAGTCAGATAGATACTCTGAAGTTTGAGTGAGATAAAGAGATATGAGAATGATGTTAGATAGAGAGTAAAATAAAACTTCATGTAGAAAATCTTTTACTGTGATTTTAAAAATCGAATTTTTAAAATCAGTCACCCGGTGGTTTCACCTGGGAGTGGTGACGTCACTTGTATGCGCCTAGGCCTTCTCTCTCGACGGTAACGATTGGAATGATTGTATTTACCTTTGCATTCGAAATTTGCTAGATTATGAAGTGACGTAAATCTATGGATTTTTTTTAGATTTTTTTCTGCTTAAAAGTTGTAAAAACATCCCAAGAATGATCCCAAAAGGAATTATTGATGGGAAAAATGTTTAACAATTATTTTTTTACCTAATTTATGAAACAACTATGTCGCTTCGAAATGTTCGAAAATACCGCACTGTTGCGGTATTTTTAGTATCATAATTATTAGCCTAGCATTTTGGAGTATCTGTGGCCCGATCGATAATTTGGAAATTATGATATATGGTCCTGGCATAGCAGACTAAAGGTAAAAAAATTAACAAGCCCGTATTCTGAGAGTTTCATGAAGTAAACACGTCTTGAAACTTTGAACGCGTTTTCTTTGAAAACATGTTTTTCAAACTGGTGGACCGTATAACGCAATTTTTATCTGATCGACTTGAAATTTTGACTGTAGCTTCTTAGATAAATTATCTAAAGCGGTACACACGATTTTTTCGATCGGTTAAAAATTACGTTTTTTATAAACAAATTAATATCGTTTTTTCGTAAAATTTGATTTTCTTTTTTCAAACTGCTGGCATTTTGCGAAAAATCAATATTTTACAATAATCATGTGTACCGCTTTAGAAAAACTCATGTGAATAATGAAAAAAAATTTTTTTTGTTCTAGTAGCTGTTAAAAAATTGCTGTGTTTCCCACCGATGGCCAACAAAAAAAAACGCGTATGTGTTCGATGTGTATTTATGACGCCATTTTGTATTTTTTATTGAACAAAAAAAATATCTGTATATACCTCATTATATACTTAGTAAAGTCCTAAAATAAATTTTTGATCGCTGTATTAGTAGAGTAGAAAAAATTCCCAAATAATGCCTTGATTTTTCGTAATCCAGAGGGTCTAACCCATTAACCCATTAGCGCCCGACCGGACACTTTTTGTTCTCTAATTTCAAAGTCTAATTTCAAACTGTGTGCATAATTTAATTGAAAAAGATTCCGGAACCACTGTCTCCTATGTTTTCAAGGGTGCTCTTTCGAATGGAAGTTGTTGCAAGTCCAGAAAAAGAGTTGTATCATTGAAAAATTGGAAACGAAAAAAAACGTGATTTTTTGATGACAAAAACATTTTTAATCGTTTTTTTATCGTTTTATAGTTTTGTACATATCTAAAACAAAAAAAGGTGTCCAAGACGCCTAAATTAAAAGTCATTGGCCTTACATTATTTTTAAATATTCTTGTTTAAACAAAATGGCGCCGGTTAAGAAACGCTTTTTTTCAAATTTTCATAATTTTTTTATCAAAAACTATTGACTTTTAAAAAAATTGTATACGAACAAATTTGTCTTAAAATCAGTCAAAGAATACGCTCAGATTTTTTTTTATTTTTTTAACGACTTTTGGAAAATATGAATTTTGACGATTTTCTGAAAATAAAAAATTTCATTTAAAAATTATGAAAAGTGAGCGTATTCTTTGACTTATTTTAAGACATTTTTGTTCTTAATCAATTTTTACCAAAGTCCATAATTTTTGGGGAAAAAATTGATGAAGTTAAAAAAGAAAATTTTTCGTTTAGGGCGCCATTTTGTTTAAACAAGAATATTTAAAAATAATGTAAGGCCAAGAACTTTTAGTTTAGGTGTCACGGATCTCTTTTTTTTCGTTTTAGGTATATACAAAAACGTAAAAGCAAAAAAATCACGCTTTTTTCGTTTCCAATTCTCCAACGAAACAACTCATTTTCCGGACTTGCAACCACGTCCATTCGAAAGAGCACCCTTGAAAACATAGGGGACAGTGGTGGTTCCGGAATTTTTTTCAATTAAATTATGCACATAGCAACACTTTGAAATTAGAGAACAAATAGTGTCCGGTCAGGCGCTAATGGGTTAAGAAAGTCCCTGTAAGGATTTCCTTTTTTTAAATCTAAAATTCATTAGTGTCACCCTGCGACGCGACCGTCGTCATATTCCGCGTCGCATTACCAATTATTTCGGCCCTTTTTGTCTGAAATCAGTCCTTTTACGGGAAGCGGCAGCGATTCCATCCGGTATCGCCGAGGACTCCGAACAAATTAGAGCTATCTCCGGCAATAACGATAATTAGGCTGCGGGCCGCCCTCCTGTACAGAGGTATCATTAGCCGCGGCAGCCATCTCGCTCCCTTCCCCCTTTCCACCCCCCGCACAGCCCACAGTCACCCTCCTCGGCGGAACTCGTTATCTCACTTTTATATGCGGGGCCCTTCGCGGATTTTCGCCGTATAACTCGCCCGGAATTGTGTTTTAATAATGACGGAGGGCCAGACGGGGATCCGGTCGCTTCGACGTCGCTGGAGACGGCGTCGCTTCGATAGACAAGCGATCGCAGCCAGCTGGTAGGGATGTACGCCAGGCAGTATAGCAGAAAAGTCCTCAGTTTTTAAAAAGAGTCCTGAATAAGGTTTCTCGGCGCGATAATTAGGTAAAAAATAGTGGAAATTGATTGTGTATGTTTTGGATAAAATCGGTGTGTAGGAAGCTTAGTGAAAAAATCGATAAAAGTGCCGACAACCGTTTTCTTGCGGATTAAGGGACGAAAAATATTTTTTTTCGTAAAACAAAAAATAGCACGTTGTAGCGCTTTAAAAAACGAAAAAAAAATGAGTTTTTGGTGATAAAAATCGGTTCAGAAGTTTTTGCACAAAAAATAAAAACCGATGAATAATGCCCATTTTTTAAAATCGAATTACAAGGGTTCTAATGGTCGCAGAAACATCTGCCTGGCTTAAATTGTAGCTTTTTGGTGGTGCCTATCTGCAGTAAAAATTTCATGCAAAAATAACAAGAACTTTTTGCATAAATCCGAAAAGAACTAAAAAAGGTCGTTTCGAAAAACGGCTTCAACAAGCCGAAAAATGGTCGTAGAGTATTTTTCCTGGGCTTAAATTACTCGTTATTAAATTCCCTACAAATGCATTATCTTGACTTGTGGGAGAGGTTCTTTCAATCGGCTGAAAACGCGTTTGAAAATCAAGCGTCGCGTTGCTTCGAGCGCTCGGGTAAGCGAGTGGACGCGTGGTGGGGGAAGCCTCTCCCGCCGCCCAAGACGCGCTGACAGAAGTCTGCGGCGGGAGAGGCTTCCCCCACCACGCGTCCACTTCCTTTTCATTTGCTTACCCCGAGCGCTCGAAGCAACGCGACGCTTGATTTTCAAACGCGTTTTTCAGCCGATTGAATGAACCTCTCCCACAAGTCACGATAATGGATTTGTAGGGAATTTAATGACGAGTAATTTAAGCCCAGGAAAAATGCTCTACGACCATTTTTCGGCTTGGCCAAGTCATTTTTCGAAAATATCTTTTTTTTAGTTTTTTTCGATTTATGCAAAAAAATTCTTATTATTTTTGCATGAAATTTACTGCAGATAGGCACCACCAAAAGCTACAATACGACAAACAGAAGTTTCTGCCACCATTAGAACCCTTGTAATTCGATTTGATGGGCATTTTTCATAGGTTTTTATTTTTTTGTGCAAAAACTTCTGAACCGATTTTGATCACCAAAAAATTTTTTTTGTTTCAAGCGCTACGTGCTATTTTTTTGTTTTACGAAAAAGTTTTACTTTTTTACTAAGGTTCCTACATACCGATTGTATCCAAAACATACATCAATTTCTACTATTTTTTACCTAATCATCACGCCGAGAAACCTTATTCAGGACTCTTTTCAAAATATAAACTATCTGCTATCTAGCCTGGACTAATAATGAAAGTGAGAGAAATTTGAATATGAATAAAAAGGGTATTTCGAAATATTGAGGGTTGTACTGACAACACAGGTACACATAATAAAAAATGTTGTCTGTACCAGAGACGAGACTATGTTAGTCTCATGTTTTCGGGGTCGCTGAATCTGAATCCGGATCAATTTGAACTCATCAGGTTAGAATTTGTCCCTAACCTAAAAAAAAAACCCTCAAAATTCACTGAAAGCATGCTTATTTTTCGTACAAAATAGAAGCCATATCAGATTTCGGGGTCACTATACTTTTTGAAAACAAGCAGATAGTGGCGCCCTCTAGGCGGTTCGATAAAATTACAAACATGGCGGCTTTATAGGTTTATTCTTACAACATTTTGTAATACCTAATTTGTAAACTAGCACAAATAAGTAGCAATTATATTATTAGTAAGTCGTAACAAGTACATACTAAAATAATTAACTGAGTAACTACCTTTGATAAACATGAATCTAAAAAAAGAGTTCTCTACAATATATTATACGAGGTGTGGCTATTAAATAATCGAACTGATGCTGCTACCAGCGCGCTGCGAGCGTGTCGCGACAAGTTTGAACAGAACTGTGTCTGGTCATACTTTCACCACCCTGAGTTCGCTGAAAAAGCCAGTGGGTCGCTCAGTTTGACTGTAGCAGTCGTTTGAATTATTCTACGCACCAGTGACGCGTCGAAAAAATGTTAAATGTTAAAAGAAGTGTACGGCAATGAATGTTTAAACCGCACACAGGTTTTTGAATGGTTTAAACGGTTTAAAGAGGGACGTGAAACGACCGAAGACGATCCGCGCCCCGGACGGCCCTCAACGTCAAAAAAGGACGAAAATATTGAAAATATTGGTAAATTAATCCGCGAAGATCGTCCTCTGAGCATCCGAGGGCTTTCTGAAATAACTGGAATCGACAAAGAATGTGTTTTTTGGAAATGTGATTTTGTGATGTGAGTTTGTGCAAAAATGGCGCCAAAACTCCTCAATCCCGAGCAAAAGAATCAAGAATGAACATTTGCGCTGACGTTCTAAACACCATTGACGCTGATCCAGGCTTGTCAGACACGGTGACGTCGGTCGGTGACACTGAAGGGGACAAGATTCGAAAGTGTGGAAGCGGTTAATGCAAAAGCGACGGAGGTTCTGAACCAGTTGACAGATGCGGACTTCCAGCACTGCTTTCAACAATGGAAAAGTAGTATGGAGCGGTGTACAGATCGTCAAGGGGGAGTACATTGAAGGCGACAAAGTTGCTACTGTGATTGGTAACGAATAAAAAGTGTTATGACAGCAGTTCGGTTATTAAATAGCCACACCTTATATTATACAATAATAACTTACTTACTAATAAAACACTATTCCTAGGTTCCCGAAGTCCAACAAAAACGATTTGAATCAAGCAAATGAACGGACAAAATAAAATGACTCTAAAACACTGATACAAACTAAAACAACACCAAACAAAAAAATGGCAGCATGACAGGTTGACATTTGGTATGTTTACAGGTAACAACGAACACCGGCATTACCAATCGATGGCCTCTACAGTGCCCTCCTTGACAGTACGATAAAGCAATTGGGCTATTCCAGTTTTGTAATCCTTTTGAACAGTCTCTTTTTGGCTCTGGGTTAACATTTACTCCTAACCTAATATGTCATACCTAACCTTTAAAAAAATCTTAAAACCGCCAGAATAACAGATAGTCAAAAAATGTATAACTGGGTTTTTTGCTGACGTGATATTTTTTTGTTTTTCGAGTCGCTGAATCCTAATCCGGACGATTTCAGTTATTTTTTTTTTGTGGGAGGGGGGGATAGAGGCAAATTCTGATCCGATTAAGTCGAATAGATCTAGAATATGAGTTCCATTCCATTTTCCAATCAAAAGATGGGACATTTTGGCGGTTTTAAGATATTTTTTTAGGTTTTGTGTGGTTATTAAGCTCATATTTAGATTGAGTGACCCCAGTCTTGGATTTGGATTCAGCGACTCCCACAAAAAAAGACTAATACGGTCTAGTCTCTGGTACAGCCAATATTTTTTATTTTGTGTGTCTATGTAATCGACGCCTGTGACATTAAAACAAGCCCAATTAAAAAAGGATAAACCTGCATATGTATTACATCGATTACAGGAAGGCGTTCGATTCGGTATCTCATAGTTAGCTACTGTAAGCGTTCGATTTGGAGATTGGACTCCATATTTTCCGAACTTTTCCAGATACAATATCTTCGAAAATTGATTTTGCTCTTGTAAAACGGATCAAATGAATTACAGGTTATTTTGGACGACTATTTTCTTGTGATTGTTAGTTGCAGTCACTGAATAACTGATTATTTGGAACAGAAATGTATGAACCAAAATGTTTCTCCTAAAGTGATTTTTTTTAGACAGACATTTTAAATTTCTTGAAATTCCATTTCCACCTGTATATTTATCTGAATTGCATTTGTGGCAAAAATACGCGCTACAAAAGTAATATTTTCAAATAGTCCCAATGCATTAATAAAAATAATGGACCACGTTTCACTGAGTTACAAACGAAATTGAATTATTTAGATATATTAAGACATGTTCCTGTTATTAAACACAAAGACCCGATCACTGAGCCTTGAGGCACTTCCATCAAAATATATAATTCTGTCTTCATAGATGATATTGGATTTCTTTCGCGGCAAGACATGTTTTCAGGAGGGCACTGTTGTGTCGAACGACGTCCGCAAGTCATCTACATTTTTTAACTTTCAAAGGGATTGAAACTCGGAGTGCCACGCACTCTAGACTTATTGAATGGCTGGCAGAAGGGCGCCACGGTCCACCAGCTTCATTCATGGCCCTCCCGATTTATTCTCCGATCCATATTCATTCCGGCCCGTCGCGGAACCTTGCGCTACTCCTCGAGCGGTCCCCGAATTTCTCCTATAAGCGGTTTGGCTTGTATGTGATCTTTAAGGGTGATTTATTATATCCTTGAAACCCCCGCGCCTTTTGGATATAAATCCGCAGTTATTTATTTCGCAAGGAGGAAACAATAAATAAGGAGTAGCGGGGACCTTTTCTGTGGCTTTCGATTGGCCCCACGGAGATGTATTAGATGTTAGTTGCGAATATTGGACGATGTTAAAGAGTGCGTGGCGGGTTACGGGGTCTTTTCCGAGTCGATACAGGCTCCTTTCTCGTGATCCTTTTATACAATAAACAAGATTTATACGACGTACGACGTTTGATTGCGTGGTCGCCAAGAAACGTTTTTTTTTATTGGTAACAATAATGCCCCAAAAATCCCCAATTACTAAAAAAGATTTTATCAATGGTAACGTATGTCCTAAAAGTTTTGGCACAAAATTCATGAACTTAAATCTTAACAGTAATGAAATAATATCAAGTCGCCTTTGGTAACAAAAGATTGTTTACTTTGTTGACTGTCAGTCGAGGATTATTTATTTTGAAGTTTATGCTTTCAAATGTTGTATAAATTAGAAATAAGAAAAAAGTATCTATAACTTTTCTATCTATAGCCAAGGTACTTAAGAGGGGTTCGAGTGTATATTTTTTGTTCATATTTCGTATGCAGTGTTTTTGAAGAAAAGTAAATGTTTACGCCTCTCTGTTCTCTTAATAATAATAGTTCATTGTTTTGTCTACTGCCTCATAGATGTCGCTAATAGGATTCCCTATACATCCAATTATTTAGTTAGAAAACGTACATTAATAGAAAAAACATTCACATAAAAAGGTTCAACTCGTCTAGATATTTCACATTGAAAGATAAAATATATAGTGACATTGGCAAATAGAAAAGTGCATTTTTTTCGTGGACTTGTAGGTACTAGTTCAATCGTAATAAACAAGAATAATCAGCGAGATTCCTTCATTCCCGATCCTTCTTAACTCGGTGGTTTTCTCAGCAAGAAAACTACAATTTGTGGTGGTAAGTTTCTTTTTCTTTTCTGTTTTAATTTTCTATTCGTAGAACTTATTTAGTTAAGACTTCATTGCAAACACAACACTGATCAATACTATGGATTTTGATTCCATTCCATTCATTATAATCACATTTTTTCACAGTTCACACACAGTAACGCTCTGTGGAATATTTGCAGTATATTTTTTTTTATAATCTAGAAACAAATATAAGGAGACGTTTTTCGATTTGTTACAAAATATTTTTGTTTCAAAAAGTTATGGCCATTTTAATTTTGGGAAACAAAATGTTCCTATAAAATTAAAATTAAAATGGCCATAACTTTTTGAAACAAAAATATTTTGTAACAAATCGAAAAACGTCTCCTTATATTTGTTTCTAGATTATGAAAAAAAATATATTGCAAATATTCCACAGAGCGTTACTGAGAACCAAGGGAGTGCTCCAGTGTTTTTGAAATTTTTTTCGCAAACTTGCTGACGATTTTTTCACTATAAATCCTTTCTGTAAGAGGTGTATAGTCATCACCTAAAAAGTGAAGTGGGTCCCATGCGTCGTTTTCAAGATATGGCTAACTGAAATATCACGCACCGCCACTGCTTTATGATACGTATAAAGAATACAAAGTCCCGATTTTGGAATTAATTCAACAAAAATTACATGATTACCCTGATTATAATTATAAATCTCTAGAAACATTACGTGGCATCTTAGTAAACTCTGGTTTTAAATATAAAACAATTAATAATCGAATGACTATAATGGAATCAGTTATACTTCGAGTAGAATATTTGGCCAAATGAACATTAGAATAATATACAAATAAATATAAATAATACATACATGTATTATCCTGACTTTTTTATTTACATACATATACATATGTATGTATGTAACTAAAAAAGTCATGATATAAAAGCGACGTTAATTACTTATTATTACCTATCCCTAAAAGTTATTATTCGAGCACTCTCATGGAATAATAAAGTGCCACCGCTTTTTTTGTTCCCCAGGCGTATTTATCATTTTCAATTAAAAATAGAAGGACTATACACAAATCGTTCATTCTGTTTTAATTGAGAGAAAGTGAACCGAATATTTTCCTCGCAATAATTCACCGGTTGCAGTTAGCAAACATCATTAGATGGATGTACGGAATTCCCGCGATAGTCACGAACATTCATGTGCTGGTAATGCGTCGAAGAATTCCGAACACGCAGAAATTTGGCGCCACGCTATGCGGCTGAAATTTAATAATTCACTTAATCCTCCCGATCCCATCCGAATACAACGCGAACGAGGTGTTATCCGTTTCATTGGGCCTGTTTAGGCAATAATAGATATCGATGGGGAACACGTAAGGGCTGTTCAGAGGGCTCCAGCAGTTCATGCATTATAAGCGAAAGGAGACATTTAAATTTAGTCGACAGTCAACTGTGTATCGGTTTAAAATGGTACGTTGATTCAAGGAATATCTATACCATTCACTCCAGAGGCAGTGCCTCCCCTGTGAAAATTCCAAAGGACTTCTTTTATACCGGGTGTAACAGGATCATGGTACACCCCCTTTTCTCCTTTAGTTTTCAAGATAATTGATTGAAATTCTGGATATCCTATGTACATCATAAACGTCACTGTTTGACATACAAGTGATTTTTTTTCCACTTCCGGTTTCGCCGGAAGTGACACTAAATTTCGATTTTTAAATGGAATACCCTATGTATTATTGAATTTTTGAATTCTGCATAATTTTCTGAATCCAACGATACCAAATAAGTTACATTTCAAACGTCAATATTTTTTACAATTATAATTTTTAGTTTCCCATTTAAGTGGGCCATGACGGTTCCTATTTATTGTAAATGACCCATGTAATGGTCCCATCCCATCCGATCCCATCCGAATACAACGCGAACGAGGTGTTATCCGTTTCATTGGGCCTGTTTAGGCAATAATAGATATCGATGGGGAACACGTAAGGGCTGTTCAGAGGGCTCCAGCAGTTCATGCATTATAAGCGAAAGGAGACATTTAAATTTAGTCGACAGTCAATTGTGTATCGGTTCAAAATGGTAAGTTGATTCAAGGAATATCTATACCATTCGCTTAGTCCAGTGGCGGCCCGACAGGGGAGGCAGAGCAGGCAGTGCCTCCCTGTGAAAATTCCAAAGGACTTCTTTTATACCGGGTGTAACAGGATCATGGTACACCCCCCTTTTCTCCTTTAGTTTTCAAGATAATTGATTGAAATTCTGGATATCTTATGTACATCATAAATGTCACTGTTTGATATACAAGTGATTTTTTTTTTCCACTTCCGGTTTCGCCGGAAGTGACACTAAATTTAGATTTTTAAATGGAATACCCTATGTATTATTGAATTTTTTGAATTCTGCATAATTTTCTGAATCCAACGATACCAAATAAGTTACATTTCAAACGTCAATATTTTTTACAATTATAATTTTTAGTTTCCCATTTAAGTGGGCCATGACGGTTCCTATTTATTGTAAATGACCCATGTAATGCTACAGAAATCAAAATCCCGTCAAAAATACTAAATTATGTGATTTATGAGCAAATAAAGTTCATCAAAATTGTTTTTGGAGCAGAACTCAATTTTTTTCAAATGGAACCATATTGGTATCGTAGTACCATTTATTATTACTATTAATAAATAATTTATTCTTATGTCGTATTAATATGTGCGATAAATACAAACAAAATTACAGCTAAGAGAAATGATTTGATGAACTTTATTTGCTCATAAATCACATAATTTAGTATTATTGACGGGATTTCGATTTTTGTAGCATTACATGAGTCATTTAGAATAAATCGGAACCGTCATGGTCCACTGAAATGGAAAACTAAAAATTATAATTGTAAAAAATATTGACGTTTGAAATGTCATTTATTTAGTATCGTTGGATTCAGAAAAGTATGCAGAATTCAAAAATGCAATAATATACAGGGTGTTCCATTTAAAAATCAAAAGTTAGTATCACTTCCGGCGAAATCGGAAGTGGAAAAAATCACTTGTATGTCAGACAGTGTCGCTTACTATGTATATAGGATATACCAAATTTCAATTAATTATCTGGAAAACTAAAGGAGAAAAGGGAGGTGTACCATGATCCTGCTACACCCAGTATATATAAACCTACCTAACTATAATACTTACCTTTCATTATTGAATTCATATATCTGGTAAAAAATTATTATATAATTTCTAAAAATTAAAATATGAATGAACATACATATGTCCAAGGAGTTCGTGCATTATTATTTGCAACATATTAGCCCACATAAACGACCCAGTGCCTAGTTTATCGACGTGGTGGCAAGCCTCCGATGCTCAATGTTTTCACATATGTACTAATACGAGCGTCACATATAGTTTGTTTTCACATATGTACTAATACGACTAACACCTGTGTCAGTTAACAAACTTGACCCTTAATTTCAGTGGCATTAAAGGTCATTTTAAAAAACTGCATAGCGGAGGCAAACACGCCCACCTTCCACCTCTCACACGTGACAGCGCAGAAAATGAGTCACTTGATTTCATGAACCTACAACCTAACCTACAAAATTTAATATATTTATCTTTTATTGCTCCGTGTTTTGGAAATTTTCGTTGAAAAATGCTGTTATTCTTGATGGTTTTTTTGAGTGCTTGTAGTGTGGTATAGGAGGGTAATAATAATTATTGAAAGTGTACCATATTATTGACGTAAGTCATTGAACGTTTTATTTAATTAATTACACAAAATTATAATGGAGGTAACTGGAGAGTGTAGCAGTTTGTTTCATCATCATCATAACATAGTATAAAACAAAGTCGCTTCCCGCTGTCTGTCTGTGCCTATGTATGCGTAGATTTTTAAAACTACGCAACGGATTTTGATGCGTTTTTTTAATAGATAGAGTGATTCAAGAGGAAGGTTTATATGTATAATACATGCATAATATAGTAGAGAGTCACTGATAATTTTAGAGGTTTCTAATGTGATGTCGTAAATAAACACATTTTTTTGCGCTTACATTGCAAACGCTGGCTGAACCCTACGAGATATATCAAAATAATGTACTACAGTATTGTACACCTTAAAAAGGTCTACAAAAAAAGTCCGCGTGCACCCGTGCGAAGCCGGGGCGGGTCGCTAGTAATAATAATAATACGAGTTGTAATGGTACTCAAATAAACATTCAAACCTACACTGGCATTGTTGAGTATCTTATAAAGTACAAATTTAGTCGCCTGTCTTATGACGGAAAATTATTTGTTAAAGGTTTAAGGCTACCACGGCTAAATCTAAGTAAAATTTTAATTAACCAGGATAAGCCGGCTCGTATTTTTGTTAATAAGTGGTATTGATAAATGCAAATGGCTAAGTGGTTTTTTTAGCTTTAAATACATGATTGTGTTGGCCCTGTATATTATTATCAAATCGTGGAGAAGGTACTTGGACAAAGTCTAAATTTGATAATCTTAAAAATGTATCTCTTTCAATTGACACGTTCAAAAAGTCAGGAACATATTAGTTGTGTTTGTAAATTACATCTTTCAGGCAAACAAAATATTATGAAAGTGATCAATTCAGCCCGTCAAATCTAAATTGACGCAGTCCTGTAAAAATTCGTATTTTATTTCAATGCATATTTTAATTGTAATAATTTGACGGAAACTCCTCACCCGATGGTTTTTGCTGAACCAATAAAATATATTAAGTACATTACAGACAAATGTACTTAATATATTTTATTGGCCAAGTAGAGGTCCTTGTCCTAGTTATACGGTATATTACTAACAATGTTTACCATTACAAAAAACATTTTTGTACAAAAACATTTTTATAAAATTTCTTTACGTCCCCCAAAAAAAAAAGTCACGAGCCCCCACTTAGTCCCAATATGAATATATTCCGCCACTTATAGTCCCAATCTGAAATATAACAGCGTTTTCTAAGTATAAGGAATTCTATTTAAAAAATTCTCAATATATTTCCATGACATTTTTAAATCTTTGCCTACAAATAAGCTAAATAGTGCATTCCAAAAAAAAAAAAAAAAATCGAACGAAGCTAAAGATATGTGAAACCAACAATCTCTGGATTCACGTTTCACATAGTTATGAACTGTTATGGCTTTTCTTTCCAAATGGTCTATTTAGCTCACTTAGCTCACCCCAGGACGGACAGCTGTTTTGTATGTAATCTGTTTTCAATTTTTTACAATTTCAACTTTCTTCGTTTTACCTAAAAAATTAATACGCCATTTTAAACTTGAGGATTTTTGCCGGTCGTTAACGGATGCTTTTTTTTGAATTTTGAATTTTTTGAAAAAATGACGGCTTTTCACATGTTAAGTACCGATTTTTACTGAAAAATTGCATCTTTAAGCGTGTCAAAAAAATAGTAAAAATGCAAATATTAAAAAAAAACGTCCGTTAACGACAACAAAATATTGTTAGCTTTAAAAAAAGAAAAAGAAAAGGAGAATCGGTTGATTAGAGACCGAGTAATCGTGGGAACCGACTTCGTGCGGTTTCGAGAAAAACGCGTTTAAAGTTTTGTAACATGTTTACACTGCGATAAAAAATTGTTCTCAATACTTACATAAAATCATCTATTCCGGGACCATAAAAAGGGATCTTCCTCACAAAGGTTCCTTCTTCCCTTCCTCAGCGCGGTAAAAACGAAAGTACCGCCATCATTATTAACTCCGGACCGTTATTTATACGGAGCCGGCGAACTTTTAAGTGATATTTCTCGTGTGCTCGAACATTTCCTGATCCGTGTTGCCCCATTATTCCGATGAGTTATGGGCGGCGGCGAGTGCGAAAGTTCTATTAACAACCAGAAGCGGGCCGGCCGCAATAATCCCGAGGAATAAAAATCGCGCTACCAAATTTACGGCCGCTAGAAGAAATATTATATGCACTTAATTTAGCACTTAGCGCCGCGGAACTTTAAACAGATGTCTCCGGGAGCGGGCCGCGCCGTCTCCGATTAGGGCGCGAGCACGCAGATATCGCCCTATCGCTCGCAAAGGAAGAAGTTTTCTGGGACTCGATAAAAAAACGCGCGTTTCTTACCGCGAGGCATTAATCTTAGGGATCAAGGCCGGAGTCCCCATAATTGCTGCAAGGAATTCAAGGAACAAGGAGGGGGAGGGTCCATTTTACACCTTTGAGAGCTGGTAATTTGCGACGAACACCAAAAATTAGTAAAAAAACACCTTCATAAAAATGCTACTGACGGTCGTCGTCCAAATGTAGATGGTGTTGCGTGAAAATCGTCGTCAACACCGCGTAGCGCTTCGAACGGACATAAGTTAATCACAGAACAAATAGTTAGTTCTCTTTGTAAAATCTTTTTTAAAAAATAATTTTTCTTGGAGTGGGTACTGGAACCTTCGGCGTGGGAACAAAAAAACTGGACTTTTTCCACGAAAAACCGAACTATTATACTTTTCTCGACGCGCGTTTCGTCAACTAAGTAGGCATATTCAGGAGAAGATTAAAACTAAATTCTAACCTACACTTGCACTATTTATACTTAATATGTTGCCACGGTTTACCGAACCGTAACACCTGTCTTTGTTTCAGAGGATTGGTGGATATTGTACCATTGTTGGATATTGTACCATTGTCCTTATTCATACTACTGTTACACTTAATGATTTCTAAACTTTCAAAAGCATCCAACTGTCTACTCTTGTTACATTTCTAATTAATTTTAAATTATGTATGTCTATCCTATTGTTGTTGTCAAAAGCACGTTGGACAACACAAAATTTTTCCGTTCTGCCATATTTCAAATGAGCCATGTGTTCTTTAAATTTAGTCAAAATAGATCTTTTTGTTTGCCCAATATAGTTTTGATCACAGTCTTTAAAATTAATTTCGTATATTCCCGCCTTTTCGTTACTGTCTATTTTGTCTTTGGGGTTACCCAAAAGCGTCTGTAGTTTATTTTCAGAATTATAAACCAAATTGATATTAAAACTTTTAAAAACCGAATATTGTCCGCGGGTGAATTTAGGTTCATATGGTAACGAAACAAATTTCGAATTGTCAGTATCTCTACGAAAAGGCGTGGAATTGTACAAGATTTTCTGAAATGTATGCTTCCTTATTAACTTATCTATTAAATGGACTGAATAACCGTTATTCTCAGGTATATTCTTAATCAATGTTTGCTCGTGTTTAAAGTGACCAGACGCCGTCATTCAGAAAGCTTGTCCGTCTTCAAGAGCAGTCCGTCAAACTGTCCGTCATTGAATTTTTTTTATTAAAATGTCCGTAATTACGTCTTCTAGGTTAATCTGAAGATGTAAGGTTAATCTGAAGATGTATCGATTAATTACTGTGTAACACGTAACTTTAAAAAAATTAAATCAAATCATATCAAGCATTTTCTTTTAATGTAACTCAGTCATATCTTTACGTCTCTTCTTGCACCTTAGGCCTTAGTTATGCTGTATGTAGTATGTTGCTACATATTTTTATTTATTTAGTCAATATATTTGTATCTACCCTTATAGTAGGTAATTCGTGATTAAATATTAGTATTTCAAAAAAGGCATCAAATCCCAAAAAGTATCCTTGTGAAAGTCTATATTTTTATGTAAATGTATTTTTCATTGAAATTCTGAAGTACCAAGGAAAACGCGTGACCTTGAAAGTTTTAAAAATTTTCGTCTCCGGCGCTATTTAGCTCGCGCCTTACGGTGCGAAAAATTAACTCTAGCTTCATCAATGTGAACCAGCTGAACATGTCCGTCTTTGGCAAGATTAAAATCTAGTCACTTTACTCATGTTCCAACCTCTCTTTACTGAGGGGAAATTTAACAAACGGTGAATTAGAAAATTAAAACTTGCCGTTTTATATTGAAGTGGTGTGAATCGTTGGGAATATATCTAAAAGTCTCGGTTTCTTTCCTATATACATCAAATTCTAACTTATTTTCACTATTTCTAATATCTAATACATCTAAAAATGGTAGTTGTTCATTGTGTTCCATTTCATATGTAAATTTTATTGTAGGGAAACGGTTATTTAATTTAGCAACAAAATTATCCAAACTAATTGCTTTTGTATCAAATACCGCGAAGATATCGTCCACGTACCTGAACCAGACCTAGGGAAATACTCGAATTTATCTTTTGCTTCTGTCTCAAATTTACTCATAAAAAGATTTGCAATGAAAGGTGACAAGGAGTTACCCATTGCCGTTCCCTCATGTTGTTGAAAGTATTCACCATTATACTGAAAATAAATTTGATTCATACAAATACTAGTAAGACGAATGTCTAGTAGTAGTTCTAGTACTAACTAGTAGTAACTACTAGTAGTAACTAGTAGTAACTAACTAGTAGTAACTAGTATTCCTTAATAATTTTATCGTCTAAACCATTTAATTCAAGTAATTCCCTGAGGTAGTCCAACGTTTGTGGGATTGGGACTTTTGGGGATTTTTTCAGTTAAAAATTCTAGTGAGTTTATTAGCAATATCAAAAACATCCAGTTGCAATTTAGTTTTAATCTTCTGGTAAGTAAAAAAAAGTTTCGAAAATTTAGCTTCCTTTTAAAAGGGCCGCAGACAATTTCAACATAAAATTCTTTTAGATAATTTAATTATCTTTAATATAACCTATTTTCGAGCCCTGTATGATGATTTTTCGCTGAGTTATCGTCATTCAAAGCAAAAAAGTCAGTTTTGACTTTGATAATCAATTACTCGGGAAATAATGAATGTACAGAAAATTAGGTAAAGTAGGGTTTTGAAAAGTGCAAAATATCCTTTACAAGTTGTAGTGATTGGTTTTTGCTAAAAAAATTTTTCGAAGCGAAATTGTTGATTGAAAAAGAGGTAAAAAGATTGAAATTGTCGTTTGTGCTAAAAAACAACATAAGTATCGAGTTTTCACTTTTTATTCGGTTTTTTAAGCCAAAAGGTTTATTAGCAACATATTTTCATTATCAAAAAAACGTTAATTGTCGTTATACTGAAGTGTAATCTCTTTAATATCAAGAACAACCCTGACTCCACTGAACCAAAAAATTAATATTATTTGTTATAGGAAAGGTAACACATGAATCATGTGATTCTCCTAAAGGAATGCATCGTTCTTAAACTAGAGTTTTTTGTGGTAAAATAATGCACCATGTTTGGTGAAGCACCATGTTCAGACAGGTGACTTGACTGATTCTCGTAGTAATAGAAATGTGACATGCTGATTACATGGAATGAAGAGGCAAAGTTGATCGGTATTTTCCATAGAGAAACACAGTATTTTCCTTCTATTTTCAATTTAATAAAACGATCCTTGAACGGGTTTTATAATACATGACATGTTGCATGTTGCCTTCTAGCGTACATGACGATTCGTCAAACCACAAGTAATCCATGTTGGTAATGCAATAATATTTCCTTCACGCATTAGCGTATTACTTTTTTAAAATGCATAGGTCGATACATGCATTACGGGTTAGCCGTTGTTAACTCTTGTTTTGCTTGTAAAATGGAAATTCTGTTGATTTTAGCAAACCGATAAAATAATTAATTGGCTTTATATTTGGCATGGCACCGCAAAAACGATAACAGAGGGTCGATAATGTGCCTGCGAACGTAGAACGTTTTAAAATAACCCAAATTAATCGATGAACCTTAAACAATAAAATGCCTTTTATGTTTTCATAGTTTTATTAATGCCTAGTTGGTTCCTTCATTGCTTTTATTTTTGTGTTACTCCGTCAAGTTCCGCTTTGTATTTCTTTTATTACATTATTTCCTAACTGATCCACATCTATAGTTAATTAATTAATTAATTTATTTTGTACCGTGTGTGAGTGTACTGACGTGGCAAGTAAAAACAGCATGTTGCTACAGACAAATAAAAAAGCTCGTGTAAGTGGTGGTGTGAGTGTGCGAAAGTGTTCCTTAAAGTTCGATAATGTTTGAGTCTAAATAGGTATTTAAAAAAATATTAAAAGCATTATTTTTTAAATACAGTAAATGTGAACCAGCTGAACATGTCCGTCTTTGGCAAGATTAAAATCTAGTCACTTTACTCATGTTCCAACCTCTCTTTACTGAGGGGAAATTTAACAAACGGTGAATTAGAAAATTAAAACTTGCCGTTTTATATTGAAGTGGTGTGAATCGTTGGGAATATATCTAAAAGTCTCGGTTTCTTTCCTATATACATCAAATTCTAACTTATTTTCACTATTTCTAATATCTAATACATCTAAAAATGGTAGTTGTTCATTGTGTTCCATTTCATATGTAAATTTTATTGTAGGGAAACGGTTATTTAATTTAGCAACAAAATTATCCAAACTAATTGCTTTTGTATCAAATACCGCGAAGATATCGTCCACGTACCTGAACCAGACCTAGGGAAATACTCGAATTTATCTTTTGCTTCTGTCTCAAATTTACTCATAAAAAGATTTGCAATGAAAGGTGACAAGGAGTTACCCATTGCCGTTCCCTCATGTTGTTGAAAGTATTCACCATTATACTGAAAATAAATTTGATTCATACAAATACTAGTAAGACGAATGTCTAGTAGTAGTTCTAGTACTAACTAGTAGTAACTACTAGTAGTAACTAGTAGTAACTAACTAGTAGTAACTAGTATTCCTTAATAATTTTATCGTCTAAACCATTTAATTCAAGTAATTCCCTGAGGTAGTCCAACGTTTGTGGGATTGGGACTTTTGGGGATTTTTCAGTTAAAAATTCTAGTGAGTTTATTAGCAATATCAAAAACATCCAGTTGCAATTTAGTTTTAATCTTCTGGTAAGTAAAAAAAAAAGTTTCGAAAATTTAGCTTCCTTTTAAAAGGGCCGCAGACAATTTCAACATAAAATTCTTTTAGATAATTTAATTATCTTTAATATAACCTATTTTCGAGCCCTGTATGATGATTTTTCGCTGAGTTATCGTCATTCAAAGCAAAAAAAGTCAGTTTTGACTTTGATAATCAATTACTCGGGAAATAATGAATGTACAGAAAATTAGGTAAAGTAGGGTTTTGAAAAGTGCAAAATATCCTTTACAAGTTGTAGTGATTGGTTTTTTGCTAAAAAAATTTTTCGAAGCGAAATTGTTGATTGAAAAAAGAGGTAAAAAGATTGAAATTGTCGTTTGTGCTAAAAAACAACATAAGTATCGAGTTTTCACTTTTTATTCGGTTTTTTAAGCCAAAAGGTTTATTAGCAACATATTTTCATTATCAAAAAACGTTAATTGTCGTTATACTGAAGTGTAATCTCTTTAATATCAAGAACAACCCTGACTCCACTGAACCAAAAAATTAATATTATTTGTTATAGGAAAGGTAACACATGAATCATGTGATTCTCCTAAAGGAATGCATCGTTCTTAAACTAGAGTTTTTTGTGGTAAAATAATGCACCATGTTTGGTGAAGCACCATGTTCAGACAGGTGACTTGACTGATTCTCGTAGTAATAGAAATGTGACATGCTGATTACATGGAATGAAGAGGCAAAGTTGATCGGTATTTTCCATAGAGAAACACAGTATTTTCCTTCTATTTTCAATTTAATAAAACGATCCTTGAACGGGTTTTATAATACATGACATGTTGCATGTTGCCTTCTAGCGTACATGACGATTCGTCAAACCACAAGTAATCCATGTTGGTAATGCAATAATATTTCCTTCACGCATTAGCGTATTACTTTTTAAAATGCATAGGTCGATACATGCATTACGGGTTAGCCGTTGTTAACTCTTGTTTTGCTTGTAAAATGGAAATTCTGTTGATTTTAGCAAACCGATAAAATAATTAATTGGCTTTATATTTGGCATGGCACCGCAAAAACGATAACAGAGGGTCGATAATGTGCCTGCGAACGTAGAACGTTTTAAAATAACCCAAATTAATCGATGAACCTTAAACAATAAAATGCCTTTTATGTTTTCATAGTTTTATTAATGCCTAGTTGGTTCCTTCATTGCTTTTATTTTTGTGTTACTCCGTCAAGTTCCGCTTTGTATTTCTTTTATTACATTATTTCCTAACTGATCCACATCTATAGTTAATTAATTAATTAATTTATTTTGTACCGTGTGTGAGTGTACTGACGTGGCAAGTAAAAACAGCATGTTGCTACAGACAAATAAAAAGCTCGTGTAAGTGGTGGTGTGAGTGTGCGAAAGTGTTCCTTAAAGTTCGATAATGTTTGAGTCTAAATAGGTATTTAAAAAAATATTAAAAGCATTATTTTTAAATACAGTAAAGCGAATTAAAATTTTTGTTTTTCTATACAATTTTCGCGAATCCACATGTGGATAAATTGTATAAACTACAGAAAGGTAAAAATATATAAGTTGAAAGTAAAGTAAAGGAATAAAACTGCACTAAAGCCGGCGTATAAAGATAGCAGCGGTAACTTGACTCGTATAAAAGCATAAATGTGAATACGTAATTACGAAGATAAAAAAATTACTGCTCAAGTCCTTATTCCGTAAAACGCGAAACGGAGTGTATGCATCCCTTTAGAACTCAAGACCACTTAACTGATTTTACCGTTTTGTCCGTTCTCTTTTTAGGTCTTTCATGTGTAACTCGAGCTTTTTGTACACGTAGCTTAAATTGGAAAATAAAATTATATTGAAAGGATGATAACATACATTTTTCATAACATAAACTTTCATACAGTTGATAATTTATTTTTTGTAGATTTTTTCAATAACTACTTGGATTTAAAACGAGAACTGATGATGGTGCAATTATTATGTGGTCAAATGCACGAGCATATACCATCTGATATTGCTCAAAATTTTATTTAAAAAGAATGGAAACCTGATGGCAAATTTCGAATTATTTGAGGTATCTTTATTGACCTATTCTCATCTTGAACCTTTCTTTGAAATTATCTGATTTGTTGGGAAGATCTTTATATAAGTACTTACCCTCACAGAAAAAAGTGTAGTGGTGCTAGATCAGGAGATCTTGTCGGTCATTCCTATTTGACTACTTTCTATTGAGTTTTTTGGCTGTTCTTTTGTAACCCTATCAACTTAGTATTTTGTTTTGGGGAACATTATAGTATATTAATATACAGCGAAGGCCAAAAGTCGCGCAAAGGAGAAATTTAAGAAAAAGCCAGTTCAGTCATGTCAATTTTTTGTTTTCAGTTGCGCATTTTTTTGACATGTCAGGCAAGCATTTTTTGGATTAAAAAAAAAAACTAAACATTGGAGTGACCTGCCCTAAACTAAATATCTCGAGAAATTGAATTATAAGAATACAAAAAAATATATTAAAAACAACTTTATTCTAGATTGTAGTAAACGCTCTTGACCTTCTCGACCACAAATAAAATGCCTCAAAAATGTTACGTATACGAAGTGTGGCTATTAAATAACCGAACTGATGTTCTACCAGCGCGCTGCGAGCGTGTCGCGACAAATTTGAACAGAACTGTGTCTGGTGATACTTTCCTCATCCTGAGCTCGCTGGACAAGTCAGTGGGTTGCTCAATTTGACTGTAGCAGTCGTTTGACTTAGTCCATGCATCAGTGACGCGTCGAAAAAATGTTGTGTTCAGATGGAGCAACGTATTCTCAAGTTTCTTATTAAGCTGGGGAAAACTTTTACAGAAGCTTATGCAATGTTAAAAGAAGTCTATGGGAGTGAATGTTTATCCCGCACACAAGATTTTGAATGGTTTAAACGGCTTAAAAGAGGGGCGTGAAACGATCGAAGATGATCCGCGCCCCGGACGGCCCTCAACGTCAAAAACGAACGAAGACATTGAAAAAAATTGCTGAAATAACAGGAATCGATAAAGAATGTGTTTGCAAACAACATGCGCAATGTTTGCGCAAAAATTGTGTCAAAACTCCTCACGCTCGAGCAAAAGGAATAAAGAATGAACATTTACGCTGACGTTTTAAACACCATTGACACTGATCCAGGTTTGTTAGACACGGTGACACTGAAGGGAACAAGAAAGTGTGGAAGCGGTTAAAGCGAAAGCGACGGAGTTCTGAACCAGCTGACAGAAGCGGACTTCCAGCACTGCTTTCAACAAAGGAAAAGTCGTATGGAGCGGTGTAGAGATCGCCAAGGCGAAAAAGGCATACATTGAAGGCGAAAAAGTTGATATTGTAATTGGTAACGAATAAAAAGTGTTATGACAGCAGTTCGGTTATTTAATAGCCACACCTCGTTCTGTAGACAAGTTCAGTAGTCAGTAAGTTCAAAACCATAATTAAAATTCAAAACTTACTATAGTTTTTGTAAAGACTACCTGTTCTTGAAATATTAATAAAACACAGCGAGTTCTAGAGAATCCACATTTTTTTTAGAGTCGTGTGCGATGTACAAAGCTTTTTTAATTTTAACTTTTTTTAAAACTTTTATATTTTTTGGTACAAATTTTAGAAATTTTTCATGTCTAGTGAAAAAAAAAAATTAAATTGGCTCAGTTAGATGGATACTAAGATTTTCCTTTAATATGTGCCGAAGAGCTTTAAAAGGATTTAACACCTTGATTGCCACGGTAGAATATTGAACTGTGCCCTGACTGCCGAACTTAGAAATTTTGACAACTTTAGCTAGACACATCATTTCAGACGTGTTTTGACTAGCTGAACATCATAGTGTTGTCAGAATTTAGTTTAGATCCTCTAAAAAGCCAGTTTTGGGAAGAAATTGGCCCCAAAAAGAAATTTATCACATTTTTTTAATCACCTCATAAAACCTCAACCTATAGTTTATTCAGACATCATTTCTAACGTATTTAGACGCACGAGTCAGAAGGTCTTGTTCAATCTTCGCCTCAATCCTGGATTATCCGAATAATGTACAAACTTTGAGAGCCCGAATAGAAATAAAACCAGGTTTTCCTAATGTCATAAATTTAATCATTTTTGGGGTAATTTCCCTCCAATATAGGAGCACTTGGCCTACATTTTGACATCATAGTGGACAACATACCTCGGAAAGCTTATCGGAGCTTATCAAAATAACACTGTTTCTCTTTCAGTTCAAAAATCGCCATTTCACGAGCTGTACTCCGATCAAAAGCAAAAAGTAACTTCACTTTAGCAACCTTCAAAAAGTGGGTGTATCATGACTTCCGTTGCTGACTGCATATACGCGAAGTTGTGTGGACATTTGAAGGGGCACGGGTGAAGGGGCACGGCTAGCCGAGTGGGTTAAAGCACCGTCTTTCCAGTCGCGATACCTCTGTGCGCGTTGTTCGAGGCTTGGCCGAGGTAGAGGATTTTTAATTGTCTCGCTTTCTCTGCCAGGACTTGATATGCAACCACTAGTACACACTAGTATAGGTGTGGATGCATATATGCCAATCCAACCGCACATGCCCTAGATTTGGTAATGTTCTGAGTTTTCTGGGTTTCCTCAGAACTGTAAAGCAAATGCGTTACCGAAATAATCTTAAGTCGCTCCCAGTGCGCCGTGGCAAATAATAATAATAGCCATCCCTCCCCCGCACAGATCCCTGAGAGGACCTTTTGGGTTTACTCTTCGGAGTAATTATAGGGTGAGTATTATTATTATTATTATTATTATTATTATTATTATATTATTTCTTATCGTCGGGACTCCCAAATAAAATCGTAACGCAACACAGGCCATTTTTTCAACGGGCGCGAGGGCGGATGGAAATGCGCGGGGGCGAGTCGGAAGGGCACGGTAGAGGGGGGGGGTAAGCGGGGCACCCGCCTATATATCAGATCGCCGATCTAAGCGCCGCACAGTGAGTTAGAATCGGAAAATCCTGGCCAAAAATCGAAAAACCAAGTTCGTTATATTCTGTTTTAATTCACATAGCTTTGTGAAGCAGGGTTTCCTGCGTGTAATACTGAAACGACAGCTACCATGGTTTTATACCTGCCGTTCTACTTCAGGCGGAAGTTGGCCACCTTCGAGTGCGTAAATGTACGAGAATCGGTCCCAAAATACTCAACGTTCGTGTTTTGTGAATTTTTTGTTACCACAAGGTGTATTTCCGACTTAAAAAAATGCATTGAAATTCAAATTTTTGCATTTCTTATTATGGAAAATAAATGTTAACTCTGCGCTTATAATACAAAGGCGAATGTTAATGTAGCGAAAGAAACGTAGGAAAATAGTTGGTATCTACAGAGTTCTAACGCTAATTCACAATTTAACATGTGGGAAATATTAGTGGAATAAGAAATTCATAAGAATGGGCTGCTTGAAACTGCTTATTTCAGTGAAATATGCAAAAATAGAAAGGCGCGTCCAATAGAGCGTTCTCGGGACAATTCTAACTGTACCTGCGTCAAAGCAGGTGTTCATCCCCGATACAATAGTAAGTCCCAACCAAGGGGGGAAATGTATATACCTGGTGTACACTATTGACTAGTGGAAGAAGAAATATAGGGTGTCTCGATGTTCCGTGAAATATATATATTTTTTTTATACTAGTTAACCTAATCCAACTTAACTGAGGTTCTCTGCGATCAATTTTTAACACAGAATAATTTTAGTAACCTAATGTAACTTAACTGAAGACGCGTTGCGTGCAATTGTAGGTTCCAAAAAGTTCTTACTTTTGGCCCTCCATTTATATAGGGAGTTAGATTAAAATCTTATTAATGAAAAATATAAGTAATCTTATTCGAATCAAAATATGTAGCTTTTTAAGAAAATTTTACTTCCGGTTCTCCACCTGTTGTTTTCGGCAAGGAGATTTAGTTGAAATTATATAAGCAGAAAATATCAATGCTCTAAGGTTGATCATAACAAGTACCTTTTATCGCGCCATTTTGTTTCCCTTTCGAGGATAGTATTAAATTGAAATATTATTTACAGAAAATATGAATACTCTAATTTGGATTTTTAAAAGTTTTTTTTTTTCGCAAAAAGCGGTTACTTTCGGGCCGCCATTTTGTTTTTTTTTTTAAATATAAAGTACAAATTTGAAATTAGCGACCCAAAAAAACATTATATTCGATATAGTTTGACAAATTTTCTATCTTTCTCGATCTTTGGCCAGGATTTTCCGATTCTAACTCACTGTGGGGCGCGAGGACGGATGGAAATGCGCGGGGGGCGAGTCGAGCGGGCACGTGAGGGGGGTAAGCGGGGCACCCGCCCATATATCAGATCGCCGATCCGAGCGCCGCGATCTCGCGCCGGGAAATCAATTCGATGTCGCGCTATCGCACCCTTTAGATTTATATCGGGGACCTTTCGAGACCCTAACGTTGTCTTTACACGGCGCGCAATGTAGGGGGATTTACCGCAAATCAACCCCTAAGCGGCGCCGCGACTCGGAGATCGGAATGTATTTCTATTTCTTCTTTCGCGAGATTTAAAACGAAACCGAGGGACGTGATGCAGTCTGGGAGGTCGGAAATTTATCGGCGGACGGGAAAAACGCGAGGGTTTAGGCAGAGTGATGTAGTGTCTGTGGCCGAGGAGAGGGGGTGAGGTACGCGGGAAGAATCTGCGTGTCTTGAATGGGGATATATCCTACGTTATACCGTACTATTCAGAGTGGTGCGAACATAAGGAGGGAGCTCTTCGTATCTGAAAGGATTATTGCAGTTGACGAATGGCTGCTACATAAACTATAATTTATGTAAAAAAAAACAAAAACCGGACGTTTTCCACGAAACATCGAACTACTATACGACTATTTCTTGACGCGCGCTTCTTCAGGAGAAGATTAAAACTAAGTTCTAACCTAGACACTTGCACTATTTATTCTTAATTTGTAGGCACGGTGCACTGAACCGTAACATATGTCTTTGTTTATCAGATCAAAGAGTGGACTGGTGGGTATCAGACCATTGTCCCTATTCATACTACTGTTACACTTAATGATTTCTAAACTTTCAAAAGCATCCAACTGTCTACTGTTTGTTACATTTGTCAAAAGCGTGTTGGTCAACACAATATTTTTCCGTTCTGTCATATTTCAAACGAGCCATGTGTTCTTTAAATCTAGTCAAAATAGATCTTTTTGTTTGCCCAATATACTCTTGATCACAGTCTTTACAACTTATTTCGTATATTCCTGACTTTTCGTTATTGTCGATTTTGTCTTTGGGTTACCCAAAAACGTATGTAGTTTATTTTCAAAATTATTAACCAAACTGATATTGATATTTTTAAAAAACATATCTAGTCCGCGGGTGAATTTAGGTTCATATGGTAACGAAACAAATTTCGAATTGTCAGTATCTCTACGAAAAGTCGTGGAATTGTACAGGGTTCTCTTAAATTTATGCTTCCTTATTAACTTATCTATTAAATGGACTGACTATCCGTTATTCTTAGCTATATTCTTAATTAATTTTTTCTCAAGTTCAAACCTATCTTTACTGAGGGGGGAAATTTAACAAACGGTGAATTAGAAAATTAACACTTGCCATTTTTTATGTTGAAAAGGGTGGTGTGAATCATTGGGAATATATCTAGGAGTCGCGGTTTCTTTCCTATATACATACGTCAAACTCTAACTTATTTGCACTATTTCTAATAACTAATACATCTAAAGATGGTAGCTGTTCATTGTGGTCCATTTAATAAATACATTTTAGGGTGGGGAAACGGTTATTTAATTTAGCAACAAAATTATCTAAACTAAGCTTTTGTATCAAATACCGCGAAGATATCGTCCACATACCTGTACCAGACGCTAGGGAAACCTGTACTCGAATTTATCTTTTACTTCTGTCTCAAATTTACTCATAAAAAGATTTGCAATGAAAGGTGACAAGGAGTTACCCATTGCCGTTCCCTCATGTTGTTGAAAATATTCACCATTATATTGAAAACAAGTTTGATTCATATAAATACTAGTAAGCCGAATGTATTCCTTAATAATTGTATTATCTAAACCATTTAATTCGGGTAATTCCCTGAGGTATTTGTTTCTACGCCGAAGGTTCCAGTACCCACTCTTGTAGCAACTATTGAGGGACCCAAATTTTATCCTGCTGATGGATGAAAAGGAAAATAAAGACTTGGTCAGTTTTTGCTGAACTAGTCGAGGGATTTCTGGTAAACAAAGGGGATGACAACTACAAGAAATTAGTGGCAGATTTGGTAAGAAACTTTAAAAATTTAGGTAGTTTGATGAGTTCAAAGCTTCATTTTCTAGACTCACATTCGGATTACTTTCCAGAAAATCTCGGAGACTGCAGTGAGGAACAAGGAGAGCGGTTTCATCAAGATTTCAATGAGATGGAAAAAGGAATCAGTCATCATGAACATATGATGGCTGACTGTTGCTGGAATATCCAGGGGGCACTTCCAAAAGACTGCCCTTGCAGAGATTCTTTGAAACAAAGAAGGTACTTGGATGAGCCAATCAAACTAATTTAGGGTCGATTATTGAAGGGATTTTCTGGAAAGTCGAAAAGTTCTGACATGTTGAAAGAAAATTGATATCATCATCGTATTCAGCGTCCCGAAAAACATAAGACTGGAGAACTTAGATATAGGTGAGCCATTCAGGGTATCTTAGTGTCGGAAAATAGGTAGATTTTTCAGAATATTGCAAAATCCCGTCATGTAGTAAGAAAACTAAAGTCACCATCGTGTTCAGTAACCCAAAAAACATGGGACCCATGTACGCTGGTGGAAATTGATATTTTCGTATTTTTGTAACAAAGCATGGGACCAACATAATATTTTAGGGGGTAATTACTACACTTAAGTAATAATTCAAAATAGTAATTGCTGTAATAGCAAAAAAAATCTTCAGAGGAAAGCGAAAAAAATTGAAAAGCTTCTGCCTCACCAAATTATCTTGGAAACGGCTTCAAAAATATTTGAGTTTTTTTTTTCATATTCACCAAGTAAATACAAAATCTTTTTATATTTTTTTTTTGGAAATTTCGAGATGTCTAAAAATTATAGTAATTTGAAGTTTTCTTTTATTCCAGTATTTCGTATATAAAAAGGCTTTTAATCTTAATTTAACCAAATTAATGAACCTTTAACTTTAACCAAAATGAAAATTTAAAAAAAAAATAATAAGAATAAAATATTTTTGTATTCACTTGGTAATTGAAAAACAAATATTAAGTTATTTCTAAGATCTTCCGCTGAGGCAGACGTTTTTCATTTTTTTTTTCGCAATTTTGAGTTTTTTTTGCTGTTATTTTTTGAGTTTTTTTTACTGTCCTCTACTTAGGTATAGTAACCTAATTCTCTAAAATCTCATTTGAGTCCCATGCTTCCTTACGAAAATTTGAGAATTTAAAATTCCACCAGCCACCACTAATGAGTATTAAAGTATTTTTTTGGTGAAAACAAAAAAAAAAACACATGTCCTTTCCTTCACATATAATTTGGAAATAAATAAAATATTATTCTTTTTAAGAGGTGTGATTTATAATTTTTTTTGTAATAAAGTAATAATTTGGTAAGAAATTCATTATAGTTAGTTATTAGAAATTAGCCTTAATTATTTGACAATGTTAGAATGCAAGAAAAAAATGTATTTAATTAACTGTTAATAATCTGTTAATAGTCTAAAATGTGATTATGATACATTTTCTTCGAACAAAGATAATTTTTATTAGGTGATTTATATAATTAATATTTTGCTGATAAAGTCAATTACTATTATTGAATATCTGCAGGTATCCAATCTGTAGTTATATATGTATGTATTAGAGTGTTTCAAAAAAACCGACTATTTTGTTTTCTCAGAGAACATTGAAAAATCTTCAGAGTATCCCTAGACAATGACCCTGTTAAAATATTAGCCCTTAATATTAATATTTAGAGGTGCCGATTCTCAATTTTATATTTCCCATAAATAACATGGGAATTTTTTTTTCTGAACTTTGGAATTTTATTGCTCACGGAAGTATCGCTGGATAGTGATACTTAAGATAGTTTTTTATAGGAAATTGAACGCTCTATAAAAAAGGTCTGATTGAAGATTTGCGTGAGGCAAGCCGTTTCGGAGTTATTAAGCCTCAAAAAAATGAACTGTTTAAAATAAAAATCTTATTTACATATAAATGCAACAAAATCGGTTCATATCACTTAAATATCCACTATTATCAACTTTACAATAAAAATCTGTAAATTTGTAACAGAATTTAGATCAAAAAATTATATTAATCAAGGGTGAATGATTAATTTGGTTGATAAATAATAAAAAATACGGGCATATTACAAATGAATATTAAAATTTCATGATAAATTTTGTTTAACTTAATTTCGTTTGGCTTAATAACTCCGAAACGGCTTGCCTCACGCAAATCTATCTTGAGTATCACTATCCAGCCATTCTTCCTTGAGTAATAAAATTCCAAAGTTCAAAAAAAATTTTTCCCATGTTATTTAAATGGATAATAGAAAATTGAGAATCGCCACCTCTAAATATTAATATTAAGGGTTCATATTTTAACAGGGTCATTTTCTAGGGATACTCTGAAGATTTTTCAATGTTCTCTGAGAAAAAAAAATAGTAGTAGTCATTAGTTTTATAAATAAATCCCCCATTTATTTTTCAAATCTTCTTGAAAATGTAATCAACTATGTGATTACGAGGATATACAATACGGTTTTGTTAACTTAAAATCTCTAAATTGGCTATACCTAGTCGTTCCGCCAGAAAACATAGTACTTTGGAAATGTCACATTGGAGTACCTTTTTTTTGTAATTTCTGAAGAATTTGTTTGTATTTCGAAGTTAGCAAGATTGCAATTGAAGGAAATGAGATCTATCTTCTTTAGCTATTATCTTATCTGGATTTTTATTTAATCATAACTACTACTGAAAATGGCCATTTTCTATAATTGTAAACTCGCAAACTTTTCTTATCCTTCGTAAGGCGTTTAAATTATTAGTGGACTGTCCTGTAAATACTGAAATGCCAAATTTAGCCTCTTGAAGTTTCTCCATGAAACGATGTCTAGTCTAGCAAAAAAGAAATCTAAAAGAAATCTACTAGTCAAATGACCGAGGAGGCCATTCTATGGCCATTTTATGGGTCTTTTATTTGCTATTCATCTTTTAGGGACGTTGTGCTATTGGATTTCTACATAAAAAAATGTATGGAAGTCCGTTTTTACATTTCCAATAAGAGCAAATAAAAGGGAGTTAGAGAGGGTGTCCGAAAAGGTGAAAATTAACAGTTTCACCCTGTATCTTAAAAACTAAAAAGGGCCATGAAAATTCTGCTTACTGCGTCTTTCGTTTAACGAAAAAGTAGGATAGGAATGCGCAAACCGCAACTCCCTATCTTTAAAGACAACTGAGTTATCTCGCAAAACTGTCGAAAATTGGACACGCTTTGTTTCACGCAATGTTATTCTATTGAGTAATTTGCAAAGGTGTTCTTAAAATAATGTTTTAAGGGGTTACAACAATTTTAGTTGTCTAAAATTAAACTTTTTTTGGGATTGTTTTTAATGATTCAATTGAACAATCAAAATATAATTACCAGGGTTTATTAAACACATCAAAAGGTGTATAAAACAATTAGTTAATTCATTATAGACATCTGAATCTTCTTTTTTAGGTCTGCGGCCTTATGAATAACATTTTTTCCATTTGCACTTAGGACCAAGTTCTTTGTAAGGCCGTGTTGAAAAAAAAATGGTTTTGAGATAAAAATAATAAGTAAACACGTCTTGAAACGCTTCTTCGAAAACATGTTTTTCAAATAGGTGGGCAGCATAACTCGCGCAATTTTTACCCGATCAACTTGAAATTTTGACTGTAGCTTCTTAGAAAAATTACCTAAAGCGGTACACATGGTATTTTTTCGATCGGTTAAAAATTACGGTTTTTATAAACAAATTAAAGTCGTTTTTTTCGTAAAATTTGATTTTCTTTTTTCAAACTGCTGGCATTTTTCAGTATTTTCAGTATCAGTATTTTACAATAATCTTGTGTACCGCTTTAGAAAAACTCATGTAGATAATGAACATTTTTTTTTTGTTCTAGTAGCTGTTAAATTGCTGTGCTGCCCACCGATGGTCAACAAAAAAAAGCGTCTGTGTTCGATGTGTATTTATAACGCCATTTTGTACTCCTTATTGAAAAAAATATTTTTTCTGTAAATACCTCATTATGTATTTTACTTAATAAAGCCCTCAAATGAATTTTTGATCGCTTTATTAGTAGAGCAGAAAACATTCTCAAAGAAAACCTTAATTTTTCGCACTCCAGAGGGGTTTAACTCCTTAATTCAGAAATTTAGCTCTAAGGGCCGTTTAAAAACTTTTTTGGACCATGGTTGTTATTGGATATAATTTTTGGGTTATTTTTACATCATTTAAGCCAATAAAAAAATATGTGTAACCCCTTAAGCAATAATTTCAACATAATTTCAATGATATTCGTCCATTGCGTTCCACGAGACGTCAGCGCTCAGCAATTCGATACCAGCGCCTTCAGGTGTAACTGCTGGGAGCACACCGGCAGGTGTTGGGCTACAAACAAAGTCAGTGCGATCGCAGCTAGTGAATTCCTAGATAAGTATTTCATGTGGTCATAAAAGAAATCGTAACGAGCTTTTGTTATTTCCTTATCGCTCTTAACCTTGGATCCGTCGATTTGGGACCCGTAATATACAATGTAAACAATAATACAATGTAAACATAAAAAATTATGCCGCCAATTTTATAGGCGTCTCTGTCTTTGAGCTCGTTAACAGGTGTTTAGTGGTTCGATAAAATTTTAATTCTCTTCGATAAGTACCTAGTCGAGGAAAATAGGCCAGTAGTTTGGTCACTGCTCAGGTACGATGAGGTTCGGCTGGTTCTTGCTATTTTCTTCGTTGGTTGGCGGTTGCGTGGGTGACTCTGAAGACAAGCTGATCGAAATTCTGGATAATATCACGGACACTGTTGAGGTAACGGAAACCTGTCGGCTCTCCTTGAAGCTGTTTTCCTTAGATTCAGGAAGGTGGAATGCAGATGCAGAGGGCAACTCTACACGATGTTATAACATCAGATCTTCGGAAGCTTTTAATAAAGCAAAGTGTCGTTTTAAGTATATTTCACCCGAAGATAGTAAAGCTACTCAAAGCAACTGGACGCTCGTTGAGGTAAGATGTTTATCAGTTTTTCCAGGTTCAATATGTTTCTCACCTCTCTCTTTCCAGAGAGTTCAAGATGTTTCTCACCTCTATAATTTTGTAGTAATCTCAGGAATATTAATTACCTATATTCAATGTTTCAGAAATTTATTTTGGTAGTTGTATGAATATACAGGGTTTTCAAACTTAAGTCGGCACTATTGCTAAGTTCGTTATTATACTAGCCACAAAGTCGGTTAACAAACAAAAAATCGAACATCGTGTTCACGAGTTATGTCAAAAAGTTCAATTTTTTCAAATGGGACAGCCAGTATACAATAATCTCAATCGATAGGAAATTTAATTCTGAACAGAATTTGTCCTATGACCTTTTGTCGTAAAGTCAAAGATGATTTTTCATGTTTTTGATGATTTTTCAAGTTTGTCGAGGTGGCTGTGTTAGTTGTAACTTTACCTTACCGTAAAGTATAAAGTAAGTGGAATATCCATGATATGAAATAGTATGGTTTATTTTAAATTATTCTATAAACTTAAATTATTATGTATAAACTAAAAAAACGACAAAATTAAATTAAATTAGATGCTGAAAAATATCACCCTCTTGCTCCAAGTATTTTTTAGACCGCTTGTAAACGCTCCTAGTAGCCTGGACAATGATTCTACCATCAATAGTATTGATAGTATCAATTATGCGTTGCTGGAGATCCTCAAGATTATCATACCGCCTTTCCTACACCGCATTCTTCAAATATCCCCAAAAGAAAAAATCCATAGGCGTTATATCTGGTGATCGAGGACGCATACGGACAGGGCCATTAGCTGATAAATATATGTCATAAAAAAAAGGCTTGTAATGGAATATCAATCTGGCGAACATTATAGGCAGGAGCTCCATCTTGTTGAAACTAGATCTGTTGTCTATCTATTAAATTCAGGTCATCCAAAAATTCTCGAAGTGTGGCGGTTAACATTTCGGCGCACCGCTCACCAGTTAATGCACCTTGATAAAATACTGGGCCTACAATTTTTGAGCCGATCAAACCACACCAAACATTAACACTAAAGCGTCTCTGCGGGTAACAAGGATGGAAGAGCATCGGATTTTCTCGGCTCCAACATTGGTGTTTTTCGTGTTAAACATGCCCTTATTGGAAAAAATTGATTCGTTACTCCAACGAATCAAGCGCCAAAAATTATCATTTGGTCTGATTTTATTAATGAACCACTGACAAAACTGGATGCGTCTTTCTTGATCTCCTGGTCTACCGTCTGTGTAGTCTGTGTCTGCGTCCTGCGTCTGTGTACGGCACAAACTTATACTTTTTTAGAATGCTGTGAATAGTTCCCAAACATTGATTAATTGAATTATTAGGCTGAGCTTCAAAGTAAGCTATGACGTCAATTTCAGTTGCTTCACTTATTATGAATTGTTTCTTAGTTACAGTTTTCTTAAAGACATTTTCATTTTCATCTAAACTTATGATACAAAATCAGAAAGTACCTTTGATCTGGGAAGTTACGCATATGATACAAAGCACAATAATGTTCACGAGCTCGGTGGCTATTTTTTTGACAAACGATGTAACATTCCATCATATCACATTTTTCTGAATGCGTAAAAAGGCATTTTTCCTCAAAAAAACACACTGTAATCTTTTCAATAGCACAACCTCAATTTGACATTTTCATGTTGATGGCATTTATAAAACATACGAATTTTGTTTATAAAATAACAGCCACCTCGACAAACTTGAAAAATCATCAATAACATTGTCATCTTTGACTTTAGGATAAAAGGTCATAGGACAAATTCTGTTCAGAATTAACTTCCCTATCGATCGAGAATATTGTATACTGACTGTCCCATTTGAAATTTTTTTTAACTTTTTGACATAAATCGTGAACGCGATGTTCGATTTTTGTTCCATTTTCACCATTGTAATCAGCGGAAAAAATACTACTAGTTTGCCTTTTTAACCGACTTTGTGGCTAGTATAATAACGCACTTAGCAATAGTGCCGACTTAAGTTTGAAAACCCTGTATATGGGACATTTCATGTCAAACGGGACAGTGGTCTGCCCAAAAATAAGATCTGCGGAAAAACGTTTTTAAGTTGAAGAAAACGTCTGAAAATGTTCGTATGCTCAAGAGATTTCGAATGAAAACTGACTGTTTTCGAGTTTTTTTTTTTAATACAATATGGCTAGCAAAGAATGGCGCCAATACATAGATATTTCAAGAAATATTTTTTAAAGCATTGGAGAAAATAGAGGTACCTATTATATATAGGTATAGACCATATTTTCGTGAGGTCAAAAAGTATCATAGTAGATAAGAATATACCATTCGTTATAAAAACAACTATTACAGATCACTATATGGCAGCAATTAATTTATCAATGAAAGTAAATAAAAACTAGATAGATATAATTATCATATTAATTATAATGTCTTAAAGTCAAAATTAAGATCACATGATTGGTCGGATTATTATAACAAAAGCAATGTTCTTGACGTAACTACATCTTTTATAAGTACAATAAAGGACAAAATTGATAGTTGTGCAAATATAGTTAGATTAAAAAGAAACATCATTAAAAGAAAAGAATGGATCACAAAATTTGTGATCCATTTTTTTCCATTCTTGTGAACCATTTAATGGTTTAATAAAATCAATAAATACTGGAGACAAATAATTATATAAAAGCCATAAAAGAGACGTTGAAACAAAAAATCATTATATAAACTATATAAACCATTTGAATATTTTCATTAAAAATACAAAAATGAATTTTTACAAAGATAACATAGAAAATTCTCTAAATACCTAAGAAGTTTGTGGTATATATAGTAAAAGGTATTCAAGCTATGATCATGATAACATAAAATAAATATCAAAAGGAAAGGAAAAACTTTTAACAATCGTTGCTGATAAAGCAAATTCATTCAACGAATATTTCTCTGAAATAGGTAAAAATTTATTTCTTGAAATACGAGGTGTGTAAATTAAGTAATGAGACTTTTTTTAAATATATTTATTCGAATAGATTTACAATTCAGTATTGTCTCCTCCAAAATAGCTTCCTTGGGAAGCCACACAGCGCTGGAGAGAGGTTATTCCATTCCTCATAGCAGTGCTGGAACTCATATACTGGAATAGCCTTCAGCTACAGCAAAATAACGTCCCTTCAGGTGATTTTTCAATCTTGGGAAGAGAAAAAAGTCACAAGGACTCAAGTCAGGCGAATAAGGAGGGTGAGGAGCCACAGGAATGTTTTTACTGACTAAAAACTCGTTTACTGAAATGACTGTATGACAAGGCTCACTGTCGTGATGCAAAATCCAGTTATTTTTTATGTTTGGTCTCACACGCATGACCCTTTTTCGACGTTTTTCAAGAATCTCTCTGTTAAAGTGTTGGTTTACTGGTTGGCCTGGAAGCACAAACACTTTGTGGACAATTTTTGGGTCTTGGAGAGCTTGAAGTGTGCCATTCCATACTTTGGCGCTTGGTTTCCGGGTCGTACTCAAACACCCAAGTCTCATCACCAAAAAATGGGGACACCATTTCCAACCGGTTCCAAAAAGTCAAGGCACCCTTCTCTCCTGATGTCCTTTTGTTCCTGCGAAAGGTATCTTAAAACCATTTTGCGCAGATTTTTCTCATCCCCAATTCGTGAGTTCTGATGAATAGTGGCGTGAATCAAAGTTAACTTTTCCACGATCATTCTTGCCGTCAATCGACAATATGAACGTACAAGATCCCGCATTCTATCTATATTCTCATCTGTTCTTGAAGATGAAGGCCTTCCGCTGCGTGGTTCATCTTCAATCGACTATCTTCCTTCTGAGAATGCCATAATCATCGAAAACCTTGGGCTTGAAAATACACTGTCTCCGTGGGCATGTTGAAGTATTGCAAAAGTATCTGTTGCGTTGTGTCCAAGTCTGACACAAAACCTGATAGTCCTTCGTTGCTCAAAATTAATATCACTTATTTTTAAAGCGCACTAGAAAAAACGGTTTACGAAAACAGTCACAAAGAACAAACAAATGACTCTAACAAGTACAAATTTCTACAGAAGGTGAATTACATGTTAACCTACCGCCCTTCCAAGTCCCGTCGTCGCAGTGCTGCTATCCCAGATGACATGGAGTGTCCCACGTGTAGAAAGAATATAGAGTTAATTTTAGTATACAGAAACTTATAGTCAGTTAACAATGAAACAAGAAACTAAGACCTAGAGTCAGATTGATCAGATAACTTGTCACTCTTGTCAGTCAGCTATCTGTTCAGATTGTGAATTTGGGTGATTTTTTGGGTGAAGTCAATAACTTGTGTCAGATTGTGAATATATTGGTCACATGTTTTTCAATTAAAGGTAATTTAATGTTTAGTATAAGAGCAAAAAATACATGGCATTTAATTGTATTTCCACATCACTTTATAGGATCTCGGTCATGGATCAAATGCGACATTTTTGGTGGTACAAGCAAATCTTACAAGCGCATTTCCAACATCCAGCGTATGTTTTCCTGCGAGTTGTACACACGACGACGTTTTCCATCTACTTCGTACTGTTATTGATGACAAATTTACATTCTGTAAAGTCGAAACCGGCACCAGTCCATCATTCAACTTCGGAATGCTTACTGCCATGTAAGTATGGCAATGCAGTTTCTCATATAATTCAAGTGTTCATTTTGTTATTTCAGTATTATACTGTCGTTGTTTATATTTATGATGACAGGCTCTACAATGTACGACATCTATTGCAAAATAAATAAATCAGGTAAATATCTTGCCAAATTAATAATTTCGAATAAAAACCGGGTATAAAAATTATAACTTCTTACTTGATTTTGTTGGATTAAAATCAGGTAATTTAACTGGCCTAATCGAGCTGTTACTTGGTAAGTCTGACTAAGTAAGCATGTCAAAGACTTAATGACACCTAGTCAGGCCGATTCAGTCTACACCAAAAAAATTCAATTGTAATTGAAATTTATCATTGGATGGATTAAAACGAGTCTTACACATTTCAGAACCTGTACACGAATGTCTCGTCGCGTTTTCTATTCACAGAAATGGCAAAAGGGTATTCAAAACGACGAGAAGTTCCTCCGAAATGCTGTGCCTGAACGGTATGAGATTTTTAAGTATGATATGGGTGATTGTCTTGCACACGTTTTCGGAGACCGCCGAGAAAAAATTTCGGAAAAGACAAGGATTTCCTAAAAGTGAGTGTTGCTTGAATTCTGCTGTATATACACGGTGGAGACTTTAACTGGAATATATTCGCTAGCGGGGTGGTGAATTATTTTTCAAAAAATTCCCGAGACACGTCAACTTTTAAATGTATTTACCTACATTTTGCAAGTATTATGAAAAATATAGCCCTTCAGGGGTGGCTGAAACCACCCTCGACATGATTTTTTCAAATGCAACCCTATGGCTTGTGACCCCTCATTGTAAAGCTGGTGGAAAGAGGAATCCAACGCACTGATCAAATTTTAATTTTTAGTATGTTTGTAGGGTTGCATACAATTAAAACAATTTAAAAATTAAATTTATTTTCAACGTAACAATTGTTCAAAATGTGCACCATTCACTTGTTGGCAGCATCCCATCCCAGTCTGTGGTAGGTTTCGTCCCTTACATTATGCAACATTTGCGGTGTTATTTTTTCCGATTTCCTCTCTTATCCTTTCCTGCAGATCTGCTATGTTGTTGGGTTTCTGAATGTAAACCCTACTTTTAAGATGCCCCCACAAAAATAAATCCAGTGGTGTAAGATCTGGAGATCTTGCTGGCCACTCAATATTACCTCGCCTCCCAATCCACCTCCCGAAAAAAATTCTGTCCAGATACTGACGAACAATGGCAGCATAATGTGGTGGGGCCCCATCTTGCTGAAACCATAACCTCTCGTCGGTCAAGTTAGGGATTAAGGGGTTTGGAAATAAATGACATAGCACTGGCATTAGTTCGTGCTGGAGTAAACGCAAGTATCTTGCTCCATTAAGAGTGTCATCAAAGAAAAATGGTCCTACAATTCTATCTTGTATTATTCCGGCCCACACATTAGTTTTCTGTGGGCGCTGAGTATGAAGTTCCCTCATCCAATGGGGGTTCTCTTCAGCCCAGTAACGACAATTTTGGCGATTTACGTGCCCAGTTAATATAAAAGTAGCCTCGTCAGAGAAAACTATCCACTCTAAAAATAACTGGTTTTGATCAATACAAGTTATCAATAAATCGCAAAATTCCACTCGTCGATCTGGATCATCTTCATGTAGCTCTTGAATAGCTTGCATTTTATATGGGCGTTTTTTCTCATATTTAAGTATTTTTAAAACTGTTTTGTGATTAAGATTACTATCACGGGCCAGTTGACGGGCTGGAGTGATTGGATTTTCTTCTAGAGCAAGCAACAAATTCAACTTCGTGTCGTCATCAACAACAGCCTGCCTCTTACTCGGTACTTTCCTGACATGACCCATCTCTCGATATTGTGCTTCAATTTTACTAATGGTACCTTGATTTAGTGGTGGCAAGTCAGGATGCGTTTCTCGAAACAAGCGAACATCTTCGCATTGAGTTCGCGCCCTATCACCATATCCAATCATCATCAAAATTTCGATTTTTAGTGATTCAGTTAAATAAGACATTTTCACCAATTTGAAATAACACTTCGTTTCAAACTCTGAATACAGCATACAAACTAAATTACTCTTTGCGGCCGTGTAAAAACACTAGCAAAAAATAACAAATATCAGTTGTGGCAAAAAATTGCTTGGAATTTTTTGTGGGGACATATGAAAAGTAAGGTTTTCATTCCAAAACTAAACAATACACATTTTGAGTACGAAATTGTTGCGTTAAAAATAAATTAAACTATAAAATTACGTTTTAATTGTATGCAACCCTACAAACATACTAAAAATTAAAATTTGATCAGTGCGTTGGATTCCTCTTTCCACCTGCTTTACAATGAGGGGTCACAAGCCATAGGGTTGCGTTTGAAAAAAATCATGTCGAGGGTGGTTTCAGCCACCCCTGAAGGGCTATATTTTTCACATTACTTGCAAAATGTAGGTAAATACATTTAAAAGTTGACGTGTCTCGGGAATTTTTTGAAAAATCATTCACCACCCCGCTAGCGAATATATTCCAGTTAAAGTCTCCACCGTGTATATTCTGCTGTGTACATATTCTGCTGTGTATACAGTGTGGGCCAAAAGTCCGTCCCCCCTCCTATTATTTTTTTGAAATAATGTCAGATTCACTTGAATCTTGGTGTGGTTACATAAGGCATTAAATGCTATATCATGAAGTAACTCTTTTTTTTATGGGGAATATCACGGTGTATGATTTTTTATTATTAGGCTAATGGTTTGTGAAATAATGTACTTCGAACTTTTATTTTCCCTAACAATACTCACCGTTTACAAGAAAGTTAAAATTAAATATTACTCAACTTTTGTAGCGAAATTCCCACTTCTGCTTTATTATTAATGCAGCAGTTGTTCGAAATGTTCGCCTCCCAATTTAAGATTTTTTCCCCCTTTGGACCCCCACCCCTGTTTTAAGAGTAAATTGTCTAAGAGTTACTTCATGAGATAGCATTTAATGCCTTATGTAACCACACCAAGATTCAAGTGAATCCGACATTAGTTCAAAAAATAATAGCGGGGGTGGGGGGGGGGGGGGCGGACTTTTGGCCCGCACTGTATATAGCAAAATTCATTAAAATGTTGCAGTGGCACAACTCGTGGGAGAGTATGACAGTTAGGAGTGGGGTCCTTGCAGTGGATTCCTTTTTGATCGTTGGAGGAACGCTATTGTCCTACAATTTCATGGCGAAGAGAAGCAAAGTCTTTGACGAAAAATTTAACATATTTCGCCACTACTTACATAGATACATCAGGTAAAATAGACATCGGTAATTACGGACAGTCAGCAAAAAAATGTGTCCCTCTATCTTTCTTACTTTTTATTTTTCGAATTTAAAAGCTATAGTCAATTTTTTAATTTCATTTGGTCGTAAATTGAGTACCAGGAATTATAAATGTGTTCTGGAATAGCTACTCTTTGGATATTGTCTCTTTTTTTATTACTACTAAACCTGTAAAAGAGCGTTGACATGGATCAAGACATCAAAATTGGTAAAAATGGACCTTAATGAGTCATAGTTAGTTACTTGTTGTCTGTTATAAGTATGAACTAAGTACTCTTGAAAAATAACCAGAACCTGGATGACCTCCATTACCGATTTAAGTCTAAAATTTGCAGAAAATTGGGAATTGCTGAATGATATTCTATCCAGTTTGGTATCTGATTCCAAAGTATTGAACGTTGATGATAAGTTCAAATATGATTATGTTATAAACAGGAGGAATATAATTTAGAATGTAAGCGCCATCCGACTCTATAACTTTTCGCCAACGAGTATGCAGATTGGGGATACTATATTCCCAAAACCCACGCGGTTGTGAGGCGAATATACATTTTTCAATCAACTGAAAAAAATTGAGTCTAACGCAAAAAACGCGATTAATTACTTTTAAATTCAATTTCAACGTTGAATAACTTTTATAGAAGTGAATTTAATGAAAAATGTTAAGAGACCTTTTTTGTAGCGCGTTAAATTTCCTGAATGTGTATTTCATTTATTTGAATATTGATATTTGTGGTAGTTACAAAAATCCAAACTCAAACAACAAAATTAAAAAAAACATTTCAATATTAAAGGCTTGATTAAATGGAAACGGCTCATCTGACGAACATTTTTAATCAGACCTTTTTTTGTAGGGCATCCAATTTTCTTCAAAAATATATTCAGATAACATTTTTTACCTCGATAGTTAGACAGTTCTGACGAAAAAATGTGATCAGGAATAAAAAAATCGATAATCGCGACGATAGCCCTGTTAAAATTAATATTAAAGGCTCAAACTTTCACAATATTTTTTTTTGTCATCATGAACAATATTCTCAGAGTACCGTTCAAAAAAAATTTTCGTTTTTTTTTGGCCCAGTCAATAGACTGTAGACCACTGTACAACATAGTTTTTGTGACAGTTCTCATAGTAATCGGTACCTTTCAACCTACTTTCTCTTTGTACGATGTTCAATTTCATCAACAGAACTGCTTCGTGCACCTCCCATTTCAATTTATTTTACAAGCTTTTATTTAACTTGCAATGTATGTTTGTTTGTTCGGGTCAAATCTTGCAACTGAATTTTAAAATAGTTATCCTCAACCGATTGAGATGAAATTTTGCATACACGTTTAGTTTGGATGACAATGCATGGTTAGCTAAGATATGCCATTCTAAATTCAAAATGGCGGACGGTCTAAAATGGTGGAATAGTTATTTTTTGCGCACTCCCATGATATGGGTATCAAATGAAATGGTTTGCTGAGAAGAAATAAGAAAATAAAATGTATTTACTCTAAATCCAATGTGGCGGACCGCCTAAGATGGCTGACTAGTTATTTTTTGCGCACTCCCATGATGTGGGTATCAAATGAAAGGGTTTGCGGAGAAGAAATTAGAAAATAAAATGAATTTACTCTAAATCGAATATGGCGGACCGCCCAAGATGACGGACTAGTTATTTTTTGTTCACTCTCATGATATGAATATCAAATGAAAGGGTTTGCTGAGAAGAATACGAAAAAAATAATAATATGACTCTACTCCAAATCCAATATGGCGGACCGTCCAAGATGGCGGACTAGTTATTTTTAAACACTCCCATAATGTGGGTATCAAATGAAAGGGTTTGCTAAGAAGAATACGAATAAACTGACGTCTGCGTTCAACCTTTCGAGGAGATGGTGTACTACTGCCCGGTTAAACAGTAAGACTTAGCGGGGTCGTGTCTTAACCAGTATCAACCTATACCCTAGGCAAATTCTAGCGGCGGTGAAAAAAAATCAAAATGGCGAAAAACAAGATGGCCACTATACCAATTTTAAAGAGTTATAACTTGGTATAGGTCAGGGATAGTATGAACAGGTTGAGAAACATTTAGATACAAAAACACGACGATAACTAAAAAATAAAAAATAAATTAATAATAATTTTTTTTTAAAAAACAAGCTTTTATTTAAATGCTCTAAAAAAGAAGAAAATAAACTTTAAATTGATGATGACTCATCAATGTATTACATTACACAATTTATATGATATAAAAGCTTGTCACGAGATTTACTTGTGTAGATAAACAGGAATGTAATAATTATGTAACTTGATCTTGACATACGAAAATCTAAGAAAAAAAGTATGTATTTTATATACATACATTATATATATATAGTATAGGTAAATACATCTACACAAGTAAATCTCGTGCCAAGCTTTTATATCATATAAATTGTGTAATAAATTGATGGGTTTGATTCAATTTAAAGTTTATTTTCTTCTTTTTAGAGCATTTAAATAAAAGCTTGTTTTAAAAAAAAAAGTATTATTATTTTATTTATTGTAGGTTGACCCCACCTGTTGCGGCGTTAATTTTGGTCAGTGCAGGTCTACTCGGAAACGTTGGATCGCCTGAATATAGAGAGCACATGAACTCTCGCGTATCGGAACACTGCCAGAAGTATTGGTGGTCCGCTCTGCTGTATGTTCAAAACTACGTCAACGTTGGAGAAATAGTGAGTAGTTTCGCAGGGCCTCTGTAATTGAATCGATCATTTCAAAAACTGCACGAGTCGCAAGTTCTGAATTTTATGGGAGAATGAAAAAAACCGTATTTGTAAAAAGTTGTAGAGCAGTTGACATATGAACATTTAGGAGTGTGTATTAGACAGTTATCGAACACTCACATAGGAAATGGAAGTTCCGAAGTACATATAAGCCTATTTTTTTTATTTCTTTTTTACTATGGACATACGTTGTTTTTGCAAAGAACTAGCTTTGATTCCAAATTTTTGAGGTATATTATGGTCAGAAGTTAAAGAAGTACCATCATTGTACCCAAAGTAGTTTATTTAAAACTAAAATATTACATAAAAAAAGGTTTAAACAAAAATTATGGAACAAAATCAAATTCGCCATCTGACTCCATCATGTCGTTTGATTCATCCCCTGTAGGCCACTGCAAAATGTCTTCGTACAACGGCTTGTATTTCTTCTAAGATGTTGTTTCTTTGGGTTGATGGGGACCGTTCTTACTTACTTCGATAAACTTACCGTTCTGATAAACTTTGGTAGACGGTAACGATATAGGATTTAAATTTTTTGATAAACTGAAGGTATTAGTATTCAAACCATCAATAAAATCGTTAGTTTTAACCAGCTTTAATACCAGCCTTTCTGACTTAAATATTGTATAAAGACATAAAACACATAAAAAGACATAAAAGTTGCTGCGGAGAAAATTATTTTTGGTTTTTGGGTACTTTCCGTCCAAAAGACTCGTTAGATATACAGTTTCTTTTATAATGTGTTGACCACCAAGCATCAAAATCTAGTATCTGATTACCCTTCAGTTCAAAAACGGAAAAATTGCTGCCTGCTTTTACAATAATGGAACTACACTCAACATCCACATATCCGAACTCCAAATTTCCGAACTCACGATATTGCCGAACTTTTTCTCACGATATTTCCGAACTTGTACTTCCACACAACCGAACTTGTCGCTGATTGGTTGACGACAAAAAGCGCGAAATTTGAAATGAGAAAAAAAATGTAAACACAATAATGCGATTGTTATCAAACATTTCGATTGTCACAGAATTCAGCAAAGAGGAAATCGCCTTCCCTCAGCAGCACACCTAAGACAGGTTCTACAAGAGTTCTTCTTTGTACAAACCAGTGGAAAACACTTATTTCAAATGGCGTATTATAAGTACCGGTGGACTTTTTTGTGTCAATCCGTCCACTCAATTTTCGTCTTTTTCAACTTCCGACAAGTAAATTTCTTTTTTCCCAAGAATTTCTGCCACTGACGATTTACAAATATTATACATCTTACATAGATCAACATTTTTAACACCATTTTTTGCGTGATTTATCAGATCCAGCTTTTGCTCTTAGCAGCCTCTTTTCTCTGCAAATAAACAGTACAATAATGTTTGTTTTGTATCACGGTTTTCTTAAAAATACATATTTTATCATCATTTTTCATTTCAGGTTTTAAATTATTATAGGTTACGTCAACAAAATGTTCAATAAAACAAACCTTTACTTTGAATTACAAAATAATTACCTGCATCACTCTCTCCTTTGCACCTGACATTTTTTTTGTTTAAAAAAACGTTCTTTTATTAACATTTACACATATATGTATGTATTACATTTGCATAAAAACCTCGAAAAACAAAGAAAAGTACCAGAATGAGCCAGAAAAACCCTTTACGCATGCTCCAGCAATTCGGTTATCCCGAGGTGACGAGAGTTCGGAAATGTGGAAGTTTGCGGAACGGAAAAGTTCGGATATGTGGATGTTGAGTGTATATTGTTCGGGTGTATAAATTCTATCGAATTTTTTTTTATTTTTGATTTTATAACCACTTTGTAAAACACAGGCTTACTGCGTGATAACTAAAATTCAACTAAGCTGCATTGAAAATACAAAAAAATGTTAACAAACGCATGTTGCCCCACCTGTTCTGACATGTTTTGGCCAATCAGATGTCTAGAAACATTGATGGCGGGTTGCATTACGTTCAGCGTTCATCAAGTCCATTGGCATGTAGGACTCGTGCTGTTTTAGCACAGATCCGAAAATTAGCACCTGTATATTCCTCGGAAACCGTCGGACTGGCGTCATTTTTCGTCAGAAGATGTGTCCACTTTAGAACAATTGATTCCGTGCAAAAACTTACTTTTGAAAAAAAAATGGACTCGTGCTGTTTTTGAAACGAGTGATTCAATTGTTACCGTTCACTGATTTCGATTTTTGTGTTAGTGCCTAAGCCACACGTGGTACTTGAGCGTCGACATGCAGCTATATTTGATATCGCCCTTGATTCTGCTGCCGCTGTGGAAACAGCCCAAAATGGGAGTCGCTTTCTTGGGCCTCTGCGTGTCGGCTTCCATTGTCGTACCATTTTATGTTGCGTACGAGAAGCAACTGATGGGAATGCCGGGGATATTTCCGTTGGAAGGAACACTGTAATAAAAAAGAAACATTAATAGGAGTTAAAAATCCTAAAGTCATGAATGGTTTGCTGATTTAGTACGATAAAGTTATTGTGCACTGCTTAAAACAAGAAAAGATCACGTAGTCAACCTTACCTAGAATAATATTGTTTTCTTCTTTTAAGCATACATTCCATATGTGATAAACTTTCTCATTACATGTAATTACAAAAATTGCTTTGAGAGAACACAGTGTGCTTGAGGTGGAAAAATTATGATGAAAATGAGTCCAAAATCGGTTGCGCAGGCTGATTCTAGATTAAAAGTATATTAAAAATTTATAAAATTTAAAATCGTAGCTGATCCCTTTCACGTTTTATCCACATTTTTGGATGTTAACCCTCTGCAATACAGTAAGTCGTATACATCAACTTTTTCTTGGAGCCCTTAGCACTTTTAGAAATAAAACTATCGTAAATAAGTTTATTATATCTTGTAAATATAGTTCTATAATTCAAAAACTTACTCGACAATATTCTATTACTAAAAATTAAAATTAATTTTATATTTATAAAACACTTGGAAATTATCAAAATCCAAAAACTGTATTTTCTCGTACAAACATAATTTAGTAAAATTTAAAATGTAGTTTTAAAATCATAAATTGTTTTTATTTGAAAAAAAATTGAATATTTTAAACCACTTTTAGCTTACCCCAGGGTTAACGACTTCGCCACAGGAACTGAGCCAAGAATTAGGAAGCATTGAAAATCTTTTGGAGACTTTAAAAATTCATGTGATTCTTGCACATGTAAAGGAAAGTTCGCAATATATAGAAAATGGTTTCGGTTTAGGGTTTTGGTCAGAACAAAGTGGCGAAGCTGTTCATCGCAAATTTTTAAAAACCTGGGAATCCTATAAAATAAATAATGTTCATGATGAGTCTTATGGACCAAAATTGCAAAAAAGCAGTTACTGATTTTTCGTCCTTACACCTCTAATTTAATTTATTATTGTCTCATTACTTATTTGTACGTGTAATATATTTGAATACTTAAAAATACATAACATAAAAAGAATACAAAAAAAATTAAAAACATACAAAATATACAAAAAAAAAAAAAATAAAAACATACAAAGAATACAAAAAAAAAACATGGGGTCGTCGTTACATTCGTCGTTAACCCTGGGGTAAGCTAAAATTGGTTAAAAATATTCATTTTTTTTCAAATAAAAATAATTTATGATTTTAAAATTACAATTTAAATTTGACTAAATTCATAACGAGATTTATTATGAGCTTTTATACTTTCTTAAAAAATAAGTTGAAAATTTATGTTTGTACGACAAAATACAATTTTAGGATTTTGATAATGTCCAAGTGTTTTATAACAAATGAATTTTAATTTTTAGTAATGGAATATTGTTGAGTAAGTTTTTTTAATAAGAATTGTATTTACAAGATATAATAAACTTATTTACGATAGTTTTATTTCTAAAAGTGCTAAGTGCTCGAAGAAAAAGACTTACTGTATTGCAAAGGGTTAAAATCCATAAATGTGGATAAAACGCGAAAGGGATCAGCTACGATTTTAAATTTTATAAATTTTGAATCTACTTTTAATCTAGAATCAGCCTGCGCAAACCGATTTTGGACTCATTTTCATCATAATTTTTCCACCTTCAAGCACACTGTGAGAAATAATACTTTTACAAACCACAAGCCATTAGATTATTTGTATTATAACTTTAGAATTGTCTAATCTTTATTAAATGAATTTTAATTTTCAGGAATCGTTATACAGAGTATTTACTAGACTATTATTATCGAACTCACGCTAGAGCAACACCTTGGTTTATAGGGGTGCTCCTAGGGTACATCCTCTACAGAGTAAAATGTGAGAACCTAAGGAAACCCGAAATAAAAAAGGTATTAAGAAATAGAGAATATTGACAGTTCACACTTATAGTGACAGTTATACAAAAAAGCACCCGCAACAAGAAACGACATGTCCTCAAATTTCCATAAACCACTTCTTCTTCTTCGTTTTTCTAACGCACACCATATGATATATTAACGTCTTTTGTTTTGAGGGTCCTCCAATTGCTAGGAGCCTTTTTTATATATTTTTTATGATGTTTATGATATCATTCATTTTTTTCTCTTCTAGATAGTTCAAGTTATCTTATGGATTACATGCAGTGTAGTGATGATGATTTGTGTATATGGTGGGCATGTTGTGGAGAAACGACCTTATAATAGGTTAGAAGACTCCTTATTCATAGCTTTAGTGAAGCCAGCGTGGTCACTTTGCATAATGTGGATAATATTGGCTTGTGCATTAGGTTATGGAGGTATGTTATACAAAAACAGACGCATACATTATAATGCATATTTTTATTTACTAATTAGTGTATATAAACAAGAAAATCTTTTGTAGGCCCGGTGAATTGGATCTTGTCCCATTCAGTCAACCAAATATTTATTACTTTTACATACAGTATGTATATTGTTCATTTGCCAATAATATATGTCGTCCAGTATGCTGCAGACACCATTAAGCTAGTACACTTTAGCGTCTTCAGTTTGGTTAGTACCAAATAACTTAAATAGACTTAATAGTTTGTCTTATTTTAAAAATGGATTAGAACAAAAAGTTATTTCATAAGTTCTTGCAATTGATACACCTGAAAAAAAAATATATAACGATAAATCTGGTAAAACTATTACATTCTGTTTTTGTAAAATTGTCACCACTGCATTCTTAAAATAAATATTTACATCTGTTCTAGGTCTGGTCTTCCTGTTACATATTTGTTTTAAGTTTTGGAGTCTCTGTTATTTGGGTTTTAGCCTTTGAGTATCCAGCAGCTATTTTAGAGAAGTATATATTAAAGAGGTAATAGTTAATATTGTACATATACCTATTTTTGATAATAAAAACTTTAAAATTGTTTTATTTTTTTATAATGTAAAAGTAGAGTCCATCATCGATGATACTTTACATCATCACCCGACAGAAATTAACATTCTTTCCCCAGGAATCATTACTCTTGTATCAGAGGGAAAATACACGACTCAAAGGAGGAATCAAACTGTATGACAGGTGCCAATTGCCACAGGCGGAATTCGAACCCCCGCTGTCAGTAGCACTGAGCTATCACTGCTGTCAAATTGCTTTGTATCATAATTAGGGTTCGGAATCCTTGGCATGAATGGTCAGTGGCGTATGTATGCAAGGGCAAGAAATACACGCGTATATAATTTACAAGGCTCTTAAAAAAATACGGTTTATACTTTCATTATCATATAGTTTTAGCAACGGTATGCTATCAGGTTTTGCTTCAGACTTAGACACAGCGCAACGGATACTTTTGCAAAACTTCAACACGTCTACGGAGACAGTGTTTTTTCAACAACCTTAGTTTTTCGGTGGTTTAAGGCATTCTCAGAAGTAAGAGAGTCGATTGAAGATGAACCACGCAGCGGCCTTCAAGGCCTTCATCTTTAAGAACCGATGAAAATGTCGATAGAATCTTGTGCGTTCAGATTGTCTTCGAAAAAAGATCATGCGTGTGAGACCAAACATCAAGAATAACTGGATGTTGTATCATGACAAAGCTCCTTGTCACACAGTCATTTCAGTTCCAGTCCAGTCAGTCTCCTTATTCGCCTGACTTGAGTCCTTGTGGCTTTTTTCTCTTCCCAAGATTGAAAAAATCACCTCAAGGGACGGCATTGTGGGACCAAAGAAGACATTCAAACGGCTGTAACCGACTAGTTGAAGGCTATTTCAGTATATGAGTTCCAGCACTGCTATGAGGAATGGAAGAAGCGTCTCCAGCGCTGTGTGGCTTCCGAAGACAGTTATTTTGAAGGCGACAATACTGAATTGTAATTCTATTGGAATAAAACAATTTTAAAAAAACAGTCTCATTACTTAATTTATACACCCCGTACACTTCATATCTCCTTTTGTTAGGTAGAACAAAGGTAATAAACTCAAGGAAATGTTTCATATGAATGTTTAAATATCCTTGAATATGTTTATTTACAAATGGAAATATTATAAGCCCGACTGAAGTAAAGACGGCTTAGTAATATTATTGTTCTTGCTAATGCTCTCCCACTGCAGCGACCAAATCCAACACAACTAATTATTAAGTTCTGGTCTTTCTTGATTTAGCATTCGTTACCCATGGCACTAGTTGCTGGAATTACAGTTGGGCAAACAAGTTGAATAATTAGATCCGCTAAGACGCTTAAACACAAATGAAAGTATACAGCGGGAAAGTTGGTTTTAAGCTGGACTATTTAGCGAGATAAATAATAGAAATTAAATAGAAACTTGGAGTGGAGTAGCCATGGAATATAAATGTTATTCATTTTTAATTTCATGTAAAAAATCTACGGCAACATTAAAAGTAAAACATATTTTAAAGTTTAAAGTAAATATGTTACGTAAATACTTTGTTCATTATGGAAAAGTTAAATCTTTTTTTCTTTAAAAAGTTAGATCTTTTTTTGTGATCTTGTTATTTCAACTTTGTTTAGTTACAAGTGGGTACTTTTAATGTATCTAACATACACTGTGTTCATTATTCAACTTATCATCCCCTATAATTTGAGAACAGAAGAGGCAGAGTTAACAAAAACTTTTCTGCTGTCCTCCTTATTGCAAAGCATAAGTGACTTGAAAATTATTTAAAAGTTATACAGGCCCACAAAAAAAATGTCTGGTTCTGGGATGGAGACTAACTTTTTCTTATGTATTTTGTGCCGCTGAATCCGAATTCATAAAAAAAAAATAGGGGTTCCTCAGCTAATTTTGAAGATCAAAATTCAAAAAACTGTCAAAAATGACGTGTTTCGGTTGTAAAAACTTGAGAAGACCAAAAAAATGCCCACAAAAAATGTGTCTGGTTCTGGGATGAAGACTAACTTTTTTCTTATGTCTTTTGTGCCGCTGAATCCCAGAATATTCCCAGATTTCCGCTCTCAGAGATACAACAATCTTCAGATTTGTCTTCAGCTTGCTGTTGTTTCAAGTTATTTTCGTAGTCTGAATTCCTGAAAGTCAAATGCAAGTATGTTCATATGATTACTAAAGAGTTTCCACTTAGTCTTGATTTTAGACTGATTCGATCCACGTTATTCAAGATTTTACCGTTAAAAACGCAATTTTTACATATTCTTGAGGATGATCTTTGAAATTCACTTGTTAAACCAAATTTTTCATAACACATTCGGGTTTAAGAAATTAAGATACATAGGAATACGGTATTTTATATGTGACGCGAATCATATTCCCATTTATTTAAAGCTTTTATTACAAAAAACGTCGTTTTCAGCAGTTTTTTGAGGTTATCTCCAAAATTCGTTGGTCAAACCTCTTTTTTCATAGCAAATTCGGATTCAGCAGGCCAAAATACGTAGAAACAAAGTGTTTTTGTTGTGAAGCAAATATTTTTTTTGTTCTTCTCAAGCTTTTACCACCGAAACACGTCGTTTTCGACAGTTTTTTGAGGTTATCTTCAAAATTAGTTGCGGAACCCCTATTTTTTATGACGAATTCGGATTCAGCGGCACAAAATACATAATAATAAGTTAGTCTTCATCCCAGAACTAGATACTTTTTTTGTGGCATTTTTTTGGTTTTCTCAAGCTTTTACAACCGAAACACGTCGTTTTCGACAGTTTTTTGAGGTTATCTTCAAAATTAGCTGCGGAACCCCTATTTTTAATGATGAATTCGGATTCAGCGGTACAAAATACATAAGAAAAAGTTAGTCTCCATCCCAGAACCAGACACTTTTTTTTGTGGGCCTGTGTTATTTATGGTTCTTCGTTTAGTGGTGCTGTTTTATAAACTACTTATTTCAGATAATCTGATAAGAAGAAGGCATAGGGACTAAGATCAGGGAATCTTGAAGGCCATTCTGTCGGTCCTCTTCTTTCTATCCATCTGTCAGGAAATGTGCCATTCAACCAATCCCGTACAGGTCAAACGTAATGCGAAGGCGCACCATCTTGTTGAAAGTGGAGTAGGCCTTCCTGGAGGAAAGGATTGCCATGTTGATCAATTTGAATTTCTTGTGATTCAGTGATTATTACGTTAAAAGTCTCGAATCATATTTAAATAAACTTCCACAGTGAGATTGCCGTTTATGAATAAAGGACCTATTAGGGTAACGCCTAAAATTCCCGCCTAGACATTTAATTTTTGTGGGTGCTGAGTATGGCCTTCCCTGAGGAGGCAAAGGTTTTCATCGGACCAATAACGGCCATTCTGCTTATCGACTTGACCATTTACTAAGGAAATACATTCATCAGAGAAGTTAATATTTTTTAGGGGATTGGGTGTTGTGTTAATACATTCTGATATTATTTCACAAAGCTGCAATATTCGATCAGAGCCATCTTCGTACAATTCTTGGAGTATATTTGCAATTTGTAGGGATGACACTTACTAAATTTTGTTACCTTATGAACTGAGCCAAAAGAAAGTCTAGTCTTAAAAACAGCATATTTGTAGATTGGTGATTATCGTGAAAGTTTACCTTATAAGAAAATTATTTTAAATGCTTGCAAACGTTACAAATAAGTCAGTTATGTACAATGGGACTTCGAGTGATGCTATTACAAGATATGTGACAAGAACGTCTTCCCTTATAGGACGCTTACCCTGACTTCTTCCCATTTAGAGTAACTAATCCCCTTTTCATTTTGAAAGAAATATATTTTTATAATCAAGCGTAGGTACATGGGTTGTATTGTACAAGGAAAATCTACTTCCTTAAAAAGGCGTTGAATCAGTTCAAAGGGATATTTTCTGAGCTCCGTATTGTAAGGTTATTATTTCGGCGGCTTTGTGGAGGTAACAAAAGAAATATTTTTGCCGAATAAAGCTATTCAGACGTCTGCTTAGCAGATGTCAAGAAGAAGCCTATATAAATGCGGAAAATTCTAAAATTATTTCGATGAATGCGACTACAAAGCCATAAAAATATATGAGGCATATGGAGGAAGTTAGGCATAAGGTCACAGCAAACATAAAAATGAAACAAGTTTGGCATTAGGGTTGGATTTATTTTTTTTATAGTAATAGAAAACAGTTAAGCTCAAGAATCGTACAGTGTGCGCCGTAGTGTGTCCAGCAAATAGGATTTTTTTTTATCTGATTGGTTCTAGAACTTCTCTAAATAAAGTGCTCGTCAAAATTAGTGAAATATTTTTTAGATTACCACCATTTGTGTTCTAATCGAGTTAGAGACTTGCGGTTTTTAATTTTCGGTAGACTGATTTTATGAATTCGGTAGACTGATTTCCAAGTCGCTATGTTGTGACATAGCGACTTGGAAGAGTTTAAGCGTCCTCAGGAAACATATATGAGTCACCCCACGCATCAAGACCTGCTTACAACCCCTTAGTGCAGCAAATTTTCAGGGGGTGGGTTGGAGTTTTAATATCACTTTTGTGTGTTTCGCCAACTTCGAGAGCCTTCAAGTAATGCCATGACATGAATTCGAGACAAAACGACATCCCACGCAGCCATCTACAGGAGCGGAACCAGGAGGGGTGAGTGGGAGGTCGGTGTGGATGTGGCCTGGAGGGGTGCTTGAGTTGTCAAAGGGTGAAAGTGAGTTGCGGCACCCCACACCAATTTATTAGGCAGCATTGGGATCAATGGATTCGCCCAACAGAGGTGAAACCACGCAAAACCCTGCGTAAATGCAAAGGGGTGGATTAGGGGGGTCTGGAAATGGGTTGAAGAGATGGGACAGCAACAAAATACACAGAACTTATTGAGGAGGTCTTAGGCGCCGTTCATACCAAGGTGACATAAGATAAGCGATATATCTTGAGGGATGTATTGCGACGATATATTGCTAGGATGGTTCATGAGAGCGGGCGATAAATCGGCGCGATCTGGGCGACAAAAACGTGGGGGGATAACAATTCTCACGACCCCAATCACAAATCTCAAGTGAGGAAGACGTAGTAGTGGCTTATTGGTACAGGTGTCGGATGAGAAGAAAAAGAAAATACTGGGTACATCCCTACAATCTTGCTAATGCGCACCATAGCTCGGCTATTGTTTCTCGAGAACTGTCGCTGCATGAATCAAAATTCAGGGAGTTTTATCGAATGAATCCCGAAAACTTTCATTTTCTGAAAAGTCTAGTGTCACGAACCCTTGAAAAAAAAGATACACACTTCGGGAAAGCTATTTCTCCAGATGAAAAACTTCTGATTACTATAAGGTACGTAGATATGAATATAAACAGTCACATCTGACAGAATCGTTACATCTGTCTTACTGTATGCGGCAATGGTATAATTCCAGATGCACAGGTGAGCTTTCACCAAATTAATGACAGAAATTACAGAAGAATTGTCTTCTCTTCTTGATGTCATGTTCACAGTTCGAAATATCGTACGCAACTAATCGCTGAAGAGACCGGCAAGTCGTACCTCGAGAGATATGTCACTTACGATATGTTGTGCAATCGCGCGGCTGTGAACCTTTTTTATCGCCTCCCTTTAGATTTCAGGTATATGTCTGTGCGTATCGCGTATCGTATATCGCTTACGATATATCGCTTATCTTATATCGCCTTGGTATGAACGGCGCCTTAGTGTGTGCCAGGATAGAGTTTTTACCCGACATCATCCTTCTTAGTCCATCCTATAGGTCCCTGAAATTGCCCTGGAGTGGGTACTGGAACCGTCGGCGTAGAAACAAAAAACTGGACGTTTTCCACGAAACACCGAACTACTACACTTTTCTCGACGCGCGTTTCGCCAACCAAGTTGGCATCTTCAGGAGAAGATTAAAACTAATAAGAATTTACGCAGTTAAAACTAATTTAACTGCGTAAATGCAAATGTAGGTTAGAATTTAGTTTTAATCTTCTCCTGAGGATGCCAACGGTGGAAAAGTGTAGTAGTTCGGGTCGTGAAACGTCCAGTTTCCTGAAATTGCCGTCAAAATCTTGCTAATTCAAGAAATTTGAATTCAAGAAATTTGAATTAGCAAGATTTTGACGGCAATTTCAGGAAACTGGACGTTTTCCACGAAACACCGAACTACTACACTTTTCTCGACGCGCGTTTCGCCAACCAAGTTGGCATCTTCAGGAGAAGATTAAAACTAATAAGAATTTACGCAGTTAAAACTAATTTAACTGCGTAAATGCAAATGTAGGTTAGAATTTAGTTTTAATCTTCTCCTGAAGATGCCAACTAATTGGCAAACGCGCGTCGAGAAAAGTGTAGTAGTTCGGTGTTTCGTGGAAAACGTTCAGTTTCCTGAAATTGCCGTCAAAATCTTGCTAATTCAAGAAATTTGAATTCAAGAAATTTGAATTAGCAAGATTTTGACGGCAATTTCAAGAAACTGGACGTTTTCCACGAAACACCGAACTACTACACTTTTCTCGACGCGCGTTTCGCCAACCAAGTTGGCATCTTCAGGAGAAGATTAAAATTAATAAGAATTTACGCAGTTAAAACTAATTTAACTGCGTAAATGCAAATGTAGGTTAGAATTTAGTTTTAATCTTCTCCTGAAGATGCCAACTTGGTTGGCGAAACGCGCGTCGAGAAAAGTGTAGTAGTTCGGTGTTTCGTGGAAAACGTCCAGTTTCCTGAAATTGCCGTCAAAATCTTGCTAATTCAAGAAATTTGAATTCAAGAAATTTGAATTAGCAAGATTTTGACGGCAATTTCAGGAAACTGGACGTTTTCCACGAAACACCGAACTACTACACTTTTATCGACGCGCGTTTCGCCAACCAAGTTGGCATCTTCAGGAGAAGATTAAAACTAATAAGGAATTTACGCAGTTAATACTAATACTGGGTAAATGCAAATGTAGGTTAGAATTTAGTTTTAATCTATGGGGTTTAAGCCATGGGGTTGCTTTTTGGGGTGTAGACGGTGAACCATTTAAATCACAGCGGAGCAACTTCGGGGCATTAAAACCAAAACTATAGCCTACCGAAAATTAAAAACCGCAAGTCCCTAACTCGAATAGAACGCAAATGGCGCTAATCTAAAAAGTATTACGCTAATTTTGACTAGCAGTTTATCACTAAAATTGTCCAATCTGAGCATTGTTGGAGTGTTTATGAGGGAATTCTACAAAAATATTCTGAATCTACACTGTGCCTGTGAAAATAGCGATCGCATCTCGGCTTTTATTTGAAACGTTTCAGGAAGAGATTTTCCACGGAATATTAATAATTAATGGCATCCCTCTTAAAGGAGCCCAGTCGACTACAATGAGCTGATTCTAATGCGCGGGCAGGTACCCCGATGTGACAAAGAATCTCTTTCCGCATGATGAGCGACTCTGCTACGAACTTAAAAGAAAACTTCAGGAAGCTGTCGGACCCCCTAAATCCGGCAAAAGGAGCGCCCGCGTGCATCCAGGGCCGGCCTAGGGCAGATCCTGTGTCCGTTCTTTTCAACAATCACATACTGCTCGCATTACAGGTCTGGGGACACGAGTTTAAAGCATAAAAAAGGGTTTAAAATAGTAAATAGTTCACTTGCATGGTATCGTATTAAATATTTTGTTCAGAAAATAATCAGAATGTGCATTAAATACGAGGCGCGTTCATAAAGTAAGGGCCGTTTGGACACAGAAAAAATTTACTCATAAGAAACAAATTTTATTCTCATATTTAGTTAGGTACAATCTTACTTTACTTCTCTACATAATCGCCGTTCACTTCTAAGCATTTTTCGTACCGCTGCACCAGCTTCTTTAACCCCTCTGCATAGAAGTTTGCCGCCTGAGACTTGAACCAGTTGACAACGGCGTTTTTGAGTCCCTCTTCGGTTTCAAAACGTTGTCCACCGAGCCACTGTTTAAAATGCAAGAAGAGGAAGTAGTCGCTAGGTGCAAGGTCGGGACTGTACGGTGGGTGGTCAGAAAGTTCCCAACGAAAATCTTGAATTTTTTTCATTGGTTTTGGCAGCAGTGTGAGGACGCGCGTTATCGTGGAGGAGGATTATGCCAGATGACAGTTTCCCGCGGCGTTTGTTTTGGATCGCACGTCTCAATTTTTTGAGCGTTTCGCAGTACACGTCAGCTGTAATTGTTGTCCCACGTTCCATGAAATCAACCAAAAGAACACCGTCTTTGTCCCAAAAAACTGTAGCCATCAATTTTCGACTTGTGTACTGAGTTTGCTTAAACTTTTTCGGTTTTGGTGAAGATGAGTGTCGCCACTGCATCGATTGCAGTTTTGTTTCTGGGTTGGCGTAGGATACCCACGTCTCGTCCCCAGTAACAATGTGAGAAAACAAATTATTTCCATCTTGTTGATAACGGGCCAAAAACTTTCGTCCACTAGACATTCTTTGCTCTTTGTGGTGGTCGGTGAGCATTTTTGGTACCCACCTTGCACACAATTTGCGGTATGCGAGGTTTTCTGTGACAATATTGTAAACAGTAGTGCGTCCAAGTTGAGGAAATTTGTTAGCCAGGCCACTAATCGTCAATCGACGATCAGATCGCAGTGTTTGGTCCACTTGTGAAACGATTTCATCGGTCTGGATACTGGGCCTGCCACTCCGCTCTTCGTCATGGACATTTGTTCGGCCATTTTTAAAATCACGGCACCATTGTCTAACCTTTCCTTCACTCATAACTGTAGGTCCGTAAACCAGGCATAACTCCCGATGAATTTCAGCAGCCGACGATCCTTTTGCACATAAGAAACGAATCACAGAACGCACTTCACAGTTGGCGGGATCAACGATTTTCGCGGCCATTGTTCTTTGCATTCACGGACAACAATACGACTTCAGAATCAAAACAAATGACGCTGTAGCTTCGCAATGAGTCAGTAGATGGCGCTGCAGTAGTAAAACTGTGCTTCGAAGCGCCAATATTTATATATAAGCAAACGGCCCTTAGTTTACGAACGCGCCTCGTAATTCAGATCAAGTAGCATTTTAACCGTAAGTGTGAACTTTAGTCGTACAATTAACATTTCCAGAAAATAATAATTTTTGGAACAGAACTTTATTTCTCCAAATACGCTTGTTTGATATTTGGTCAGCACCAGAAGTTGCTAGCACTGTTGCTTCAGAGTGGCTGAAACAATGACCGGAATATATTTCTGAATTCGGTAACTTCAAAAATTCGCCAATTTTCAAGGTGATACTATACGAATTACTGGGGTGAACCAAACATCTCTTCCAATTTTTGTATATATTTTTTTCCAGTTAATTTCATGTTGAATAAAATCACTTCTTGAGAATCATTTTAAAGCTCTTGAATAGCTCTTTCATATGGTATATCAGAAATGATTATGTAATTTTCATTTTATTCGAATTAGAAAAATAATTGAAACAGTTGAAATTGGCAGCTAATTGCAATATAATTGGAAACAAGATTTCAACCCGACCTTAGCGTTATTTGATGAGCCAAACTCATCAAACGTATTACTTACTTTGAAATGTCACAATTTTCATTTAACAACATCGTTGACTTAATCGAGTAATAAGACTATAATGTTAAAGGCTTTTCTTTGACTTCTCTCCTCTGAAGAATGTTTTGCAGACAATGGTGCGTAACTATATAACAAAGGCGCAGAAAGGTGCAGGCACTACATATACCAGAGACGACTTAGAAAAAGCGTTATCTGATGTTAAGAATGTCAACAAAACGACTTGTGGAGATATTATTCGTAAGCTGTCCAAGCCGATTAAAAGTAGTTCAGCGCGTTATAAAGATATGATTGGCTTTAGCACTGATCTTTCAGATCTCACCAACTTATGTTAAGTTTTTACAGTTACATATTAAATAAAAATGCATTCTTCGTTTTTTACCTACTTTTAATACTTATGACGTTTATTTTTTGTTGTCGTAAATGTTGCCTCGGTATGAACGTATTTATTTGTTATTTCCTCAATAAATGTTCTTATTTTCTTTAACAGATGATCTTTTATTTCTCGTCCAAGCAACACCTACCTTCATTACATTGCCAGTTAATAAGAGAAAACCTTATTCTAGCTAATGTTGGGCATTTCTTACGCACTCTTTATTGGACACTAAAAAGGCCCAGATACCCCAGTTTATAATAAAGCAACAACATACATAAAAATAGGTGCATGGTCCAGTTACCCCTTTTACTTGGGGCAACTGGACCCTTGGCACAATTTTGAAAAAAACATTTTTTTTAATAATAAAGAGAGGTTACATTGTCCTGTACATACTTGTTAAAGAGGCAATGTTAGATTTCACTGAAAAGAAAAAACAAAATCACTGAGCGGATGTGATCCCTGTATATTTTAATTATAATTTACCAAAATCATAAGACGTTGTAAAACCATGGCCCAGTAACCCCGACAGACCTTATGACTGGACTAAAACAAAAAGAAAATGTGGGTAACTGTTCCTGGAGTGGGTACTGGAATCTTCGGCGTCAGTTTTAATCTTCTCTTGAAAATGCCAACTTAGTTGGCGAAACGCGCGCCGAGAAAAATATAATATGTAGTTAGTAGTTCGGTGTTTCGTGGAAAACGTCCTGTTTTTTGTGGGTAACTGTGGTAATTACAATAAAAAATTGGCTGGTCCTTATTTTTTTACCACACTCGTAATTTTAAAGACGTCATGGCTTTAATCCGTGCACTGGTTCCCTTCTCATACTCTCCCCTTCTCGTACTCTCCCGAGTACGGTCCTGTCCACTCGCGTCCGTATTAAAAAATAAGAGGAACTTTTTACGCTCGTTGTAAATCGCGTTTTGGAACTTTTAATACGGCGGCAATAAAAATCCTCGGCATTGTTAGGGGATTAGGCTCTCCCGTGAAACATAATTATTTTTTACGGGCCCAGCCTCAAATTTTACGATTATTGTTTACGGTTTCAGGGAGGGCGATGCCGGTTATTGAATCTGCAATATAATGCGAATTAATATGTAGATAACAGGATTAGGGAAGCTTCCTCGTTTTTTTTTATGGCGGTTGACAAAACTCGGGCAAAGTGTGTTTCGATATCAGGCATTCCCGCGTCTAAACAGATTTTTAGGTTTGACTGCCTTCACCCTGCTGTCCTGTTCGGGTCCATTTGACCCGAAATCATTTTTTTCTTTACCAAGACACTTTCACACATAAATATTAATTTATTTGAGAATTCTACAAGTTGATGACTTTGTTTTACAATCAATAGTGTTATTTTAACTAAGAAAATGTTAGGTATCGTAACTCGTATTTAAATTGAGGTATTTATGTTGTCGGCGTCGGTACTACACATTAATAATAACGTATCACACGTGGAAACGCCTTAAAAACTACGTTTTGCTGACAAGGTGAATAAATTCATCGGTTATTTCGAAGATTTATTTTATGAAGGTGCGAACTGGTATAATTGCAAAATAGAAGTTACATAGTGTAGTTTTAGACAACTGCAAAATATTCAAGTAGAAATAAAAAAATCTAAAAAAAAAAACATAAAACGTTCAAAACATTACTTTGTGTTAAAGAAAAAAATTAGATTGAAATATTTTTAAAGAAAATTACACATTTTTGTTTAAATGATGCAATATGTTACATTTGCCTCTTAAAGTGGGGGCAAATGTATTAATCGACTGTCATACGGACATATGTACGTTCAACATCATGTGTTTGTATGGGGCAACTGTAAAAAGATCATTATTTTCTGCACTTTGTTTCCTAATTTTAATTTTATTATAAAACGAAGGACTTATAAACTTTTGTATTATAACTACTAAAGATTATCAAAATTTAGCAACATATCTTATAAAAAGAACTCCCAAAAACATTTGCTATTATAAAAGGCTGCTGCAATAAGGCAGTGAGGTGCCCCTTGGTTCTCGAATGGAGATAAATATAAAAAGTAATTTGCGTTTTGGGGGTTCGAAATCAAGCAGGGCAAATCATCAAGAGTGACTTTTTCTGAGAAATCAAAAACACAAGATTTTTCCCTCTTTTAAACCCGATCCGGGGACAAACTGTACACAAATAATTCAAGACATGCGGGATCTATTTCACGGCATATTATGAGAATGTTTTCTTTGGTTCATCCTACGATGTCTCGTTCATCTATGTTCACCAACAATTGAGAAATGTCTCAAAAGAAATTGTTGCCAAAACCCGAGTCATCGATCGCGCCCGCACCGTTTCCGTTTCAGTTAATAAATTATTCGTCTGCTCTCCGTCACCGCTTCCCATGAAATAGTAATCTTAAACTTGGGGGCGCCCGAGCTCCCCCGCCTCCCCCGCCCCCCGAGTGAAATATCGGGAAAGTTCCGCCGAAACGCCGGACAAGGAGCGGGGCCCCGCCGGCGGATGTGCAGACGCTGCCGCCGCCGTCGCTAAAGGGACGCCGGAGACGCCCGAAACTAGACGTCCAATTCCAGATGCAATACATCTAAGTCTTAAGCAAAACGGGTGCGAATAAATATTCTTTATGTGTAGTAGGCGATGCTGCTTGCCTGGCCGCCCGAGCTTTATTTCGCGCTGGAGGAAATAGAGATGTGAGCGTGAGTGATTATACGCAAGCCAGCTGCCATTGGATCACACTAGAGATAGCACTAAAATATCAAAGACAGAGTCGGAGAGTGAATAGAGATTGGCCGTGTTCCAGGATGTCGAAACGTTTTGCGTTTTGCGAAACGGTAGCCATTTTTGTTGTGCGTGGTTGTGCGTTTATGAACACCGTGGACAGCAGCGAAACGATTTGTGTTTGGTGTTGAGAAATTAAGTGGGCATATGATAATACTACTTAATATATTTATTATATTCAACCTGGATGAAAAAGTTCTGTTCCACTAACTTCTCCATCGTCCAGTAGTATTTACAGTCGAGCTCCAAAATGTTTTGCACTACATTATCCATTTTTCATCATAACCTACTTTGTCCCATCAAAACACGCCATAACGGCCATGACAGTGTTTCGCAATATGGCCGACCGTTTCGCGAAACGCAAAACGTTTCGACATCCTAGAACACGGCCAATGTTTGTAAAGGGTGGGCCATATATTGGTTTCTTTTTAAATTGAGTGTTATTTCTACATTGCCGACACTGACGCACTTGATATTTAACATATATGTTTATACATATGTGGTGTCTAACCTTCGCTGTAAGAAATGGATCGTTTTACGCTTGGACAACTTTGGGAAATATTGAAAAATTATTTCTAAAGTGAATGCTGTGTTGCAGAAACAGTGAGAAAATTGAGAAAAAAAATGTTGGTCGAAATGAAGCTCCGTCAGCGCCTGGTGTAAGAAAGTTCTTAAGGAAAGTTCGTGCAACTGGCATGCTTATGGATAACAGAAGTCATCCAAGTGCTCGTCCGGTGCGCACAGCTGAAAGCTGCTGTTGCCTAAAGTGTGCATGAAAACCCAAGAACCTCAACTCGTCACAGAGCACAACAACTTAATGTCAGTTGCACTTCTCTGAGGAGAATATTGCATAAAGATCTCGGATGATTTGCTTACAAGTTGCAACTTACTCAAGAGGAAAATAACCATCCTCTTCGTTATCGCGTTGTGGGCTTTAAATAATAATACTCACCCTATAATTACTCCGAAGAGTAACCCCAAAGGTCCTCTCAGGGATCTGTGCGGGGAAGGGGTGGCTATTATTATTATTTGCCATGGCGCACTGGGAGCGACTTAAGATTATTTCGGTAACGCATTTGCTTTACAGTTCTGAGGAAACCCAGAAAACTCAGAACATTACCAAATCTAGGGCATGTGCGGTTGGATTGGCATCTATGCATCCACACCTATACATTAGTGTATTAGTGGTTGCATATCAAACCCTGACGGAGAAAGCGAGACAATTAAAAATCGCCACCCCAGCCAGGATTCGAACAACGCGCACAGAGGTATCGCGACTGGAAAGACGGCGCTTTAACCCACTCGGCTAACCGTGCCCCGTTGAGTTTGAAATGTTTGAAAATGAGTTTGAAAATGACGTCGATTTCAATAGAAAAATCATTTTTTCGGACGAAGCTCATTTTCATCTTGGAGAGGACATGTTAATAAACAGAACTGTAGGATTTGGGGTTCCGAAAATCCACACGTAGTCATAGAGAAGCCAATGCATCCTGCAAGAGTAACAGTTTGGTTTGGGTTTTGGAGTGGTGGCATCGTTGGTCCGTACTTTCAAAATGAAGATGGTAACAGCGTTACAGTAACTGGAATGCGTTACAGACATGTTATTTGATTTTTTGTGGCCGCGATTGGACGATTTGGACTTGGACGAGCTTTGATTCCAGCAGGATAGAGCAACGTGTCACACAAGCCGTGAAACAATCCATCTTTTGCACACTAAATTCGGTAACCGTGTTAACAGCCGTTTTGGAGACATTAATTGGCCATCGTGCAGCTGCGATTTAACACCGGTGGGCTATGTTTTATGGGGACATGTTAAAGACCGCTGTTACTCCAATGATCCAAAAACAATTGACGCACTGAAGGAAAACATCAATCGAGTTATTCGTGAAACAGAGAAACAAATAATCGAAAAATTACTACAAAATTGGGTGAAAAGAATGAACTACCGCCAAGCCAGCCGCGGTGGCCATTTAACTGAAATTGTTTTTCATAAATAATGGGAAGGTATACTTTTTTGAATAAAGCAACATCAATATTCAAAGATGTAGTTTTAATAGCAATTTTAAAAAGAAACCATCTGATGGCCCACCCAATATTTGGTAATTTTTAATTTGGTAACAAATGACTTACGAAACAATCTTCGTATAGAAACAAACCGCTGTCCATTATTAATGTAAAGCCGCGGACGTATTTCGGTTTTATTCCCAGATAAACTTTGTTTTATTTACTGCCGATCACGTGACTGATCCTGACTCGAGCTTTTGCTCGACGCTCGCGCTCATCTCTATTTCCTACCCAGTCGTTTACGCGATAGTTATGTCGAATTTTATGGCGGTTTTTTTAGTGCGTCGTCTCTGATTTCGGTTTTATTTACGACACGCTTTGTTTATTTCGGATTGTCTACCGCGCTGGCGTACGAGATGACTTAAGGTCCCTTTTTCGGTTTTACGACTGCATGTAAAACTGTTCGGCGGGAATCGCAGCAGGCCGGGGAAACTTAGTTCGCAATAAAGAAAGTAAAGGGTATAAATTGAGCATGTAAATTGTGGCCGTTTTTTATGTGGCCCGTAAAAGATTGAGTTTTCCCTTCTTTTTCGACAGGAACGACAGGAAACGAAGTAAAATTAGTTTGCTCTCATTTAGTGGCGTCGTGTCTTCCGCTTTCAATCAAGTGACATACGAAATTTGAGTGAATCGACATTGATGATTTTTGAGGTTTCTATTATCATTATGTGTTATTAACTGTTTTATTTAAGGGTCTTTCTACCTTGACAATGAAAAGAAAAATTGAAACATTTTTTTAGAGAAGGAATCAGGATCGTTTTGAAATTTTGCAGGTATATTTATTCACACTTTAAGAGTTCAAAAGTATGTATATCTGTATATACACGGTGGAGACTTTAACTTGAATATATTCGCTAGCGGGGTGGTGAATGATTTTTCAAAAAATTCCCGAGACACGTCAACTTTTAAATGTATTTACCTACATTTTGCAAGTACTATGAAAAATATAGCCCTTCAGGGGTGGCTGAAACCACCCTCGACATGATTTTTTCAAATGCAACCCTATGGCTTGTGACCCCTCATTGTAAAGCTGGTGGAAAGAGGAATCCAACGCACTGATCAACTTTTAATTTTTAGTATGTTTGTAGGGTTGCATAGGTACAATTAAAACAATTTAAAAATTAAATTTATTTTCAACGTAACAATTGGTCAAAATGTGCACCATTCACTTGTTGGCAGCATTCCAGTCTGTGGTAGGTTTCGTCCCTTACATTATGCAACATTTGCGGTGTTATTTTTCCGATTTCCTCTCTTATCCTTTCCTGCAGATCTGATATGTTGTTGGGTTTCTGAATGTAAACCCTACTTTTAAGATGTCCCCACAAAAATAAATCCAGTGGTGTAAGATCTGGAGATCTTGCTGGCCACTCAATATTACCTCGCCTCCCAATCCACCTACCGGGAAAAATTCTGTCCAGATACTGACGAACAATGGCAGCATAGTGTGGTGGGGCCCCATCTTGCTGAAAACATAACCTCTCGTCGATCAAGTTAGGGTTTAAGGGGTTTGGAAATAAATGACATGGCATTGGCATTAGTTCGTGCTGGAGTAAACGCAAGTATCTTGCTCCATTAAAAGTCTCATCAAAGAAAAATGGTCCTACAATCCTATCTTGTATTATTCCGGCCCACACATTAGTTTTCTGTGGGCGCTGAGTATGAAGTTCCCTCATCCTCTTCAGCCCAGTAACGACAATTTTGGCGATTTACGTGCCCATTTAATGTAAAAATAGCCTCGTCAGAGAAAATTATCCACTCTAAAGATAACTGGTTTTGATCAATACAAGTCATCAATAAATCGCAAAATTCCAACCGTCGATCTGGATCATCTTCAAGTAGCTCTTGAACAGCTTGCATTTTATATGGGCGTTTTTTCTCATATTTAAGTATTTTTAAAACTGTTTTGTGATTAAGATTACTATCACGGGCCAGTTGACGGGATGGAGTGATTGGATTTTCTTCTAGAGCAAGCAACAAATTCAACTTCGTGTCGTCATCAACAACAGCCTGCCTCTTACTCGGTACTTTCCTGACATGACCCATCCCTCGATATTGTGCCTCAATTTTACTAATGGTACCTTGATTTAGTGGTGGCAAGTCAGGATGCGTTTCTCGAAACAAGCGAACAACTTCGCATTGAGTTCGCGCCCTATCACCATATCCAATCATCATCAAAATTTCGATTTTTAGTGATTCAGTTAAATAAGACATTTTCACCAATTTGAAATAACACTTCGTTTCAAACTCTGAATACAGCATACAAACTAAATTACTCTTTGCGGCCGTGTAAAAACACTAGCAAAAAATAACAAATATCAGTTGTGGCAAAAAATTGCTTGGAATTTTTTGTGGGGACATATGAAAAGTAAGGTTTACATTCCAAAACTAAACAACACACATTTTGAGTACGAAATTGTTGCGTTAAAAATAAATTAAACTGTAAAATTACGTTTTAATTGTATGCAACCCTACAAACATACTAAAAATTAAAATTTGATCAGTGCGTTGGATTCCTCTTTCCACCAGCTTTACAATGAGGGGTCACAAGCCATAGGGTTGCATTTGAAAAAATCATGTCGAGGGTGGTTTCAGCCACCCCTGAAGGGCTATATTTTTCACATTACTTGCAAAATGTAGGTAAATACATTTAAAAGTTGACGTGTCTCGGGAATATTTTGAAAAATCATTCACCGCCCCGCTAGCGAATATATTCCAGTTAAAGTCTCCACCATGTATATATTAGTGTTTAAAAAAAAACGACTATTTTTTTTCTCAGAGAACATTGAAAAATCTTCAGAGTATCCCTAGAAAATGACCCTGTTAAAATATGAGCCCTTAATATTAATATTTAGAGGTGGCGAATCTCAATTTTCTATTTTCCATTTAAATAACATGGGAATTTTTTTCTGAACTTTGGAATTTTATTACTCAAGGAAGAATCGCTGGATAGTGATACTCAAGATAGATTTTTGTAGGAAATTGAACGCTCTATAAAAAAGGTCTGATTGAAGATTTGCGTGAGGCAAGCCGTTTCAGAGTTATTAAGAAACTATATCTAGTGTACACCAAGAACAGCTTTGCCCTCGAATTGCATGCTACGAATTTAGTGCAAGGTAAAACTACCGTATCCGAGAGATACCCAGAAACAAACAAGAACACACTATAGTTCTCAAAGCGTTCACGGCTGCATCTATAAAAGAAATGAGTACAATTTCAGGTATTGTCTGTTGCGGCCAGGGGCAAAGCTACTTTCGCGGACCTGTATTTTCATAATCTCGACTGTCAGCTGATTATTACATGTTACAGTAAACCGCATCGCTTGCTATATACGCGATGTAAAATAAATGCATAAGTGCATGATGTAACGGAATTCATACCGGCAGGTAATTATTTCGTCGAAAAATGAATGCGGCCGGCGAACAGAAACACTCGACGACCCCGAGCACCATCGGGGTGTGTAATATTAGATCGTAACGAACACCCCGGCGTACGCGAAACAAACATAAAACCGACGCGTACCGCTGTAATTGCAGCAAACACGGAGAGCCGGGGTTAACAAATGTGCAAGTGTCATTAACTCGAAAATGTGTTGCACATCGTGAAAAGTATAAATAACGAAGGGGCGAGCGCGCCCGCTTTGTTTCGAAATCCGATAGCGGGCGCTGCGTGATCATCAACGCCCAGTGGCGTTAGTCAGAAGAGTGTCGCGGGAAGGGTGGACACGATCTTCAGAGACTTATAGACAATTACGTCCAGTTTTACAATTGTCAAATTGTAAAACTGGGTTAAATTCAAAGTTTAATTAGGTAATTATAACTAGAGCTCGTAGGTTAATAATAGATTCCAGGACCGGACTTCACGCGACCGGAATATTGTTGTAACGAGCTATCCAAAAAAAAACTCATCAAATCTGGCTATGAACGAGAGAAATTCAAATAGCTGTTATGTTGAAGCTCGAAACGAAACATTGTTGTCGTCGAACTTTTGCAAAATGACTGTCAGAATTGTAAAATAAATAATGGCTATCACACAATGTAACAGCCTTGACAATGAAATAAGATTTTTTTTGGTCGGCCTACTACGATGACGTATTTTTTTAGTATTAGTTAATCTGTGGTGATCGATTTATCATTCGTGTTACATGTCGGGACAGCATCCGTCACTGGTTACGGTGGAGCGTTGGATAATCAATTTTGCGGAACTGACTTTAGGGGCAGTGAACTGAGTTGTACCGCGTGTGACAGTGTACTGACGTGGAGGTAAAAACATATGTTTTTCAGCTTGTTGCTACAGACAAACATAAAGCTCGTGTAAGTGGTGGTGTGAGTGCGCGAGACAGATAAAGACAATTTAACGTGGCTTTAGACAAAATGACAGAAGCATATAATATTCCATTCGCCAAATTTGATCATCCTGAGTTCAGTTCAAGTTGTCCAGAACGCTGTAAGTAAATAGTACGTGAAGTTAGTTTACCTGCTCGTGTAAGTGGTGGTGTGAGTGCGCGAGACAGATAAAGACAATTTAACTTGGCTTTAGACAAAATGACAGAAGCATATAATATTCCATTCGCCAAATTTGATCATCCTGAGTTCAGTTCAAGTTGTCCAGAACGCTGTAAGTAAATAGTACGTGAAGTTAGTTTACCTGCTCGTGTAAGTGGTGGTGTGAGTGCGCGAGACAGATAAAGACAATTTAACTTGGCTTTAGACAAAATGACAGAAGCATATAATATTCCATTCGCCAAATTTGATCATCCTGAGTTCAGTTCAAGTTGTCCAGAACGCTGTAAGTAAATAGTACGTGAAGTTAGTTTACCTGCTCGTGTAAGTGGTGGTGTGAGTGCGCGAGACAGATAAAGACAATTTAACTTGGCTTTAGACAAAATGACAGAAGCATATAATATTCCATTCGCCAAATTTGATCATCCTGAGTTCAGTTCAAGTTGTCCAGAACGCTGTAAGTAAATAGTACGTGAAGTTAGTTTACCTGCAGAAACAACTGTTAGACGATTTTACATAGCACCACTGTGCGAGGACATAAAAAAAATATCGTCTCGGAATTGCACGATAAACCTACATGGCTTAGCGTTAAAGAAACAACGGATGTTCAAGGACAGAACATACCTAGCGTAGTGGTTGAGGGACTGAATGAGGCAAAAGCCATGAAAGTGTTTTGAAAGCTTCAAGGACAAATTCTAATTTAATCCACTTCACATGTTTGGCACACGGACTTCACCGAATTGCCGAAACTGTTACTCTAGTGTTGACAGCTTTGAATGTGATACAAGTGAATGTGATACAGGTATTTATGAAAATAAAATCCACAAGAAAAACTTTTTCGGGCGTTCTACCAAGGACACCACCATCAGAGCAAGCACCAGCGGAGCGTATTGTCACTCGTTGGGGCACATGGGTACAGGCAGCTATTTTAGGTGACACGCGCTAGAGCTTAACTCCTGAACATATGGAACTGTTATTGATCATTTATGGAAACTCAACTGGCAGTATAGAAACGTTATAGCATCGGTTACAGTGCTAATAGTAAGTTCTGTGTCTTGTGATTATGGTTCCTTTACCAATTAGTTGGGCTACAACAATCACATGTATAAGGTAACACCTGTTTAACATTTCGGACCGCATTAATACTGGTACCCTAGAGCCGCCCGTGGTAAAACACGGATCTATTATTAACCTTCGAGCTCTAATTATAACCTTGCAGATAATTGCGAATCAATTTTCCTCCCCTAATGACAGACGTGGACGGTATCGCGTATGCTACATCCCTTATTGTATTGTGCTATTTATATCTAGCACGCTCTTCTTTTTACTCATCTGTGATACAGTAGGTCTCGTTTTGTTTCGTTTGTGAATTTAGGTCTTGCACAAGAGCCCTTATTTAACTTCTGCGGCCGCCTGTACGGATTTCTAATGGGTCACTTTAGAAATTTTTCGTTAGAAATTTTATTTTACATATTGCGGCTACTTCATCTCGATTTGTTTCCTGATATAAAGTACCGTAAAAAAATCTGTAAAAATACTTATATTTATATTTAATTTAAACGACAACACGATTTCGTCTAATTAATCACTGAACAATTACATATGGAAGTAGTAATTCCTTAGGCAACAGTTTTGTTATAACATATCAAGTTTTAACCAGTTCACTGCTATTGCATCGTAAACGTGCCAATTCTGGTATTATACAATCATCGTATATGATCGAATATAATTACTTTCTTAATTTTCTAGGGATTTGAACCAAACTTGGTATATATGTACTAGTTTCTGGGGGCACTGAATCCATATCTGGTATCACAATTATAAATGTCTTTAACCCCCTAGTGTGGAGCAAATTTTTTTTTTTTTTTTTGATCGGGACAGGAAATTGTTTTGATAAAGGTTTTTCGAGGTTGCTGATCATAGTTTTTGAAGTTGCTGGATCTAATCTAATCAGATTTTTAAATTTCAAAATGGCGAATCCAAAATGGCGGTCGAAAATTAAAATATTTTAGGCATTCTAGAAAAACTTCATGTAGGGAAGTTTTGACATCACTCATGACGAATCTGGGATCAAATTTTGAAAATTGATAATGGCGGATCCAATATGGAGGTAAAAAAATAAAAATATGGAGGTAAAAAAATTGTGTGAATTTGGAAAAAAGCAATTTGTATGGAAGTTTTTGAGGTTGCTGATTACAGATCAAAAATCATATTTTGAAAATTCAAAATGGCAGATCCAATATGATAGACGAAAGTGAAAAAAGTTTTTGAATATTATGTACAATGCTCATTCGAACATTCAATTTATCATTCGAATGCGAAACCAAGCTTGTACCCCCCTAGTCGAAAAAATTGAAGGTTTCACATGAGCCTCACCTAATTTTCCATTATTTGGGGGCAGTATATCAAAGAAATAACTCTTGAAATAAAATTAGAGACACAAAAAACCCTTGTATATAAAACGTGGAATGGTTAGGTATAGCAGTGAAAAAACTCGAAATTTCACCCCAACCCCTACTTTTCACTCTTCGGGGGTTGCAGGTCAAAAAAATAACTCTTGTGATCGAATTATAGACACAGACAACTTCGTATACAAAATTTAGAACGGTTTGGTAAAGAATTGAAAAAACGCGAAATTGCATCCTCAACCCATATTTTTCTCCAACTCCCTTCGGGGGTGACAGATAAAAAAATAATTCATGCAGTAGAATTAGAGACACACAAAAGCCTTCCATCCAAAATGTTAAACGGTTTGGCACAAAATTAAAAAAAACTCAAAATTTCACCCCAAACCCTATTTTCATCCTTCGGTGGTGGTAGATGCAAAAAACATCTTCGATCATGTACCAGTTTTGGCACGAACAGTGACACAAACCGTACCAGTGAACCCGTTCTTGTCAATTTTTCAGTTACTTTCGTTCATGTGGAAGCGAATGTACGCCGCTGGCACCACAACGGAGAGTGGCACATCGCGTATACATGTATTTATTGGGCACGGAACCGTTTGACGTGTTGATATAACGCTTCACCCTTCGCCTCTATATATCTCCACTTACTCGGAGCCATTGTGCCTCCCAGAACCGAATGCCACTTTTCCTGAATAGTCGTGGCGCGGCTGAATGCCTTTTGTTCCCCCCGCCCCGCGTTCCGTAATTCTCGCTGCGTCGCCTCATTATGCCCGTAATTATTACATCGAGATGTCGATGAAGTCCTGACAATGGAAGCCCTGCATCATAATATTAATAATAAATTCGCTTGTCTTGGAAGTGTTGGCGATAAACAATGGGAAATAAGCGAAACAGTTGACTCTGCGCGGTGCCGGTGGTTAAGATGTCGGATTTCCGACGCCGAAGGGGTTAACTTGAGTCGAAGAATTTATAGGGTGGCCAACGGAATGGCGCAAAAATTTATTTGGGTGGAGTAAATCTCTTATAGGTGCCACAGTAACTTAAGGGGACTAGGGAGGGTTGAAATTTCGAAAAAATCGATTTTCGGTTTTTTGCATATTCCGATACTGTGATCCTTTAGGAATATCTGCTAGTTTGTTTTTTTTTATTCCCAAAATTGAGGTCAAGAGAGCGTAAAACGTATACATACATAACTGAGTATTATTCTAATTTCTAGGGTTCTCTATGCAATATAGAGAGTAGAATTAAGTTTCAATTTGTAACGACACACTAAAGACGACCTAATAATAAAGTCGAAAAGTTTATGTTTCCGTACGACTTTTCTAACACAAATATTGTACCGAAACTTTGAATGCGATTTTCTCGAAACTACATTTTTTTGATGACGATATCTCGAGAACCGCAAAAGATATCAACTTCAAATTCATACAGGAGTTGTAAAACACTATGACGCATGAACTACACCTAAAATCAGATTGAAAAAAAAATGTTGCTACAATTTTATAATAACAAATAACTCGAATTTTTCCAAATTTCCTGTTTTTTGGACGCCATTTTGTTAATTTCATTTTTGTTTTCAATTTGTTAGGTATAATCAATAGAGGGAAGCCTAAGGAGAAGATATAGTTTTAGAATTCGCTAAAAACTTTATCCGTTCGACTGGAATCGTGAAAAACCGTGGATTCGACAGATTTCGTTATTACATTAGGACGCCGATATTATTGTTCTGGGAACGACTTTCAATTAATTTTCTCATATTATAATGTTATAATTAATACCCTTAACAGTAAAAAAGTTTTATATTTATTCGCGGCCTTGTTATAAACCATTAAACACGAGCCAACTTTTGCATTTTCAACCCTCCCTAGTCCCCTTAAATTAGAAAAAAATGGGTAGGTATGTAAAAGTTTTAGAAGAACAAATTAAAATCGATCTGTCGGCGTTTTCCCTAAAAATTAGCCATTTTGATATGAATTTTATTCAAAATTTTTGTCTCTCACTGTACATTACCAAATGTTGACGTCTTTGCTAAGGTAATAGAATAATGTTTGCCCTTTGTGTGGTTTTTTTGCTTAAATAAGATTTAAATCAATGTATTATTATTATTAGGGTTCGGAAATATGTGCTACAACGCAGGGTTCGGCACTATAAAACTCTATGATAATGAAAGTATAAACCGTATTTTTTAAGCGTTTTGTAAATTATACAGTAAGCGGCAGCCTAATGCGTACATAGGTGGATATTAAATACATATTAAATTATACATTTTTGTCATAGTTATGCGAATATACTACTAGCGTCTAGCCAGCACCAGGTCACGGGCGATCCGACCAATCAAACCGAAAATGAAAAACGCGCATGCTTCTAGACAATTTTACTGCTGACAAATAAAATAAAACTGTAAATCCTGTAATCAATTTTCATTAAATAATAACACAATTTTTGTCTGTATTTCCTTAAAAACTAAATTTTAATATCAAAAAATAATCAGGCTAAGTTAGTAAGGTGATTACTTTAAACCTTTCATATCAAAGTTTTGTGACTTACTGACCAAGTTTTTTACCGCTTTTACCGCGTTACACAGGTATTTCTCATTGGCCAGGATCACCCGTGACCTGGTACCGGCTAAACGCTAGTCGTTTGTTGTCGTACTTGTCGTTTGGTTAATTTATATTTTACGAACCCCTCTTAATTCACATTCGCTTAATTCACATCCTCTCTTATTTCACCACGTTTCCCCCTATTATGTCACGAAACCGTCCCGCTTAAGACGCCGCCTGTAAAAGTTTTAGAACTACGTTTGGAAATTGGATTCTCGCACGAATATGTACAATTTTTATTAAAAAAAATGATTGTGTAATACATATATTGATTTAAAAGAGGTTAGGTGTCTTTTAAAAATATTTAACCTTTAAAATATTCATTCAAGTGGAAAATTGAACTTTGTCACGCACGACTGGGTATACTTCCGTTGATTTTTTTGTTCAGTTGACTCATTTTTCGTTATAACAAGTGCTGTTGTATATCTCTAAATGTTTCTTTTTGCAGCTAAAACACGAAAAAGTTGACGTTATGATCGCGACTTAAGCGAGACTAAATTTCGCGACTTAAGCGGGACGATGATGCACGGATTTGGTGAATTAAGAGGGGTTCGAGTGTATATTAGTATGCGAATAGTTGTTCGAAGGAGATGTACTGGCGTATGTGTTTTAGCTTACACACATACGTAAAATCATTGGTAAATGACAATATTGATTGATGATACGCACTTTTCTAATCAGTCACAATTAACTCAAACAGCCCTACCGACAAACTTTCATACGCCTGCGCTAACGATTGGATTGCGATTGGTTCTCACCTCATGTTTACATCTACTGAACAAAGAAGTTAAATTATCAATTGCCCTTCATTCGGCTATGTACGCATTAGGGTGCCGCTTACTCTATACGCTTGTATTTCTTGTCCTGTATACGCACGCCACTGACCGATCCTACCAAGGCGCCAAGACCCACGTATGCGCAGTAGTACGCCATCCCGGTGCGGGAGGGTAGGATATTCTAACGCAGTTCAATACGCGAGACGTCAGACATTCCGAATCCTAATTATTATCATTATTTTGGTTTGAAAAACGAATGGACTAATTTGTTTTCTTACTTTGCGCCACTGTGCTCCGGTATGAAACGATTAAGTATTTCGAAATAATGAACTTTTCCACGTGAAATATGCGAACGGCAAACCGCTGTCATCTGTTACGGTTGAATAATTTGTTTAGTGAAAAATACGACACACAACTCCGTCGGTGAAATCCGCGTTGCGTTAGCGAAACGGACTGCAATCTCATTTATGTGTTTTGTTTCATGGAGGCAATTTTTTAGAACGCGTCTGGCGCCTTCGTTCCTCGGGAATGTGTTAGAGTGGCAACTGTCTCTATGGTTAATGTACGCTTCATTTTTTTAAAAGTACCACCACATTTATTTTTTAAAATCTTATGTACGGTTTTAAAATCATTATCTTTTTAATTTTTCTGGCTTTCCTTAATAGCTGCAGCTTTGGCCGGATTGAACTGTAAAATAACAGCTTTTATTTGCTGGAAATGTTCGGCATAGTAAAAAGCGGCTCCCAACTGCTGCTGTGGTGGTTCGGGAATACCAGAACATTTGCTGTGAAACTGGCGAAGACGTTTAGAAGATTTAAATTTTTTTTGTATTCGCATCGCTATTAATGCGTTAACGTTTCTCCTACAAAAGGATTTTCCAATAAGGGCGGGTCGATGTTGAAATGGAATAAAACAAGCTGTGCGTGAGGTATTAGCGAAATTCTTTTTTTATTTTAAACACCCACGTGTGCCATTATGTATGAAATATGACATTTTTCAAATGACCGCCGCTGCTTCTCACGGTGGTACGAATGCGATAGACTCAATTTTCAATGACTTTGCCGCATAGATCCAGCCTAATTTGAGCGATGGCCTGGGTTATGTTCACTTTGAGCGCATATTGCGGCTTATTGGCATACATCTGCGACTTTAGAAAACCCCACAAGAAACCATACCCTCAAATCGTTCATGAAGAATGTCCATATTGTCCATCGTGATGTTCGCTGTGTGGCACGTAGCGCCGTCCTGCTGAAACCACATGTCGTCTACGTCCATATCGATCAATTTGGACCAAAAGAAATTAGTTATCATTGATCTGTACCGGTCGCTGTTGACAGTGATGGCCTCACCAACGTCGTTTTCGAAAAATTACGGAATTTTTCTACCAAAATTGGGTCAGTCAGCGAACAACCGGCGTTGTCTATGGTCATTAACTTTGAGCTCCTGGGTCAGTTGGACCTTTTACGGGTGCAGGCCCAAGTACCGAAGCAAAATTCGCCAAGTTCAAGTCTGCGGAAGGCCGAGCAAGCGATCTGGCGTTTCTTTGACGTGCTGGTGTTGGCAGATTGTTTACCGAACCAGTCGTCTCGAATTTTATCTTTAATACCAATTTTTGCAAAAATATTTGAGGTGATTTTGAAATTACAAATAACAAGTTATTTAGAATTCAATAATATTTTGAATCAGTTCGGTTTTAGGAACAAAATGTCTACAACTCTCTAATAGAGTTTATTAACACGGGAAGGAAGACGGTCAATTTATCTATGCTAAACTCCTCGATTTAACGAAAGCGTTTGACTGTGTTTCTCACGATATCCTAATAAAAAAATTAAGACATTTTATAAACTCAGTCAAACCAGCATCGCCTTAATTACTTCATATTTTAAGGGCCGTTATCAATTTGTATGCTTCGATTATAGGATATTAGAACCACAGAAAGTCAAGCATGGTGTACCCCAAGGCTCAGTTTTGGGTCCTAAGCTCTGTCTAGTGTACATAAACTATTTACCGAAAATAGACACTATGGCAAATTTTATTTTATATGCTGACGACACTACAATAGTCCACAGAAATAACGAAATGAACAGATTGCTGTGATAGAAGAACACAATATATCACTGATGGTTGGTTCAAAGCTAATAAATTAACAGTAAACCAAGGGAAAGCAGAAAATATAATATTCACCTTAAAAAATGTTGACACCGATAAGAACGTGGAACAAACTGTATTAATTCCTAGGAGTATATATAGATAACAAATTGTCTTGGGAACATAATGTCAATTTCGTCTGTAAAAAAAGCTTCCAAAAACCTGTTTTTATTAAGAAACTTGGCTACCCAAACTTCGCAGACATTTCCACTCACAGCTTACTATGGTTTAATACATTCAGTTATATCATATGTATTGTTTGTTTAGGGCCATTCACTACATTGCTCCTCTGTTTTTGCAATGCAGAGAAAAGCTGTTCGATTTATTGTCAACTTAGGTTATAGAGAAGACTGCAAAGAAATTTTCAAGGAACTAAAAATACTAACCTTACCCTCCCTATACACACCTCAGTGTTTGCTACATATTAAAACTAATTTACATCTATACAAGCCTCGGAATCTAATTCATGAACGTCTGACCCGAATCTGAAATAACATTGATGTGGAATACCTACGCCTAACAAAAACCAGAAACAGATCAAATTATTATTCGGTGAAATATTTTAATGCACTACCCAGTGAGATCACAAACTTATATTTTGACCAGTACAAACAATTCTTTAAAAAAAATTCTAACTGAAAACCCTCAATACGAAGTTAATGATTTATTTCTTTTGGATTTTAGTACCCTATGATAATTCTAAAACTTTCATTTAAAATAGTAGCGATATACGTTTTTTGTATATATTTTTATTTTGTACTTTGTGTTATTTGTATTTTGTTTTTGTATTTTTGTTATTTTTATTTAAAAAATTGTATGATTTGACCTGTGTAAACACTACTAAGTGTATAACACCAATGTGTTTTTAGTCTGTCGTCTGCGGTGTCTCATTTAAAAGTATACGTTGCATTCATACAGACAAAATTGTAGGTGACCGATAGTCGGTCGTCTGCGGTGGGCCTAAAGGTTAAATTACTATGCTAAATTTGTGTTAAAACTGCGTTAAGGGGACTAGGGAGGGTTGAAATTTCGAAAAAATCTATTTTCGGTTTTTTGCATACTCCAATACTGTGATCTTTTAGGAATATCTTCCCGGTTGTTGTTTTGAAAGATTCTCAAAATTGAGGTCAAGAGAGCGTAAATCGTAGTATTGCGCGCGGCCGGCCGAACGGTCTGAGCATTTCTAGGGTTCTCTATGCAATATAGAGAGTAGAATTAAGTTTTAATTTGTAACGATACACCAAAGACGACCTAATAATAAAGTCGAAACGTTTCTCTTTCCGTACGACTGTTCTAACACAAATATTGTACCGAAACTTTGAATGCGATTTTCTCGAAACTACATTTTTTGATGATTTTACCACGATATCTCGAGAACCGCTAAAGATATCAACTTATAATTTATGTAGGAGTTGTAAAACACTATGACGCATGAATTATACCTAAAATCAGATTGAAAAAAAAATGTCTACAATTTTATAATAATAAATAGGTAACTCGAGTTTTTCCAAATTTATTGTTTTCTGGACGCCATTTTGTTAATTTTATTTTTGTTTTTAATTTGTTAGGTATAATCAATAGAGGGAAGCCTAAGGAGAATAAATATTTTTAGAATTTGCCAAAACCTTTATCCGTTCGATTGGAATCGTGGTAAAACCGTGGATTAGACAGTTTTCCTTATTACATTGGGACGCCGATATTATTGTTCTGGGAACGACTTTCAATGAATCTTCTCATTTTATAATGTTATAATTAATACCCTTAACAATAAAAAAGTTTTATATTTATTCGCGGCCTTGTTATAAACCATTAAACACGAGCCAATTTTTGCATTTTCAACCCTCCCTAGTCCCCTTAAGTACCCGAAAGTTGGATTGTTTCGTTTTCGATGGGCAATATTGTAGTATGTGACTGCTCTCGTATCTAATGAATTTATTCCAAACATCATAGCCTCACAGTAATCGAACGAAATAAACATATGTGACGTTTGTTTCTGTACCTATCCTTCTATTGATCGGGACTTTCATCCGTAGATAAAAAAACTGCCAATCTATTTCCTATTTGTCCGAATTAAGAATGATAAATTCGTAGGACCCGCATCGTCAGCTGGACACGTCAAAAAAAAACAGCGGCCTCCACTCGTCAATTATTTGCTACGTAACGTGATTTTTTTTTTATTATTTAGAGAAATATCAATTCATCAACGTCGGATTAGCCGATTCGGTCGACGGCTGGCCCCCGTTCCGATGGGGCCCCGGAACGATTTTGCGTCGGCTTGCAGCCGACACGTAATTTACTTGGCGGGGCATCGGCAAAAGCCGGGCCTTAATGTTTTATTTCCATAATAATGGCAATGGGGCTATTAAAAATTCAGACCGGCCGGTCCGGTTAATAATCGCTGTTATTGCGGGCGCGAGAGGTTCCGAATACGAGAGATGGAAAAAATCAGTGGCGGCTCATGACTTTTTTTTTGGGGATATATTTTGTAAAAATTTTTGTTTCCTAAATTTTTGTGATGGTAAACATTGGTCACACATGATCACATATGGCCAATTAAATATATTAAGTCCATTTGTCTAACATAATGTCCCTAATATATTTTATTGGTTCAGCAAAATCATCGGGAAGGTGTAGTTTCCGTCAAATTATTTTACAATAATTAAAAGATGCAGTGAAATAAAATACGGAATTTTGACAGGACTGCGTCAATTTAGATTTAACAGGCTGAAGTGATTACATTCATAATATTTTGTTTGCATCAAAAATGTAATTTACAAACACAACTAATATGTTTCTGACTTTTTGAATATGTCAAATGAAGGAGATACATTTTAAAAAATATAAAATCTAGACTTTGTTCAAGCATCTTCTCTACGATTTGAAAATAATACACAGGGCCAACACAATAATTTATTTAAAGTTAAAGAACCACTTGGATATTTGCAATCATACCACGTATTAACAAAACTACGAGCCGGCTTATCCTGGTTAATTAAAGTTTTACTTAGATCTGGCAGTGGTACTGGTAAATCTTTTACAAATAATTTATCCTCATAAGACAGGCGACTAAAGTACTTTATATGATACTCAACAGTATCATTGCAGGTTCGAATATTTATTTGAGTGTCATGACAACTCGTATTGTTATTTTTATGAAACAAACTGCTACACTCGCCAGTTACCTCCATTATAATTTTGTATAGTTAATTAAATAAAACGTTCAAATAATGACACGTAAGTAATATGGAACACTTTCAATAATTATCCCCTCCCTCCTATACCACTCAAAACGATCAAAAAAACCCGGCAAGAATGTTGGAAATTTTTTTTCAACAAAAATTTCCAAAATACAGGACAATAAAAGACATTAAATTTTAGGGCTTAGGTTATTAGGTTCATAAAATCAAATAACTCGCTTTCTGCGCTGTCATGTGTGAGAGGTGGAAGGTGGGCGTGTTTGCCTCCGCTATGCAGTTTTTTAAATGACCTTTAATGCCACTGGAGTTAAGGATTAAATTTGTTAGCAACTCAGGTAGTTGCGAAGCTTCGTGCTTCCCTATTCCTTATAAATACATAGGTGAAAACATTGGCATCGGAGGCTTGCCACCACGGCGATAGACTAGGCGCTGGGTCGTTTATAAGGGCTAATATGTTGCAAATAATGTTAATATTTTTATTTTTATAAAATCATTTTTTACCGGATATATGAATTTAAAAATGGAAGGTAATTAAAGTGGTATAGATAGTATATTAAATTTTAATTTTATTATATAAAATTAAAGTATAGTAGGTTTATATAAAAAACTTATTTGTAATTACATTTGTAATTCACACAGCCGCCACTGGAAAAAATGGAAGAAAACTGCGAATATACAATCCGTCCCAAAATAGTTATGCAGGCATTGGTATCTCGGTTATCGTTGGAGATTGAAAGACGGTTAAATGAGATAAGTTTTAGAGGACTTTACGAGGTGTGTAAATGAAGTAATGAAACTGGCAACGTAGCGCCCGATCTAGCAAGACTGCGGAGACAGGACTTGGAAGGGTTGTGGTTTTAACATGTAATGTACCTCCAGTACAAGTTTGAACTTGTTAGAGGCATTTGTTTGTTCTTTGTGACTGTTTTCGTAAACCGTTTTTTTCTAGGGCGTTTTAAAAATGAGTGACGTTAATTTGGAGCAACGGTGTGCTGTCAGGTTTTGCTCCAGGTTTGGACACAGTGCAACGGATACTTTTATAAAACTTCAACACACTTACGCAGACAGTGTTTTTTCAAAATCCCAGGTTTTTCGGAGAGTTAAATTTGAATCACACCACTGTTTATCAGATTTTGACTAACGAATTGGTGATGAGAAAAATCTATGCAAAAATGGTTCCAAAAAACCTTTCGGAGGAACAAAAGGACAACAGGAGAGAAAGGTGTCTTGACTTTTTTTGAATCGATTGAAAATTATCCCCATTTTATGGAACGTGTCAATACTGGTGATGAGACTTGAGGTGATGAGTGTTTGAGTACGACCCGGAAACCAAGCGTCAAAGAATGGAATGGCACACATCAAGCTCTCCAAGATCCAAAAAGCAAGAATGAGCAAGCCGAACATCAAATGCATGCTGATTTGCTATTTTGATAGACAGGGAATTGTCCACGAAGAGTTTGTGCCTCCACGCCAGTACACAGTAAATTTACACTTTTACAGAGAGGTCCTTGAAAAACTTAGAACAAGGGTCATGCGTGTGAGACCAAACATCAAGAACAACTGGATGTTGCATCACCACAATGCGCCATGTTACATAGCCATTTCAGTAAACGAGTTTTTAGCCAGTAAAACATTCATGTGGCTCCTTAGCCTCCTTATTTGCCTGACTTGAGTCCTTGTGACTTTTTTCTCTTCCCGAAATTGCAAAATCACCTCAAGGAACGTCATTTTGGGACCATAGACAACATTCAAACGGCTGTAACCGACCAGCTGAAGGCTATTCCAGTATATGAGTTCCAGCACTGCTATGAGGAATGGAAGTACTATATCCAGCGCTGTGTGACTTCCCAAGGTATAATATAAGCTATTTTGAAGGAGACAATATTTAATTGTAATTCTATTCGCATAAAAAAATAAAAAAATCAGGCTCATTACTTAATTTACAGACCTCTTATATCTTCGACTTTTTTTTTCAAATTCATCATCATTTAAATTTATGCTTACGCTCTCACGCGTGTACAGGACCGGCTAATAAAAGATCCCAATAAAACATATACACGCCTATACAATAAAATAAATCCTTTGAGTACAGGACCGCCCTCAGGCGCCTATATAAATCGGTCCCAATAAAAAAATCTTTTGAGTACCCAAATAAATTTTTATTTACCTGGATTATCTTTACAAATAAAAAAGCGCCGGTGTATATTTTTCTTTTGTTTACCTGACAAAAATAAAATAAAATGCAATCACAAACATAAATAATCTGTGTTTTAAAATTGGGAAAACCGAAAAATTTTTATGAGCGGACGGTTCTTCGCGGACACACGGTATACCTCAATACCATTAATACCTTAATACCATTAATATCTTAATACCATTAATATCTTAATCATTATACGCTGCTGGATACCTTTATGACGTAAAAAACGCAAATCGCGTGAACAATGATTAAATTTCCGTAAAAGTGACCCAATTTTCCAGTTTTCCCGGCCATGGCATGAATTTTCCTGGAAAGTGACATCGGATTCATGATCAGCGCCCCAAAAATCCCCAATAGCGACTAATCACACGATCATTTTCATAAAATTGAAAAATCGTCTCCAGGTTTTCCGGAAAATTTTCATAGTTTTCCAGAAAATTTACATGATTTTTCGTTATTCGTGATCATTATACGCTGCTGGATATCTTCATGATCAGCGACCCAAAAACCCCCTAGAACCCACGATCGAAGCTTAATTATCATTTTTTTCAAAAATTAAATACCACTTTAAAAATGAGGGTAAGAATGGGGTGTGTTTTATAGTATAGGGGTGGTCTGAGGGGGGTTTGCCAAGTTGGAGTCACGAATGATCTTAGAGGTTCATAGAACATGATGCAAAAAAAATTTTTTTGAATTCGAGTAGCTGCACCAAACTTAGTTAGTCTCTCAGCTCACTGGACTACATGGAGCGATATTAATACCAGATTTGATTTCAGTGCATCAAATTAAAGAGCGCAAACCTTCGCTATCGACGAACTGCAAGCGAGCCGAAAATCCGCGCGGGTCTCTAATGACCCGACGTCCTCAAAGAAGGGCTTATCGGAAGTGTGCCGGCGCCGATATTGGCGTCGTGTCTGAATGCGTGATCAAATGAAATTATTCAGGTGGGGGCCTCGGCAGTCGGGCGCAGCCATTGCGAGTACGGAGCCCGATCCGAGCGCGCTAATTGCGAATGCATGGCGATTCGACGGTTCCGGAAGGGATCAAACGCGAATCCGTGCGCCGATTGCGCTTTTAGGGGGGATATGCAACGGCAAAGTGTTTATCCAAATACGTCACTTCGTGCGAGTATAACTCCGATTGATCTTGTTTCTAAGATACATTACACAGGTCTCCTAACAAATGTAATACAGGGTGGGCCAAGGGAACATGACGGTTTTGAAAGTTACAGAAAAAAAAAACAGTTTTTGTATTAAAAATATTTATTCACATGAAAATATGCCATTTTATAGATGAAAAATTACATCCGTCATATGCTGACCGTTCTGTGTAATACATGTATTCGAACGGTATACAAAGTTTTGATGCACTTTTACCGATAAGTTCTGGTCAATAGCTTCAATTTGCCGACGAATTGATGTTTTCTATTCTTCAAGGGTTGTCGGCTTGCATGCATAGACTTTTGACTTGAGATATCCCCACAGAAAAAAGTCACATAAAGTGAGATCGGGGGATCTAGATGGCCATGGCATATCGCCGAACCGAGAAATTATGTGGTCTGGAAACATTTCTCGAACCACCCGCATAGAGTTACGCGAAGTGTGAGCAGTGGCGCCATCTTGTTGGAACCACAGCATTGCTGGAGGATATGTTCTTCTTAGTCTTAGCAAATTGGGTCTTAAAAAATTCTGTAACATTTGGACATATATAGCGATCTGAATTGACCGTAAGAGTGTCTCCGCCGTCTTCAAAAAAATAGGGGCCGATGACGCGAACTCTTGAAACAGCACACCATACTGTGACTCTTGGGGAGTGTAATGGTCGTTCGTGAAAAGATTTTGGGTTCTCTGTAGCCCAATAACGACAGTTCTGCTGATTGACGAAACCGTTCAAGTGGAAGTGAGCTTCGTCAATCATAAGAATAATTGCATCTTCATTTCTCGCGAGTAACTCTAGCATAGCCTGCGAGAAAGCGCTCCTTTGGGCAGGGTCGTTGCGTTGCAACTCCTGAGCTAGTGCAGTTTATAGGGATAGAAATGTAAATTGTTGTGCAAAATACGCCTGACTGTAGTTCGAGGAATGCGTAGTGTTTGTGCCATATGACGAGTTGAACGGCGAGGGCTTCTTAATACAGCCTGCCTTACTCTCTCTATTTTCGGGAGTCCGGAACGTTTGTATAGCTCCAGGTGGTTTAAAATTCAACTGGCTCTTTGTTCTTAAATTATCCACCCATTTCAGTATCGTATTGCGGCTTGGTTCTACTCCGTGGCGTCCGATTCTGAAGTGTAGACGAAACTCCCGCTGTGTCATCACAATAGATTAATTATTTTTCACAAAACTATCGTACACGAAAACTTGATGTTCTAACCGCCACTGCGCCATCGCGTATACGAAATGGCATTCCTTTACGCTTACATCGCGACTACTCGCAGCATCCTACCCCTTCTACCTGCCGAGTACTATCCATTGCAAAAATGTTATGTTCCCTTGGCTCACCCTATATAAGTAGCGATCGTCGAGCGCGGAGTGTAACAGGACCGTAATCAGTTAACGAATGAAAATATTAATATGTTTACATAAATTATGTAGCAACATAGTACTATTTTTACCAAATAGTACGGTTAAGTCAAGGATAAAATACCTATACAAATTAAGATAACACGTAACAATGGCAACACTTACCCGACAAAGTCAGTGTTAAGACAAGGTTCCCATGGTCAGTTGGAGGTGGTTAAAACATATTATTATGTGCTTTTCTAAGTGTTCTGGATTGAAACGGCGACGTTTATAACTTAATATTAACTTCCCTTCTTGTAGGTGCCTTAATAAAAACTTTTTTGACAGTTGATATAAAAATGTTTACTAAAGGGAAACTGTCCCTTACTTTCTCAGCTACCCGATTAAGTGCGTGAGCGGCACATGTGAAATGAATCATTTTTGTATATTTCCCAGATAAAATGCCTCCTGCTTTTAACATGTACGCGGCTGCATCAGTTAGCATCACAAGAACTTTATCTGTAGCATCTTGATCGCGACATATATAATTAAAACAGTCATTAACGAAATTTATGATCGTTTCGTGATTAGTTTTATCCAGAACCTTAGAAGCTAGTAGGTGGCTGTCACTGGCAGTGTCACTTTTTAACGCACCAATTAAAAAAATTAGCTACTGAATGCCCGCAAGCATCGGTAGCTTCGTCTATAATAAAATATACGAAATAGTCCGCAATGTCTTCGCGTATTGATGTCACTACATTGTTGTAAACGTACGTAACTTGGGGTTCTCTAGTTTGTTTAATGAAATATTGCTTGCAACAAAGGCTTCTGTAAGTTCACAGAAAAATACGGAGTCGTCGGCGCTGGACGAGGCATGGCTTTTCAGACGTCTTGTTACTTTAGTTTTATCTGAAAAAATTATAATGCGGTCACACACAGTACAAAAAAAGGTCATTTCCTTGAATACGTATGTCCCTAAAACCCCCGGGATCACTGTCAAACCACGTTTGAAATACTCTATTCCTTTTCACCTTCTATCCTTTACACCTCTTCACCGTCTATTTCTTTTCACCTTTGGCATGGTGCCTCACTCCATTCACTTCTCCCCTCAACTAATAATTATTAATATTTGTAAAATTATTTAAACACACGGCGAATACGTAAAAACGAAACGTATCAACGCGATGCAATATCGGCGACTGTCTGTTACAGCGTATCATAAATAACTAACATTGCTAGCGCAGTTTTCGTAATGCAAGCCAGCTGTGAAGGCCAACGAGTCAAGGGCAGGACATGCACAGTGTCGGCCCTGTGACATTCGCGCTTGGTAATAAGTAATAATATTTAATAATGTACTATGATGCAACAACTGACTACGGGCCTGTTACACTCCGCGCTCGCACCAACTCTAAATATAAGTACAGCGTGGCAAAAAAGTAACTTTTTAATAACCTTGTATATCAAAAAATGTCCTGCATAAAAGTTTTTCATCGGTTTATTTATATCGGCTTTTTTTATTCACTGTTCACTAAAAGTCTGACATAGTTACATAAAGAAATTTTCGCAAAAAACACGTTAATTTTTGTAAAAGAATGTAGTTGCTTACTTAATTCTTAATTTTTTAAAAATGAAACAACAAAACAATAGTCAGCGAATGAAGTGTTGCAAGTGACCTACATTTTCCGCTGTGCAATGTCCAAGCCGGTCTCGAAACTCTTCAACAACATTTACTAGGAAGTTTCCATTTGAAATTTTCTGTTTCAAATCTTCAATGTTATCTGGTCGATTGAAGTTTTTATACATATTACGTAAACATTTTAAACACACCTACAAAAAAAAAATCTAAGGGATTTAGATGCGGGGAGCGCGCTGGCCATTCAGTTGTACCTCTTCTGACTATCCAGCGTACTGAAATTGTGCATTTAAATACTCCCTGGTATTTGTTTTTGCGAAAATTTCAAATATAACCATATGAAATTTTTAGTGTACAGTAAAGATAAAATGTTGTTTTTCAGATATTGAAAGAAGTCCTACGAGTTGTCATTAAAACAAAATAAAGCTGGTCTTCATGACAACCAAACTCGAAAAGAAAAAATGATTTCCTGTTGACAGAAATTTATGCAAATAGACTGATGAAAAACGAATTCAGGAAATATTTTCATACAAAAGGCTATTAAAAAGTTACAGGCATTATGCACGACTTTTTTTGCCACACTGTATATCCACCCCTGTAACTTCTGTATCATAATCATCCCCAGAAATTGATTCAGCGCCTTAAAAAAACTTTGGGTGCGTGTTTTGCTTAGTTTATATGACCACAAAACTTGTAAAAATATATGAATTTTGTCCGCTTAGATTGGTGATTGGCACCAACTGTGCGGCGGCAATAATAACGAAACAATTAGTAATAAAGACGAAGAAATTCTATTTCGTCGAGAGCGGATCGTAGTTATTTGTTCGATGTGAATTGAAACGCTGTTCACGTACAGAGTGGTGCATAATTTAGTATAATGATCCTGCGTTAAAGCGGCTCAAGCCGCAGATTTTATGGGGGTAGTTTTGGGAAATTTATAGGTAAGAGAAAAAGAAAAGGATTGCGCAGTATTGGCAAATTTTGCCGGAATATTTAATGAAAAATGTAATAAACGAAAACGCAATGTTTTAGTATTCATATACAGTATGTCCCCGGATCGGGTTTAAAAGAGGAACAAATTTTGTGTTTTTGATTTCTCAGAAAAAGTCACTCTTGATGATTTGCCCTGCTTGATTTCAAACCCCCAAAACGCAAATTACTTTTTATACCACTCAAACGGTTCTCCAGATAATGCCATTTTTCTTCATAATTTGAATTAAAAAAAATCTAGTAGGCGGATTTCATTACAAGATATCACTGACAACTGCTGACAACTAATAAGTTAGTATAACTTCAAATCGAATCTTCGTCATTTTGCTTCTCTTTATATGCCATAATGTTGACTCTAGAACATGGAATTTATTTGATTCATTGCTACGGAACTGGGGAAGAGAGCTATCGTGTTGTTATTAATAAATTTAACGAAAAATACCCGGAAGTTAGCATTTCTAATGTCAGAGCGAAGAAGTTGGTGACCAAATTCTTAGAAACAGGCTCTGTTTTAGACATCAAAAAACGGTTGAATGAAGATGATGCTGCTTCAGTTCTTGCCCTCCATTCCGTGAGAGAAGCTCCAAGATTATCACTTAGAAGAAGGGCAATTGAAACTGAAATAAGTAAATTGCATTTACAGAGAATTTTTAAGCAGAACCGGATTTTACCATTTAAACCAAAATTCAGGCACACCTTAGAGGAGGGTGATGAAGCTAAACGTTTGGATTTTTGTTTGGAGATAGGCAACAGAGTTTTAAATGACGTAGGATTTCATAAGCGAATTTTGTTCTCCGATGAATCTACTTTTTCAACAAACGGCGTCGTTTCCTCTCAGCATTGCCGGTATTGGAGTGAAACAAATCCCCACTTTACTATTTCTTGTCGAAGACAATATTTCAAAAAAGTTAATGTGTGGTGTGCGGGTTCATATACAAATGGCATTATTGGTTCATATTTTTTTCAACGAAAATTTAAAACGTAATACATATTTGGATATGCTACAACATTTTTGATAAACTTGATGAACTTCCTTTAATTATCGAACGAGAATGTTTTTCCAACAAGATAGGTGCCCTGCTTATTATGCCGTTACTGTCCGTAATTGGCTCAATTCCGAATTTAATGAACACTGTATAGGAGGGGATTCCTGTCCCTTCCTATTCCTTCCCTAGGAAGTCCCATTTTATGGCCGCCGAGAAGCCCGGATCTGACAATATTAAACTTCTAGATATGGGGACGTTTAAAGCAAATTGTTGATCGTGAACCACTAGAAAATGATGAAGAGCAATTAAAAACAAGGATTCAAAATGCAGTCAAGTCCCTGTCAATTGAGGAAATTAGAAATAGTTTTAACGAATTTAGAGCTCGAATTGAAATTTGTGAAGAAAAAGGAGGAGCATTATTTGATAAAAAAAATTATGGTTTAGTTTTGATTTCATTTTATAATCAGTTGTTTAAGTCAATGATTAAAACATGAGACTAAGTAATTCGAATCATTTTTTTAGCTAACTAATTAATAGTTTCTATAGCATATAGTATCCTAGACAATGAAATTATTGGGTTAAATCCGCCAACTAGAATTACTTATAAAATTTTGTGAAAGTCCAAATTATGAAGAAAAATGGTATTGGTAGGGCAAATCAACAAGAGTGACTTTTTCTGAGAAATCAAAAACACAAAATATTTTCCTCTTTTAAACTCGATCCGGGGACATACTGTATACATCTATTTAGTACTTACTGTAGATATGTATGTACTTCTTTCAGGATATGTAAACAAAGATAACAAATTAGGCGTAGATTAGTAATAAAACGAAAACGTCATATACACAGTGATTATTAAGTAGATCATCATTTTTTAACCGCATATAGCTATTGAAAGCTAGGTATAGAACTATTCACCATATATTTTCGAGAAAATACAAAATTCATTAATATTGTTAACGTCCTTAATTTATGTATTGAGAGATAGTTCTATTGGGGTGGAGGACAACACAAAGCAGATATGTTTTTTTTTTTAATTTTGCCGACGCGACGTTTCGTTTTTCGACTATTAATGTTAGGATAAAGTGTTATTTAATTTTTTGCGTCAAAAATTGTGCTACAACGCAGGGTCTGCACTATATAACTGCACTAATGATAATTACAGTATAAGCCGCATTTTTAAGCGTCTTGTAAATTATGTACGCGTATATTTCTTGTCCGTACGCCACTGACCGTGCTTGGTAACAACCGCTAGGACTCGCTTCGTGCGGGTTCTGGAACGGCTAGATACAATTTATCCATATAGCGGAGCGAGAATTCCGTTGTCGAAATTAGTATTTTACGTTAGCTCGATGCGAGCGGACGGACGGTAGAACCCCGAGTTTAAAATAATTGTATGTGTCGTGAGTGATTCTCTAATAAACGTGTGTACATACGTGTAGTGTATTTATATATTATCTGCTTTTGTATGGATTTTTGCAATAATGACACAGTCGTTACCAATTGTGAATAGACTGAAAAGTTTATTGAAAATGACGACGGTTTTGCAATAGACGGATCACATATTTTATGTATTCCGTCGATATGTATTTCGTAGACGCCGAGAGTGAGAAAGACATTTAGATTAGAATATACATCAATAAAATATTACTGTTACTGTTAGAAAACAAGATTCGATTTGATATGTGCATAATGTTTTGCGCATGTAGCGTTTCGTGGAACGTGGTCGACAATATTCATTTTATACGTTTTTTTTTTGTCAAATATGTATCCGATTTTCCATTGCCTAGTAGCCATACATTGCGTAAAACATATTTTTCTACGACCGCTATGAAAAACAGCATTTTTCTCACACATTACACAACTACAAAGTTATGTATTGTTCATACCCGTGAGAAATCATTTCTCACAGTTCATTTTCCACACCTGTACATTTGAAATGGGGAATCGTCGACATCAAAATGAACGTAGTTAATATATTTAAAAGCAACATTTTAAAAATAGTTATTTGCTAATTGTTTAATTTAATGTTAGATGCTAATTGAAGCAATTTTACTATTAACTATAATTTCAAATTAATAATGTATCATCGTTTTTTTTAAATATGGTTATATAAAAATAAATGCTTGAAATAAATTTCTTTCTACATTTTTATAAAAAATGTGCAGTCGTAGAAAAAGTATAGTGTGCAACATGTGCAAAAATGCAATTTCTGCACTTGTTGCACAATATACTATTACAGAAGACATATGAACGTGTCATGGGAAATATAAAAGAAGACATACGCAATAAATTTCTGTGACTAATAGTGGACGAAACAACAGATTTTTGAGGTAATAAGGTCGTTAATGTTCCGATACGAATTTTAGATGTTTCAGATATTTTGCCCCCGATATTGATAGCTAGTAAACGGGTTTTGCAAACAACAGCTGAAAGTATAGAAATACATAGTAGTAACAAGTGCATTGTCCTCTGGACATGTAAAAAATAATACTCTTGTTAGTGACAAGAATGAACTGTAAGTGATACAAACAACTGTGCGAAATTCCTGAAAATAATGTGCGTGGTATGTAGTCCTCTGTCCACGTGAACTATTTTGAATTTGCACCTTTAACTTCCGTAGATGTGGAACGATCATTTTCCTTCTACAACTACATGTACAGGTCAAATCACTCACGTTTAACGAGAAGAAATCTAGAAAGACTACTGGTTGTGGCAACGTACGCTCAAGCAATGAAGACAGTCGGTGTTTCTGAACGACACAAGCAAGATGTATGTACATTACACAGCTCCACAAAATTTTTTTTCGTTTGCAGGGGTCTGACTATGTATACTATCTGTTTTTTGGGTCGCTGAAACCGAATCCGAAGTCCAAATTGCTTTCCTAACGGTTCTTTTCCCAACCTTAAAAAACGCCTAAAACAATGAAATTCAAGCTAAAAATTATATTATTTGATAAAAACCCAAACGACATCCCATAATCATATGTTTCATCAATTCCATAATCATATAATATCAAAACTCCATAACCTTAGGCCCCATAACGTCAAAAACCCAATAACCTTATGATTCTAAAACCCCATAACTCAGTAAAAAAAGAGGCTTATACGCGCTTAAGCAGTGTAAATGTTACGATATGTTTAAAACGGATTTGCCCTTCAAACCCAGTACCACTTAACCTCAAAACCACGTGATCCTAAAACCTCATAACCTCAAAAATTCCATAACCTTGTGATTGAAATGGCAAAATTTACACAAATTTTGTGTATTTTTAATACTTTATCCGTGTCTTTTCAAATCAAATTACACAAAACATAAATTATTACAATTTGGACTTCGGGTTCGGTTTCAGCGACCCACAAAACATATAGTATACATAGTCGGACCCCTGCAAACGAAAAATTTTTTTTTTGTGGAGCTGTGTTATTAACACATTTTTGCTCCTGTCTTTTTGGTCCCTCATATGTCCTTCCGTCAATTATATGACGGATTACAAGTCCAACCCTGCGTTGTAGCACAGTTTCCGGACCCTAGTTATGAATATTAAATATATAATTAACTGATAGAGACCTGAGATTGCTACACTCCAATTCTCGACTGCTCTTAATGACAGCGACAACGAAGAGCTTTCAGATCCCCAATAAATGCAACGTACTGGGAACAGCTGTCTGGCCGGCACGGCGGGCAGTTGCACATTGTACTATATTGTTGCACAATGTGGCAGGTCCTGACAGGTGGTCAATATAATACGGGCACGAACGGGCCTCTACCTTAAATGGAATCAGGTGGACGGATCCATCTCTAACGTTGAAATCCTCCTCGCTGGCTGACGCCCGAGTCCTGGCATTTACTAAACGCGTTTGTAATCTCCAGACAAATAACGCGGTGACCTACATCCGCGAACTTTACGTAAGTCACGAATTAATAAAGGGCGTGGAAGTTTGCGAGTAGCGTAATACACTCGTAGTAAAGGCGGAAAGGTTGCTGAAATGTCTGGAAATGGTGTTGTTGCTGCTGCACAAAGTCGGTTAAGGGGCTACATCCACCTAGAGGCTTAAAAATAAGGTCAAACTTTAGAACGCATTTTCTCGGGAACGGTAAAAGATAATAAAATGCTTTTTGTTAATTAAAGGTAATTTTATTGCCTTCATTTTACACACAAGTAATTGAAAAAACACTAAATATAGATTGAGCTACATCCGTTTAAACCGAAGCAGGTTTTTTTGGTAAAGGCTCAGCGGTGCCCCTTTTCCTGCCAAAACCAGTCGTCTGAAATCAGAGAACACACATGTTTTTTTAAGTTACTAACATATACAATTGATTGACGTTCGCAAATTATGAGAATTATGCTCTAAAAGATCGATTGACAAGGCGCGAAATTTATGTACCTAAATGTATCCCCTTTGTTCGTAATTTGTTTAAACAATTTTTATTTTTTCAAAAAAGTGAGATCGTCAGTCAAGAGATAAAGGTTTTTTACGCCACTGTACCGAATTTCATAAAAATCTATCGATCGGTTCTCGAGCTATAAGGGGCACCGCTTTAAAAAATACAGTTTTGAGAAAAACGCGTTTAAAGTTTTGGGTACAGTTTTATAAGCATTAACATATTATACAGTGCGCACCTAAAGTATGGAATAAATTCAGTAAATGTGAAACAAAACATTTTTGGAAAAAACCTCGAACAGGTCGATTTTGTTTAATAAAAACACACATTTTTGAGGGAACATCTATTTTCAGATGTCATTTGTTTTTGAGTAATGACGTCATCAATTTATTTTTCAAATGGCAACCCCCCCATTTGAGAAACCCGTTCATTTTCGATTTAACGGTATAAAAATGTTACCACCTTACATAACAAAATTTTTGAGTAAATGACAATTGAATGTTACAAAATGAAAAATATATATTTCACAATAAATAAACGAAAATTTCTTTAATAAGCAAATACAATTTTAAACTGAGTGTTTTTTGTCGTACAACATTTAAATTTATAGTTCAGCATAAATCCAATGCACAAGTTGGCAGAAACCAATATTTGTCGCTCAATATTACGACATTCAGGAAATTCTAGTTAAGTTTTTTATTGTTCATGAAAGAAAAACTTAAAAACAATATAGATAATAAACTTTTTCTGACAAGGTACTATTTGTAATGCGTTAAAAAATGCCAACTATATAAAAACTGGTTTTCATTATATACGTTTTGTTTCGTATGATAAAAAAATACATATTTTTTTAACAGATACAATTACGTAGGTACGTTATTTTCTACAAGAGGTGCGACGACAATTCTTTTTGTTCCCGATTTAAACATTTATATTTTTAGACGGAACCCGACAGATAAATACGAGAGATACGGTTTTTTTTATATATACATATATTGTCATGGAGACATCCTTTGTATTTGCACAACGCCGACGGTCTTCAAAAAGTATATCCTTAATAAAAAAGATGTGACAATACACCAAAAATAAGTTTCATTTTTAAACGTAAATAAGCGCTTCCTTTTTTTCATCCCACCTTCGTCGTGCATCGTAATAGAAATCCATTGGAGAAGTTTATACATTTTGTACTTCTTTATTTTTCGGCAGCACTACTTAGAGTCTATTAATTGTGTTATTTTTTTTTTGATTTCACCTACCCTAAAATTGCATGCATTAAATCGCAGACAATAAATCGGCTGTGCAGCCTCATGCAAACATTGCATGTGACAATTTTTACAATGCCATAAAATTGCATAATGTCAAATAAAAAATACTGCGGCGATTTTGTGATGTCAAAGTTGCAGTAACAAATTGCATCTAAACGCTGTAAAGAGTAGGTTAATAATATATTCCAGGACCGGTTTTAAAGTGACTGGAATACTGTTATATGTGACCACATTAATAAAGTATATCGTCAACTCCTGTATACGAGGTGTGATTATTAAATAACCGAATTGCTGTCATAACACTTTTTATTCGTTACCAATTACAGTAGCAACGTTTTCGCCTTCAATGTACTCCCCTTGGCGATCTTTACACCGCTCCATACGACTTTTCCGTTGTTGAAAGCAGTGCTGGAATTCCGCTTCTGTCAGCTGGTTCAGAATCTCCGTCGATTCTGCTTTAACAGCTTTCACCCTTAAAAGTAAAAAACTACGATTCATCACAAGTAATCACCGTGTCTAACAAGCCTGGATCAGTATCAATGTTGTTTAGAATGTTTGCGCAAATGTTCATTGTTGATTCCTTTTGCTCGGGAGTGAGGAGTTTTGGCACCATTTTTGCGCAAACTTTGCGCATGTTGAACGATTCATGCAAAATCTGGAGAGCACATTCTTTGTCGATTTCTGTTATTTCAGCAAGCCCTCGGATGCTTAGACGACGATCTTCGCGGATTAATTTACCAATTTTTCAATGTATTTACGTCCCTCTAAAACCCGTTTCGGCCGAAAACGCCACTCCCGGTACATCGTTCTTCAGCGCCTCATAACCAATACTATTTGCTACAGAAAAATTTGACAAGGACATATTATTAAAGTTTAAGACGCGCCCTTTCAGATGATTCCATGAAATGCCTCCAAAAAGTTATTAATAATGAAAAAAAGCAATTTTTTTTTCCACATTTTTTTTTTAAATCAAATTTTCAAAGGGTTTCCGGTCTGCAATGGACTTAACCTCACTAACCGGTGGATTTTTTTCCCTTATGCGTTCAAAATGGCGCCTGAACTGCAAAATTTTCGCGTAAAAATTCAATAATTTTTTATTGGAAAATGATGCACTCAAAAAATTGTCAAGAATAAAAAGTTCTTAAAATCACTCGATGAATGAACCTAACCTAACGATGAACCTAAAATCACTACAATTTTTTCCAAATTTTTTTGAGCAATTTTTTGGATTTCGCAAATTGTCAATTTTTGCAAAATTTAAAAAATTGCTTAAACAATTCTGAAAAAAGTCCATTGCATTCCAGTGCATTCTTTGACTGAATTTAAGAACATTTTATTCTTGACAATTTATAGTAAAAATGCATTGGTTTCGAGAAAAAAATTCTAAATATCAAACTAGTATCGACATTTAGAAATTTTTTTCTCGAAAACAATGCATTTTTACAATAAATTGTCAAGAATAAAAAGTTCTTATAATCATTCAAAGAATTTCAGAATTTGTTAAGCAATTTTTTAAATTTTGCAAAAATTGACAATTTGCAAAATCCAAAAAGTTGTTCAAAAAATTCCAGAGCATTCAGGCGCCATTTTGAACGCATAAGGCAAAAAATCGATCTTTAAACCGCGTATACTTAAAGTTCAAACATTTATTCCACCAGTTAGTGAGGTTCCAGGTCCATTGCAGACCGGAAACCCCTTGAAAATTTGATTAAAAAAAATGTGCAAAAGGATTGTTTTTTTTTTAAAACTGCTTTTTTTTCATAATTAATAATTTTTTGGAGGAATTTCATGGACACCATCGGAATGGGACGTCTTGAACTTCATAAATATATCCCTGTCAAATTTTTCTGTCACAAATAGTATTAGTTATGAGGCGCTGAAGAGCGATATACCGGGAGTGGCGTTTTTTTTCTTTTAACATTGCATAAGCTTCTATAAACGTTTTCCCCAGGTTAACAAGAGACTTGAGATTAACCCGTTGCTCCATCTGAACACTTAACATTTTTTCGACACGTCACTGGTGCGTAGACTAATTCAAACGACTGTTACAGTTAAACTGAGCGATCCACTGGGTTGTCCAGCGAGCTCAAGATGGGGAAAGTATCGCGCAAACCTAGTTAGACGACCGCGGCAGAACCTAGAAGAAACAACTTCAACAAATTCGGTCCTAGTGTTTGTTGAAAGCCCCTCGTATTCTAAACCCAGAAGTTTATACAGCAGTTGTACTTATTTATTTTTCAGCTGGCGCATCGTGAGAAGGGGCCGGGACGGCGGCAACGAAGTTATCGGCTCGCATTTATCTCCGTAGAACTCCGCGGCATTCTCGATAATCCGCTGAAATAAAACCGCAACTTTCAATTACCGGAAAGGTCTTAGCTGAAACTTTAACGAGACACCTGGCTTTAGTTAAGGACTTTACGTCGTCGAAAAGCCGGCGCCCGAGGGCGGGGCGAAGATTTATGCAAGCCCGAATTTTTGGAGAAGAAAGTTGGGTACGTAGACGGAACGCAAGAGCGTCTGGGGTTCGGAAGAGGCGTTACGATAACGCCCTGCATTAGAAAATTGCTAACACAGAAACACAAGAGTCAGTAACAAATATAGTAGTGGTCATCCCTTGCATAATTTTTCGCATTGTTTCGAATCTGACTTTAGGATATAGAAAGTGTTTCTTTTTTGTATTATAATTTCAAAGTTAACCTAACATCACTCAATAAGTTCGTAGGATGACTAATAAAACGACCTATTCGGCAAAATACGGCAAAATTCGACTCTATTCATCAACATAGTCTCCTTCTCTTCATTTCTAATATTTATATGCTTTTCTTGTAGAACGATTTGTCCAACCCTTCAAAATACGCTTCAGTTTCGGCGATCTTCTCCTGATTGGAGCCATACCTCTTTCCCGTGAGCACTTTTTGAGATTTGCGAACAACTAATAGTCGCTGGGGGCTAAATCTGGAAAACACGATGGATGCGGAGGCAAGTCGAAGTCAAGACAATCGTTGAATATTATACCATGCGCATTACAAAAAACGAACAACATAACCTTCCCAGCAAACTTTTGTGTTTTTGGTCGCTTTGGATGGCTTTAATTTATTATTATATAAATTTATAGTATTAGTTATTATTATATAAGTTTATATTAAATTACATACAGTGATGTACATACGTAATGGATAAATTCATTATCTACGTAATTTACAATTTATGAGTAAAATCCTGAAACACGTCAATTTTTAATTCTAGAATGACATTTTTTGAGGATAATTTTGTACCTCCCCCTCCAACCCCCTTGGAGTGACAGCTACCCCTTTAAAATTTTTAATGGAACGAGGGTGCGTGTGATAGCTCATTTAAAAGGGTTCTAATTATCTATTCAGCAATAAAAGGTTTTTGAATTTTGCATATTTTTCATCAAGAAAATTAAATTTGAAAATTTCAAAATTATTATTATTATGAAATGTATACAATCGAGTGCCTATGTACCAAATATCTGTCAAATCTGACGTTTTTAGTTAATTTTGTGTCAACATTACACGAATTTCACTTCGAATTGCTTCCGCATCCGCCATTAAGGTAAGGGTATGATTACTAGACCTAAATATATGCAAGAGTATAAAAAAAAACAAATTTGCGAAAAAAAAATAACGCTCCACCCGAACCAGGAAAGCTGCAAAATATTTTTGTAAAATATTTTTTTATAATCAGAAAAATATAAATTTTTTATACTTTACTTTTTTCCTATATTTAAGAGTTGTCAAAGTTATTGTTTTGTTGATAAAAGTTAAATGTGCGGTGATGGCACGTTATAGTTTGAATTGTTATTTCATCAACCAATTCGTCTTTAAGAATTTAAAAAAAAAAATTTAAAAATTTTTTTATCCCCTTTGTTTTTGAAAAAAAAAATTATTCCATTTTATTTTTGGGGTTTAAGTTTTAATGTTAAGGTCTTTTGGTAGATCCACTAGCGTGGGGATTTAAGTAAGTCGAAACCGAAACAGAATTGTACTATTTTTAATGCCAATATAAATATAGAAAGGAACTAAACCCATTTTTACTTTTCAAATTAATTATTTTACACAAGGCAAGCATGAAATGTTAGGTGAGCTAACGTCAAAATATGCATGTTTTTTCCTTCCTATTACTAAAGTATTGATATTCCATTTGTGATCATTTGTATCCACATAACATATAAAAATTAATATTCAAAAGAATTCGGAAATTTTAAAATATTATTCAGAGGGTTTGTGTAATATTTTGTTTTCCTTTTTATAAATACTACGTGGTTATTGGATTTATAAATTTAAGAGTAAGATGTTAATTAATTAGTAATAACAAATATGAGTGCAGTCAAATGCAGCTGAAAAAGTCTTTATTTTTCTCTGGAAAGTTCCGATTCAAAAACAAGGTAGCGGCGAAAATTTGTTTCACAATTTACTATTACATTGGATCCATTAATTTCACAATAGTTGAAAAAATTGTTATGAGGTAATGAAAACTTCATTTCAGAACAGAGTCTACGTGATTTAGAAAATTAAAGTTGAAAATCGCGACTTTAAATTGACGAAAGTTATACCTCTCAGTTTCCCAGTTTCGTTTTTCAACCAAACCCCTCTAAACAGTATTCTTAGTTTAAAATAAAAAGTAATAACACCGCTTAATTCGCGTTAATCAAAAGAAGTATTAAGAAAAGTTGTTCAGAATGCCGAAATATGGCGATCGAAAATTTCAACCCCAAAAAGGGGCCTTGACTGGCCGGGTTTGGTAAGATGTTTTTGTAGGAAACTTTTTTTGAAAATACCAATAGTTTTGACTCTGCGGGCTTGTTTACAACTTTTTGGGCCAGAGCATCGTAGATCGCCTTCGTTCCCCTTGCTTATGTTTTTTTGATTAGACGCATTAAGCGGTGTTGCTTTAACTATGTCTATTTCTGAATACCCTAAGGAATGCGACGTAGTTTTTACTGGCCATGGTGGTTTATGGTGCAATGTTTTTTTACGAAACTTTTTTGAAAATCTAATAGTTTGATTCTGGGATTTTCTGGGAAATTATATATCTTGTAATTTAATTCAGTTTCATTTGAAGAGAATAAATATAAAAATTGTAAATAAATTAGATTTTTTTTAAGAGATAAATTTTGTTAAATTATATTATCCTTTTTTTCTAATGAAATTTGTTAATAATACTTTTTTTTTTTAAGATCAAAAAAAGATAGCTCTTGAAGAGGAGGAATAGGGTATGTCTAATCTTTTCGTATGTAAATGAAGGTGACTGCATTGTAAAATTAACCCCTTTATACCTTTAATTCAATCCTCTTTTTATTCCCCTAGTTGAAAGTTTAAGTGGCCTTAAAAGTTTTAGAATACGTTGGAAATTGGATTCTCGCAGGAATACAATTTTTATTGAAAAAAATGATGTTAATACAAACCTAACCTTTAAAATAGTAGGTGTTTTAAAATATTTAACCTTTAAAATATTTTCATAAAATTGGATTATATTATTTATTTTTGTTCAGTTGGTTTTTATAAAAGTTGTGGTATATTCTAATTTATTTTTCAAAAAAGTTTAGAGAAATTAGAATTAAAAGAATGGTTGATGTGAGCTTGATAAATAAGGTATAAAGATAATCCTTTTTTACCAAATGAGTATTTTTCATCTTTTAATTTCTTATATTTTTCTAATGTTCATTATAATTTTGCTTCTTTCTTGTGTTGATGATTGATGGCATTCCACGCCAGTGCATCCACCAAGTCATCCGACTCATTCCGTTATTTGTTGGTTGGATGGGAGTTTCTGCGCAAATCGATCGATATTAAACTACGACAAAAAATTTATTAAGGCAATTAGAACGGCGTAGTCGGCACTTCTTTTATTTACGAAAGTGCCCGCGCTCGCCGTCGGGTAGTTGTTAAAATGTTATTTATTAAAGCCATAGCGCAGGTATGGCATAAATAAGGCATTAAATTGGAAATTTATATCTGGGCCGAGCTACTAACGAGGGTAAACTCGAAATGAGCAAAAAATAATCCCCCGAGTGGATATAGCTCCGATTAATTAAATTCCGAAATGAGAGAGAGAGTCAGCGCGGCGCGATCCGCCGAGAGATAGAAGCGCGGGGGGGAGTAGAGGGGTGCGGGAGCAGCGCGGATTATCCTCGGATGTGGGGGAGTGGGTGGTCGGTGGGCTAGTGTTGCATGTCGACGCACGGCGAAGTTTTATCCGCAAAGGTCGATGTCTCCTTTTTTAACCCTTTCATTCCTGTAACCGAATGAATCCGCAAAAATTTTTAGTGCTCCCAGCGCGGAAGCACGGACATTTACGCAAAGACAAGTTTAATCACGTATTTTTCTAACTCATCCCACAAAATAATGCAATTGGCTGCCTTAGATCCCCTAGTAATGTCTAGTATGCAAATGCGTGCAATTTTGTCGTATCTCTTCAGTTCTTTTTTGTTCAGTTCTAATTTTGGGCGAATTGCGTCGGAACATATTATTTATCGTTTTATTATGGCGCGTAATAAACGGTGTACTGAAGCAGAACTCCTAGACATTCTTATGAATAGTGACGAGGATGGGGCGTTCTTGGTTCAAGCAAAAGAGGGCGATGGTTGGGTTGGGATGTTCTGCCAGAGGATTCCGGTTCTGAGATCAGTTTTGAGGAGGTATTTGAAAACGTTAGTGACAACGAAAGTATTTTTAAAGATCCCCAACGACGACCAACGTAATGGCGATGATCAACATAGCGACATAGAGGACGATGTTGGACCTCCACCCCAAAAAAAGGCTCACGTTGATGAAGATATTTTTAAATGGACCAAGAGTGATTTTCATCCAACTGTATATGATTTCGCCAACCTAGATTCTGGTTGTAAAATCGACGGCTTAGGGGATTCCCCTTCTCCGGTAGAAATATTTGAGCACTTTTTGCCAACAGATTTCATTGAAGAAATTGTAAACCAAACTAACAATTACTACCAGTGCGTAATAAACAAAAAATCTAACGAACGCACTGAAAAATTATAGACATAGACGTAAATGAAATGTACACATTTTTGGGTGTTTGTCTTCTCATGCCGCTGATGAAGAAACAGAGGTTGCAAGACTACTGGACGAAAGAGTTCATCATTGAGACACCTATCCGCAAGCGTCTCCCAATGCCATACAGAGAGCTTGATATGTAAAAAGCGATGCCGGAATGAAAGGGTTAAAGCTAGTTCCAAAAATGTTGAGGTCCTGGAAGAAGGACCTTGAGGTCATTCTGAAAACAAGCAATCTGGAATAGTGGATTACAAAAATTAATTGTTCAGCTATTTAGCTGCAGTTGTATCCATTGACCAAGGAACCTTTTTATACAGGGTGAGTCCCTTTTTTGTAGCAGGACTTTAACATTCGATAGAATACGATATTTTGAGAAAAAAAGTTCCTATAAACATATGGACTCTCTAGCTTCAGAAAGGAGATACAGGGTGTTAAAGTTTCAGCTTTTTTAAAGTTTTTCTACAATATTTTCTGAACGAAATGGTATTTTCGCTTAATATTTTCCACACGCTTTAACTTCAATAGGAGCAACAATTTCTATTGATTTTGTCGAAAAGATTATACTGGAAGTTGCTTTTCTGGGTGCCCAGTTTATTTAGATTAACAGAACTTTTTTATAGTACGCCACTGACTTTATGTGACCAACATTTGTAAAAGAATGATGTTTTAGCTACAATTTTGATATCTTGCAATTTTGCGCTAGCTGTGATGGTTTTCGAGATATTGGTCATTTTTAGTCTGATGGTGCATCTTTTTACATGGCAACGAAAAAAATCTATTTTTAGTTTTCATTTTATTTTTTAACGAAGTGATCTGGGCATCCGAAAAAAGTAACATCCAGTATAGTATTTTCGATAAGAATATTAAATATGTTGATCTCATCCATGTTAAGACATGTTGTACACCGTATGTAAAAACTTAAACTTTATCAACTTTTATCTCTTTTATGAAGCTAAATAGACCATTTGTTTATAGGAACTTTTTTTCACAAAATATCATGTTTTATCAATTGTTAAAGTCCTGCTATAAAAGAGTGATTCAACCCAGGGAGAACCACTTTTTTTGTAGTAAGATTCACTTAATATTTTACACATGTCTTATTTTACACGGTTAAATCTGTATAAGTTCAACATTTTGTATTGTTCCTGTCGCAAATACTATACTAGATGTTACTTTTTTCGGGTGCTCAGGCTATTCTGCTTAATATAACTTTTTTTATCGTATGCCACTGACATTATCTGATATATATTTCTAAAATAACGGTTTCTTAAGTCAACCATTTTGATCTCTTGTAATTTTGCTCTAATTGCGACGGTTTTCCAGACATTGGCCGTTATTTCTCTGACGGTGATGTCCTTTTTCAGTCGACGAAACAAATGGTGTGCTATGAAAAACAAAATGTAACGGTAACTGTCAAACCATAATAATTCGTTCGGTGGCATTTGTAAAATTGTCTAGTTCATTCATAAGTTTGATAATCTTCATTCTAATTTCAATATAAAAAAAATGCTTTTGGTTACAATGCCACAAACAGTGGGTCTCCCTGGGGTGAACCATTCTTTTGTAGCAGGGTTTTAACAAACAATAGAACATGATACTTTAAGAAAAAAGATCCTATAAACATATGGTCTATCTAGCTTCCTATGGGAGATACAGGGTGTTAAAGTTTCATGTTTTACGATGCACGATATGTCTTAACATGGATGAAATCCACATTTTTAATGTTCTTATGGAAAATACTATACTGGACGTTACTTTTTTCGGATGCCCAGGTCACTTCGTTAAAAAATAAAATGAAAACTAAAAATATAATGTTTTCGTTGCCATGTAAGGAGATGCATCATCAGACTAAAAATGACCAATATCTCGAAAACCGTCACAGTTAGCGCAAAATTGCAAGAAATCAAAATTGTAGTTAAAACATCATTCTTTTACAAATGTCAGGAACTTTTTTTCTCAGAATATCGTATTTTATAGAATGTTAAAGTCCTGCTACAAAAAAGTAACTCACCCTGTATACAGGGTGATTCCCAGGTTTAGTCATGTTATTTAACAGAGTACACAACTATTCAAAACAAACTTTTTTTCCAAATGACATTTTTACTTAAAATACTCTACTAAAAATAAAAAAAGTTACCTTATCAATTTCGAAAAACACATTTATCCGGTCCTGTCTTAATCTGTTTGCAAATGATAGACAAATCTTGTTGAACTTCAAAGACCTTCAAGTGGCCCTTAAGGTCGCCCTTAACCTATGACCTGAGGGCATTTCTGGACGTAAAATTTTCCGCTCTTTCGAATGCCGAGGTCAAAAAAGGGGGTGCCATTTAAAAAAAACAAAGATGACCTTCAAAAAGCCTTCAAGGTCATTGCCAAGGTCATCGCCAACATCATCATAGGATTCCTCGTTGAAAGTTGAAACTACTGAAACAACCTTCACAATTCCAACAATAATAATATCCTGAAAGTTATTCGGGTGTTTCCAGACTTTTTGGACACCCTATATAATTTAAACAACCAGTTTATTATTTTCGCTTCTTATGATTTTTGCCTCTATTATATGCACGCCACTGCACTTTAAATATACAGATTTTAATATTTTGTACATAATTCAGCCACCCCCAAAAGGATTTTTATAGTTTATGACAAAGCCAGTTGTTTTCCTTTTTTTCTTCGAAATGTTACCGTGGTTGTTTTCAATTTCCGGCAGTGTAGTACTCGCGTTGTTCGGTGGAGTCCGAGGGAAGGCAGAGTCAATGGCGAGCGGTGTCTCGGATGATCCTTTTACTTAAAAATTCTTGTTCTAGAAATATAAAGGCGTGGAGTAAAATTTGCAATTGACAACATTGTCTTTTATGTTGTACCGGAAAAAAGTGTTTATTTATAATTTCGTGGCAGGCTAGTCTAACAAGTTCACAGGTGCTTGAGAGCATTTCCACCCGCTGGAAATGGCGAGGTTCAAAAAGGACGTTTAAAATTAAACCACTCGGAAAAAATCGTTCGAAAAAAAATGGCCCCATTGGAATTTAGAAAGAGCCCCATTTCAATTTTTTTAAATTAATCAATAAATTTTTTTCGAGTAGATGAGGGGCGTAAAATGGCATTATGGGTGTATTTAATTTTTTATTTTTGTATTTAATTTTAATTAAATTTTTATACTTACCTTTTTTGTGTTTTTTATTAGTTAATGAAAAAAAGGTTAAAATCTAGTAACTTTTTCGTGCCCTGTTTAATTTTTCTTTAATAAAACTACCCTCAAAATAAGTCATGTATTTAATTGGTTTATTCACGATTATTATTATAATATAAAAATACTTTTTACATTGTATCTTATCAAAACTACAAATAATTTAAATTGTAAAAAAAAAGAAAAAACTGCATATGAACAAAGTTACAACGAATGTTCCAACCGCCAAAACTTTAAAGCGTTTTTCTCAAAACTATTTTGAGTTGTGGTAGTCTTGTTTGAGGGTGCATATCTAACCACACAACTATTATTTAAAAACTTTTTTTTCATAGGCACTAATAACGATGATAAGGGATGAGTATTTTATAATGAAAACCCTGTACATTTAACACTAAAATCGGGACAATTCATAGAAAAAGTACAGTGTTCTCAGTGCACCACCGTGTATAATTTTTTTTTTTCAGTATAATGCGGTCTATCGTTGGGATTCCGTACGTCGAAGAAAGGGAAACCTAACGACATCTTCGGTCGCCGAAACGGCCCCGTTATGGTTTTTTAATACGTCGCCTGGCGGTCGTAAAGTCCCACTTTTGAAATTTAGCGGCGTTCCGCTCGCGAGAAAAAACCGTATTATTGCGCCGCCGATATTCCTGGGACGCGTATTAGGGCCGAATCATTTTCGATCTCTCCAGGCCGCCGACGTAAAACCGGAAATAATAACGCCGAGAATTTCACAGGAGATAGATAAGGATAGAGATAACTGTCGTCCGACGATTTATTTAATACGTTCGAGTGACGGTAATTCTAATTCGTAGAAAACGTATTTTTTCGGCAACAAATTTTTGAGAAAGTGTCGCTTTTCTAGCCGCTTCCAGGATATACGTATTTCCCGGATTAAGGGGACTAGGGAGGGTTGAAAATGCAAAAAATGGCTCGTGTTTAATGGTTTATAACAAGGCCGCGAATAAATATAAAACTTTTTTATTGTTAAGGCTATTAATTATAACATTATAAAATGAGAAAATTCATTGAAAGTCGTTCCCAGAACAATAATATAGGCGTCCCAATGTAATAAGGAAAACTGCCGAATCCACGGTTTTACCACGATTGCAGTCGAGCGGAGAAAGGTTTTGGCAAATTCTAAAAATATTTCTTCTCCTTAAGCTTCCCTCTATTGCTTATACCTAAAAAATTAAAAACAAAAATGAAATTAACAAAATGGCGTCCAGAAAACAAAAAATTTGGAAAAATTCGAGCTATTTGTTATTATAAAATTGTAGCAATAGTTTTTTCAATCTGATTTTAGATATAATTCATGCGTCATAGTGTTTTACAACTCCTGTATTTCAAGTTGATATCTTTCGCGGTTCTCGAGATATCGTGGTAAAATCACCAAAAAATGTAGTTTCGAGAAAATCGCATTCAAAGTTCCGGTACAATATTAGTGTTGTAGAACAGTGGATACGGAAACAGAAACGTTTCGACTTTGTTATTAGGTCGTCTTTGGTGTGTCGTTACAAATTAAAACTTAATTCTACTCTCTGCGTTCGGCCGGTCGCGCGCCACTACGTTTTACACTCTCTGGGAATTTTTTCAAAAAAATAAACGGGAAGATATTCCTAAAGGATCACAGTATCGGAATATGCATAAAACCGAATATCGATTTTTTCGAAATTTCAACCCTCCCTAGTCCCCGGGGTCCTCTAGTTTCTCGGTTGTTTTTTTACGGCTTTTTCAATAATTTTTTACGGGCAAACCATCGAAATAATAAATCTCATTGTTTTTACATATCCTTTATTAACATTTAAATGAGCTTTACAAATTTTTTGAAGACAAAATATATAATAGAATCAAAGTTATAGTGGCCGACAGGAAGACATCAAGTGAAGGAGGTGCTTGAAGGTGACCAAGATCGCGGCGGTTTTGCTTATCTGAAATAAAAAAACCAAACGGCATTTTAATCTTCATATTTAAGACTAGCGATTGAACTAGAATGAATTCTAAATTACAAAAATTAATTTTTTTTATACACTTTTGAAAATTAAATTCTATTTTTTACTCATTTTTTCTTAAGTTTCTCGCTCGTAGAAAAAAAAACTATCGAAGCAATCATGATAATCCTGGTTCAATCGCTGGCTTATAACATATTAAAGATGTTGTATAAATTTGAACAAGATCGGTGCAGTAGTTTCTGAAATATCATGGTCACCGTTTTGAAAAATAGTGTTTCGAGAAAAACGCGTTTCAAAGTTCGCGCATGTGATTTATAATAAAAATTTCATCTCACCGTCAATCTGCTATGCCTGGACCATACAGTAGGCCTTCCTCTTCTTCTTGGAAGTCACGCAGAGCTGCTCCGTCTTCCCTTTTCGCGATTCAATATAATGGGATATCAATATAATGGTCAGCGCCGCTCGGCTTTGCGGAGCAGCGTTGCGCGCGCTCCGTATACCTGCTCCATTCCAGGGCCGTAACTTGTTAACCACTTCGAATATCGAAAAATCCTTTGGCACACATTTTCTACACATGTTGTAGATGTGATTTATGAAAAAAAAAATTCGATTTTTTCGACCCGAGAAACTAGAGTACCCCCTTAAGCCAGGAAAAATTACATTATTGGTGTCATTGTACTTAGTACAATACTCCTCGCTTATCGACACCAAAAGAACTGAATAATTCAGAATTAAAGAGAAAAAAGTTGGTCGCAAAAGAGTTCTCATGGAGACAGAGAACAATATTTGTGAAACTGTTTTTTTCCAAATGAGAATGGTGATTTTGTATTTTGAGATATTGTCAATGGATTAATGATTAATGAACGAACTTAAACCAAGTAGATATAGAAAAGTAGATTGGAGAAGATTGTTTATAGATTAATCCAAGCAGAGCTTGATAACTGTATTGCTGCACAACACTAAGGAAATATCCCTTGGAGCCAAATCATTGATCATCGTATTTTAATGATTTGTTTTAGAAGATTTTCAGCATGATACTAGTCACGCCTTAAGGGTTACAGCCAGGATTGAGGCTTTTCTAAGAGATTTCTGTTCTTAGGGGAAACCCCAAGGATGATGGAGCAATTATGATACTGGATTCGGATTCAGAACGCCAAACTAGATAACGTAACGATACTGTAGTGGAGTTTATCGGACATTGGATTTTTGTGTGCCTGTGTTAACAAAAAAACATTTTCATGGCCCTTGAAAGTTGTGATGCATTTGGTGGAGGTGCCGGGTACAGCACTGCTTTATGTATTTATCAGCCGCATTACTTTGTTTTTGTTTTCCAAACTGAATATAGTTCATCCTGGAGTGGGTACTGGAAACCTCGGCGTAGAAACAAACAACTGGACGTTAAGATGACATCTTCAGGAAAAGATTAAAACTAAATTCTAGCCTACACACTTGCACTATTTATACTTAATCTGCCGTCGAGGTTCACTGAACCGTAAAATCTGTCTTTGTTTATCAGAGCAAACTGGTGGGTATCGGACCATTGTCCTTATTCATACTACGTTTGCGGTTAATGATTTCTAAACTTTCAAAAGCATCAAACTGTCTACTGTATGTTACATTTCTAATTAGGTAAATTATTTATGTCTATCCTATGGTTGTTGTCAAAAGCGTGTTGGACAACACAAGATTTTTCCGTTCTGCAGATTTCAAATGAGCCATGTGTTCTTTAAATGTAGTCAAAATAGATCTTTTTGTTTGCCCAATATACTTTTGAGCACAGTCTTTACAACTTATTTCGTATATTCCTAACTTTTCGTTATTGTCGATATTGTCTTTGGGGTTGCCCAAAAGCGTCTGTAGTTTATTTTTAGAATTATAAACCAAATTGATATTAATATTTTTAAAAATTGTATCTAGTCCGCCGGTGAATTTAGGTTCAGATGGTAACGAAACAAATTTCGAATCGTCAGTATTTCTACGAAAATTCCTGGAATTGTACAGGGTTCTCTTAAATTTAAGCTTCCTTATTAACTCATCCATTAAATGGACTGAGTAACCGTGATTATTAGCTATATTCGTAATTAATTGTTTCTCATGTTCAAAACTCTCTTTACTGAGGGGGAAATTTAACAAACGGTGAATTAGAAAATTAAAACTTGCCATTTTATGTTGAAAAGGGTGGTGTGAATCGTTGGGAATATATCTAAGAGTCGCGGTTTCTTTACTATATACATCAAACTCTAATTTATTTTCATTATTTCTAATAACTAAACATCTAAAAATGGTAGCTGTTCATTGTGTTTCATTTCATATGTAAATTTTATGGTAGGGAAACGGTTATTTAATTTAGCCAAATAATTTTTGTTGCTAAAATATCGTTTACATACTCAACCAGACTCTAGGGAAATACTCGAATTTATTTTTTACATCTGTCTCAAATTTTCTCATAAAAAGATTTGCAATGAAAGGTGACAAGGAGTTACCCATTGCCGTTCTCTCATGTTGAAAATATTCACTACTATACTGAAAATAATTTTGATTTATACAACTACTAGTAAGTTACATTCGGCTTACTAGTAATTGTATGAATCGTAAATGAAAAAATATTGTTTTGTTACCAAATGAACCTAAATTCACCCGCGGATTGGATTTTTTTTTAAATATTAATATCAATTTGGTTTATAATTCTAAAAATAAACTACAGACGCTTTTGGGCCACCCCAAAGACAATATCGACAATAACGAAGTCAGGAATATACGAAATAAGTTGTAAAGACTGTGATCAAAAGTTGTATTGGGCAAACAAAAAGATCTATTTTGAGTAGATTTAAAGAGCACATGGCTCATTTGAAATATGACAGAACGGAAAAATCTTGTGTCGCCCAACACGCTTTTGACAACAATTTAGATTACTTAGACTTAGACAATTAATTAGAAATGTAACAAACAGTAAACAGTTGGATGTTTTTGAAAGTTTAGAAATCATTAAGTGTAACAGTAGTATGAATAAGGACGATGGTCCGATACCCACCAGTTTGCTCTGAAAAACAAAGACAGATGTTACGGTCCAGTGAACCGTGGAGGCAGATTAAGTATAAATAGTGCAAGTGTGTAGGTTAGAATTTAGTTTTAATCTTCTCCTTAAGATGCCAACTCAGCTGGCGAAACGCGCGTCGAGAAAAGTACAGTAGTTAGGTGTGGGAAACGTGGAAAACGTCCAGTTTTTTTGAATATAGTTAATACAGGCAGTTAGCTTTCATCAACATTGTATATCTTCTTTCTCTTTCTCTCTAACTCTTTTGCCCTGTGGGGCGCTCGTGACGCGTTGTGGGGTGGCGTTTTGATCGCAGGTAAACGATTTGCATCACGTGACGCGTCCGGAGTTTGTGCGGTTTTAAATGGCGAACGCGCCACCTAAGAAGTTGAGAGCTACAAGCTGGGGGGGGGGGGGTTGGGGGGGGGTTTTTGGTGGGGGGGGGGGGCGGGGGGGGGGTTTTTGGGGGGGGGGGGGGGGGGGGGGGGGGGGGGGGGGGGTGGGGGGGGGGGGGTGGTTTGGTTTTTTTTTTCTTTTTTCTCCCGCTTTCTTCTTTTTCTTTTTTTTTTGTTGTGGTTTTTTTTTTTTTTTTTTTTTTTTTTTTTTTTTTTTTTTTTTTTTTTTTTTTTTTTTTTTTTTTTTTTTTTTTTTTTTTTTTTGCTTACCTACAAAGGCCATTTGTCTTAGCATACTTGAGTTAGGGAGCTCGTCGCGCAGAAAACTGCTTCCCACCACAGGATCGAATGGAGACCAACCAACTATTTACCCTTAAGTACCAACACGTTTATTGAGACCGAGGTTCCGGAGCGCCCCGACGCGCCAAATCCAAAAAACCTGATCCTTTTTTGTCTTTTAATTTTTGGATGACTTTGAAGTTTAATATTAATTACTATTTCAACGGGATTATTGTACTTTGCGTCAATTCATTGTTTAATACCAACTTAAAGAAAACCCGTATTTTTTTCGAGAAATACTTCCGGTCCTTCGGTTTGCTCAAGCTTGAATAACCCTTAAACTACTCGATTGTTGAGAAACAAGCACATATGGAGCATTTCATACTACCGTTAAATTATTTTAAGTTAAGTCGATGAAGGAGAATCTATCGTTTGAGAATCAGGATTGAAAAAACAGAAAAATCGTCTTTCCGTCATATACGCTCCTAATTTTGCGTACAACTTGAAATGATCGTAACTCCGGTTCAGAGGCACCTATAGAGTTCAAACCTACGTCAAATTGTAGGTTTCTACCTCTACTTTTGATTCATGATATGCTTAATACTCCTCAGAGTCAGATACAATCACCATAATAAATTTTTTCCCGTCTTTTTTCACATTTTTTTAGTTTAATTTTGGTGTTTTTTGCAATTTTTCGCTATAATTTTTCACTCAACAAATAAACGGTATCTGCCGATTCCATCTTATTCAGTGAGGAAAAGATACATGGAAATATATCCTTGCGACTATCAGATTTGATGATTTTCATAGTTGTTGAGCGTATCGAACGTTTTCAGTGATTTTTAACGTGTAAATCCCATAAGAAACTTCCGGCGCTTTTGGGGGGGGGGGAAAAAGGTGTGTTGGCGGCAGTTTGTTTCCGCACAAGTTTTTAGGTACCCAGAACTGATTTTCGCCCGACCGGAGAACAAAAAAAAATTATTAAATTCCACCCTATTGGTCACACAGGGTAACGCAAATTAAATACACTTGGATGTGTCTTCTAAAATAAATCTATAACTAAACCACAATACTCGATTAATATGCTTGCAGACATACGAGAATGTAAATCAAGTAATGGGACTGTTTTTTTTAAATTTTTTTAATTCGATAAGAATTACAATTCAGTGTTGAGTCCTTCAAAATAAATTATATTTAGAGTTCGTGCGAGCGCGGAGTGTAACAGGACCGTAGTCAGTTAACGAATGAAAATATTAATATGTTTACATACATTATGTAGCAACATAGTACTATTTTTACGATTAAGTCAAGGATAAAATCCCTATATAAATTAAGATAACATGTAACAGTGGCAACACTTACCCGACAAACGTCATTGTTGAGACAAGGTTCCCATGGTAGGTTGGTCACTAGCAGTGTCTTTTTAACGCACCAATTAAAAAATTAGCTACTGAACACCCGCAGGCATCGGTAGCTTCGTCTATAATAAGATACACGAAATTGTCCGCAATGTCTTCGCGTATTGATATTACTACATTGTTGTAAACCCGATCGACATATGCAAGTCTTAACGTACTTTCATGAGGAATTCGGTCCATATATTTTTCTAAAAACGCACGTAATTTGGGGTTCACTAGTTTGTTTAATGGAATATTACTTGCAACAAAGGATTCTGTAAGTTCATAGAAAAATACGGAGTCGTCGGCGCTGGACGAGGTCATTTCCTTGAAAACGTATGTCCCTAAAAACCCCAGGGATCACTGTCAAACCACGTTTGAAATACTTCCCGTCTATTTCTCTTCACCTTTGGCATGGTACCTCACTTTATTCACTTCTCCCCTCAACTAAGAGTTATTAATGTTTATAAAGTCATTTAAACACACGGCGAATACGTAAAAACGAAACGTATCAACGCGATGCAATACCGGCGGCTGTCTGTTGCAGCGTGCCATCAATAACTAAAATTGCTAGCGCAGTTTTCGTAATTCAAGTCAGCTGTGAGCTGTGAAGGCCAACGAGTCAAGGGCAGGGCATGCACAGTGTCGGCCCTGTGACATTCGCGCTTGGTAATAAGTAATAATATTTAATAATGTACTATGATGCAACATAGTTTCTCTGAACATATAAACATTTTCATTCCTAAACTCACTACGGTCCTGTTACACTCCGCGCTCGCACGAACTGTACCTATATTATACTTTGGGAAGCCACACAGCGCTGGAGATGGTTCTTCCATTCCTCTTAGCAGAGCTGGAACTCATATACTGGAATAGACTTTTGAATGTTTTCTATGGTCCTAAAATGACGTCCCTTGAGATTATTTTTTCAATCTCGGAAGGATTCAAGTCAGGCGAATAAGAAGGCTGATGAGACAGGGCGCATCTTTGACTTGCTCATTCTGGCTTTCTTGGGTCTGTAACTTTGCAAATAATGGATTTACTAAGGATATTGACTGCAACTTTTCAACCTTAAAGTACCCAAAAAAAAAAAACTCGGAAAGCGCTGCAAATTTTTTTTCCATAGTGCTCGAAGTGGTTGAAATTACATTTGTGCTAAAAATGAATGTAAGGATCGATTTTTCACTTTTTTTTTTTTTTTTAAGCTAAAGAATTTTTTTAGTAATTGAAATTCATCGAAAAATTATCGTATAGGGCTCGAAAACAGGTCAATGAAAGAAAAAAAAGAAATCAAATTATCTAAAAAAAGTTTTCTGATGAAATTATCGAAAAAAAGTTGTTGAAGTCCGTTTACCTTTTTAAAAGACAACCAAAAATTCGAAATTTTCTCTTTCGATGGTTTTATTACTTAAAAACTGCTGACGCTAAAAAAATTTAAACGTAAGATCCAAAAACTAGAAACTTGGAGCTTCAATTTCATTTTCTTTTTTCTTTTCTCTACGATCATTTTTCTCCAAGTTTTTCCTTTTTTAAAATTACTAAAAAATTTGGGATCTTTTTATGTCCCTTAATGTCTGCATCTACTGTATAATCCCTTTCGCAAGATCTATCATGTTTACATGATAGATCTTGCGATTTGTTCCCCTGTGATTTTTTTCTCTGGCTTTTGAATTCAATTTTTGAAACTCCCGCATTATTTCGTGGTCGACTTTCAGCAACGCATTGCCAATAAAATTTAAGAAACTAATGGAACACCGTGGATACCCCAGCACGTTGTTAACTCAGTTAAAATAAGATCTAAAGTGTGTATATGTAAATATGGGCGGTCATCGTTTTTTTTAAAGGTGTCTTTTTTTTTTGAAAATATAGTGTCTTTCTAATAAGGTTTTTCATTTATATTTTTTATATACCCTTTAAGAGTACCCGTTTCATAATGTGACAGCCTTGATATTTCAACCAGGTTCTAAGTTAATATTAAGAATAGAAATACGTATTTATAGTTAATAGAAATAAGAGTCAGACGTACAAGTACATCCACTTTATAATTTAAGTACGGTTAGAGGAAAAAGTTTTAAGATTTAGAAAGCCTTTAACGAATAATCGTGCCTTCAAAATAAACGATATCCCGAATATAATCCGGAATAACCTTGCCGGGTTTTACGTCTTTAGATTTAAATTCCGCGAACTTAAATTAAACCTTTAACGAAATAATTTCGGATTGATTGTCCGCTTCAGGAATGTAAGACACGTATTCCTATCAAAGTTTACCCATTTTGACAACGGCGGAAAAACTTAAGAGTTCCAACGAAATCTTAAATAACTTCATGAATATTTATTACGTTTTATTTTCCAGTTAAACTACATCCAAACAATGCCAAACAATAACGGCTTGAGATCGTATCTCAGCCAATCTGCTGAGATTGCAATTTATATTATTAAAGTTGCCGTAGGCGCAGAAGGTTGCCGAAACTTTCAATATGTACAGGGCAAAATCACATTTAGTCTATGCCCAAAAAGTGATAGTAAAAATAATTTGAAGTATTAATAATGAATTGTCACTAAAAACGTTCCTAAAAGTTTGCATAAATTCAATATTTTTTGAAACTTTTTAAAATGCTATTTCTGGACTATTTGTGGACTGATTTCAGTTTCTAAAACTGATTTGAGTAGGTCATTAAAAACTGCATTCAAATATACGAGGTGTGTAAATTAAGTAATGACTCTGGCAACGTAGCGCCCGATCTAGCAACACTGCGGAGACGGGACTTGGAGGACGGAATTTCGGATACGGGAATCACACCACTGTTCATCAGATTTTGATTAACGAATTACATTATGAGCAAGTCGAAGATCAAATGCATGCTGATTTGCTTTTTTGATAGCTAGGGAATTGTCCACAAAGAGTTTGTGCCACCAGTCCAAGCAGTAAATCAACAATTTTACAGAGAGGTTTTTGAAAATCTTCGAAAAAGGGACATGCGTGTGAGACCAAACATCAAAAACAACTGGATGTTGCATCACGACAATACGCCTTATCACGCAGCCATTTCAGTAAACGAGATTTTATCCAGTAAAAACATTCATATGGCTCCTCAACCTCCTCATTCGCCTGACTTGAGTCCTTGTTACTTTTTTCTCTTCCCGAGATAAAAAATCACCTCAAGAGACGTCATTTTGGGACCATAGAAAACATTCAAACGGCTGAAACCGACCAGCTGAAAGCTATTCCAGTATACGAGTTTCAGCATTGCTATGAGGAATGGAAGAACCGTCTCCAGCGCTTTGTGGCTTCCTAAGGAAGTTATTTTGAACGAACGCACATTTTATGCATCCGATGGTGAATGACAACGAGCATATCGGCTTAGTGCCTTACCAGAAGGACATGATAGGTGATTTTTTTTTATTATCGAGGCGTAGTACATTCCGAATTCCTTCCGGAAGGACGGGCGGTTAATAAAGACTATTATCTCGGCATTTTGAGGTGTTTTCGCGAAAGTATCCGTCGGAAACGGCCGGAATTATGGAATGAAAATTCTTGGATTTTGCACGACGACAACGCGCCGTCTCATCGAGCTACAATTATTGACCGAACATAAGGCTAAAAGCTCAAGAAATACGATCGACCAACCACCGTATTCACCGGATATGGCTCCGTGTGATTTTTTTTATTTCCAAAACTAAAATTGCCACTACGTCGCCGCTTTGAAACGATAGAGGCCATCAAACAGAATTCGCCGAAGGAGCTGAAGGCGATACCTTCGGAGGCCTGTGAGCACTGTATGGAGGATTGGGTTAAACGTTGGCATAGCGTTATTGCACTCGATCTAGCCTTCTTTGAAGGGGACAAAATAAATTTTGATGAATAAATAACAATTTATGTGCTTTTTATACAATTTCCGGGTACTTTTTGTACGTAATTATGAATAAATTGCATATAGTGCCCACCTTGTGTTGTATGTAACACACTTTACGGACCCTACTCATTACTAAAGCCGGCTAAACAGCGCGGCGGCCCACAAAGTTTTCACACATCTCAACGTAAATAACAGGGTAAGTTTAACCCATCTCTTTATAAATTGCGACAGTTTATTGTTTTCATGAATTTTGTTTTTGCACATACAAGCAGTAAGTAGTATGACGCGTCCGATTATGGCACGCCGCATAGTGGGTTAGATTCGGAAAATCTTGGCCAAAAATCGAGAAAGGTAGAACTTTTGTCAAACTATATCTAATTGAATGTTTTTTGGGTCGCTGATTTCAAACTTGTACTTTATATTTCAAAAAAACAAAATGGCGCCCCAAAAGTAACCGCTTTTTGCGATAAAAGCAACTTTTAAAAATCCAAATTAAAGTATTCATATTTTGTGTAAATAAGATTTCAATTTAATACTCTCCTCGAAAGGGAAACAAAATGGCGAACCGGCAGCAACTTCATGTAACAATTTTTTTCGTGATAAAAGGTACTTATTATGATCAAAATTAGAACATTGATATTTTCTGCCTATATAATTTCAACTAAATCTCGTTACCGGAAAAGAAAACAGGTGGAGAACCGGAAGTAAAATTTTCTTAATAGTTTGATTCGAATAAGATTATTCATATTTTTCATTAATAAGAATTTAATCTAACTCCCTGAAGAAATGGAGGGCCAAAAGTAAGAACTTTTTGGAACCTACAATTGCACGCAACGTGTCTTCAGTTAAGTTACATTAGGTTACTAAAATTATTTTGTGTTAAAAATTGATCGCAGAGAACCTCAGTTAAGTTGGATTAGGTTAACTAGTATAAAATAAAAAATATATATATCACGGAACATTGAGACACCCTATATTTCTTCTTACACTGGTCAATAGTGTACACCAGGTATATACATTTCCCTCCTTGGTTGGGACTTAATATTGTATCGGGGATGAACACCTGCTTTGACGCAGGTACAGTTAGAATTGCCCGAGAACGCTCAATTGAACGCGCCTTTCTGTTTTTGCATTTTTCACTGAAATAAGCAGTTTCAAGCAGCCAATTTTTATGAATTTCTTTTTCCACTAATATTTCCCACATGTTAAATTGTGAATTAGTGTTAGAACTCTGTAGATACAAACTATTTTCCGACTTTCCTTTCGCTACCTTAACATGCGCGTTTGTATTATAAGCGCAGAGTTAACATTTATTTTCCATAATAAGAAATACAAAAATGTGAATTTCAAGGCATAGATAATATTTTACGTCCCTTCAAGAGTAGTCCCATTTGGCCCATTCATCCCTTCAAGTCGGAAATACACCTTGTGGTAACAAAAAGTCACAACACACGAACGTTGAGTATTTCGGGACCGATTCTCGTATCGTTACGCACTCGAAGGTGGCCAACTTCCGACTGAAGTAGAACGGCAGGTATAAAACCTAGGTAGCTGTCCTTTCAGTATTACACGCAGGAAACCCTGCTTCACAAAGCTATATGAATTAAAACAGAATATAACGAACTGGGTTATTCGATTTTTGGCCAGGATTTTCCTATTCTAACCCACTGTACGCCGCCCGGATCTGCCGGCTCTACTCATTACTATAATGAAAGCTACGAAAAAAGTGAGGTGTTAAAATGTTTTAGAAGCCTAATTTGTCAGTCCCGCTGAAAATCCGCCCTTAGAGGGGCGGTTAGGGCGGCAGTGACGGCCGCGTCTGAGGTATCGTTCTCCTAAGCTCTCTCTACGACTACCGCGTATGCTAAATGCACCCGGGGGCCCAAACTTCGACCCGCGCTATCCATCTCTCGAGAGATTTACGATAACTTGATAACCTGTTATATATAATTGACCCGGCCGAGAGAAAACAGACCTAAAGCGAACGCGACAATCTCGGGTAACGTATTTATTTGATGTTGTTATTGTGACCGGCGGAAGGGCGAGGAGACGAAGTGACAGCGCTGGAGAGTCGACGTCGGGGTTATAATTGATACGAGCGGTAATTGGGAGTGATATTCCGAGATTTCGCCCGCCGAGACGCTGAATTGTTGCCAAGGAGTACTCCGCGTGACCGTTATAGTTCGTATTTCGTATTATATTCGGAGATACATTAAGTGCGAGATAAATAGTCCAGGCGGCGTAGATTATTTTTTACAATAATTAGTTGCTGCACTTTTCAACGTGATAATTAGGAGAAAAAATCGTACGAATCGAATGAAACTGTTTTGGACAAAATCCAATTGTGGGATCATTGCGAAAAAATTGCAAATAGGTTTTTTCGACTTTTAGGCACGAAAAAATATGTGGAGGATAAAACAAAAATCACGTTATGGCGCTTGAAAAGACGAATAAAATGGGTTTTGGATCATTAAAATCGGTTGATAACTTTTTGCATAAAAAAATAAAAACCGCGAGAATTAGCGATTTTTTGGTGTTCAATTACTCGGTCTGTAATTATCCTAGAAATGTAATTATCCTAGAAATTCCGGGGCTCAAATTGTAGGGTTTGCCAACACCTATCTACAGTTAAATTTTTGCCAAAAAATATTCATAAGTTTTCGCGCAAATTGCGAAAAAGTAAAAACAGATACTTTTGTAAAACGGCCCCTATTTCCACAATAATTGTCGTAAAGCAATTTTTCAGAAAGCTACGTGTTCTTGAAGACTTCCCTCTACAACCATATCAAATTTGAAGTCGATCCGATAATAATAAGTACCACAAAAGCGCGTCTGAAAAACGTACAATGTTAGAGAGCGGCCGCGTGGACGCTCGAGCGAAGGGGGAAGTGGCGCGGTGGTGGGGGAACTCTCTCTCCCGCGGGCACAGCAAAAAAAAAAACATTAATTTTCGTTCAGTAGTTCACGAGAAATCTCAATTGTTTCCGGTTTGTCGAATTTGAACGCGCGCGATCGCTTTCCGGGCGCCCGCTCCGCCCGCGAGAGAGAGAGTTCCCCCACCACCGCGCCACTTCCCCTTCGCTCGTGCGTCCACGCGGCCGCTCTCTAAAATTGCAAGTTTTTCAGACGCGCTTTTGAGGCACTTATTTGTTATTATCGGATCGACTTCAAATTTGATATGGTTGTAGAGGAAGTCTTCAAGAACACGAAGCTTTTTGCAAAATTGCTCTACGACAATTATTGTGGAAATAGGGGGGGGGTTTAAGCGTTAAAATTTTGGGTACACTAGATATAGGTTGACTTTAACAATTTAAATGTAAGTAGGTGTAAACTGGAAAACATTAAAAAATTAAATGTCAAAATTTTAGGTACTAGTTTTCTCTTTGTTCCTTTTTTTATTTTAATGGTGTTTCTGGGTGAACTCAAAAGGCATTTCAAATAATTACATCGACCTACGAGGAATGGAAGACGGATATTTGCTAAAGTTTTTCTGGACTCTAGGTAGGAAGAGGTGGGTACAATAAAGGCGTTATAATACCGATTTTAATGATCCAAAAACCATTTGATTCGTATTTTCAAGCGCTATAACGTGATATTTTTTGTTTTTTACTCAACATTTTTTTTCGTGCCTAAAAGTCGAAAAAAACATTTTTTTCGCACATTTTTGTAATTTTTTTCGCAATGATCCTACAATTGGATTTTGTCCAAAACATTTTCATTCGATTCGTACGATTTTTTCTCCTAATTACCACGTTGAAAAAGTGCCGCAACTAATTATTTTAAAAAGTCACTCTTTTTTTGCTACCTCGCCTGGACTAATGTCCGTAATAATGAAGGGTCTGACTTTTTTCAGTGTAGGCAGAATTGAATTTTTGAGTCTTAACTAATTCAATCAATACAAGTAATATCATGTTCTTTATGCTTTTAAACACATTTGTTATACAGAAGTTCTTGTTTGTTGTAAAATTTTTGTCAGTGTAATTTATATGACAAACTGCAGGTTGCCACTGATAACGTCCCTCCCTAATTCGTTTTCGATAAACCTTATGCACTGGAAGTAGAAATCAAGGGCTGTAAAAAAAACACATTTCTAAGTGTTTTTTAAAGAGCTGTAACTTGGGAAAAAATGGTAGCAGAAAAAAAAGGAAACTGAAGTTCCAATTTTCTAGTTTTTGGATCTGATGTTTACATTTTGTGTAAACGTTTATAATTAAACATTTTTATGTTTAATTATAAAAAAACCATCGAAAAAAAAAATCGAAAACTTTGCTTATCTTTTGAAAGGTCTTCAATATTTTTTCTTTTTGACAATTTTATCATAAAGTCCTTTTAGATAATTTAAGGGGGTAAATACAATTAGGTGGTAAAAAATCGATTTTGTTTCTCTAAAAAGTTAGGAAATTTCCCGTAGAATACGCTCGTGAAAGTTTCAAAGCGAAATTCGAACGCCTTTTTCAGCGCGCAACAGGTATACGAGAGCGGTCGGCACTAGTGAAAGTTTTATCTATTGAATCTTACTCACAAAGAACTACAACAGATGAATAACAGCATGTACGAAGAGATTGAAGGCCTTTTGTATGCCCCTGGAATCGCTGATTGAGCAGTAAGTACCATTTTTTGGTATTCAAAATTTTAAACTAATTTTACTCAAAATAACATTTTCAAAATTGGCAACCACGATTACTCAAAAACTACTAGGCCGATTTGGCTGAAACTTTCAGGGTTTCTTCTTTATACTCTTAGCTTGTCTTTATTTGGAATTTTATGTTGCGAAATTTAATTATCAATGCAAAAGTGTCTGAAAAAATACGGATAATCACCGATTTTCTCGAAAAACTTCTGCCAAACGTATATTTTTTTTTTAATTTTTTGAGGTTTACCGACAAGTTATGTGTATTTTTAACATACATTTTATTTCCTGGACTGTTACAGATGAAAATTACGACGCACAGTGGGTTAGAATCGGAAAATCCTGGCCAAAAATCTAATAACCCAGTTCGTTATATTCTGTTTTAATTCATGTAGCTTTGTGAAGCAGGGTTTCCTGCATGTAATACTGAAACGACAGCTACCTAGGTTTTATACCTGCCGTTCTACTTCAGTCGGAAGTTGGCCACCTTCGAGTGCGTAACGGTACGAGAATCGGTCCCGAAATACTCAACGTTTGTGTGTTGTGAATTTTGTTACCACAAGGTGTATTTCCGACTTAAAAAAATGGAGGCTACTTTTGAAGGGATGTAAAATATTATCTATGCATCGAAATTCAAATTTTTGTATTTCTTATTATGGAAAATAAATGTTAACTCTGCGCTTATAATACAAACGCGCATGTTCAGGTAGCGAAAGAAAAGTAGGAAAATAGTTTGTACCTACAGCGTTCTAACACTAATTCACAATTTAACATGTGGGAAATATTAATGGAAAAAGAAATTCATAAAAATTGGCTGCTTGACACTGCTTATTTCAGTGAAAAATGCAAAAATAGAAATCCGCGTCCAATAGAGCGTTCTCGGGGCAATTCTGACTGTATCCGTGTCAAAGCAGGTGTTCATCCCCAATACAATAGTAAGTCTCCACCAAGGGGGGAAATGTATATACCTGGTGTACACTACTGACCAGTGGAAGGAGAAATATAGGGTGTCTCAATGTTCCGTGAAATATAGGTATATTTTTTTATTTTATACTAGTTAGGTAACCTAATCCAACTTAACTGAGGTTCTCTGCGATCAATTTTTAACACAAAATAATTTAAGTAACCTAATGTAACTTAACTGAAGACACGTTGCGTGCAATTGTAGGTTCCAAAAATTTCTTACTTTTGGCCCTCCATTTCTTCAGGGAGTTAGATTAAAATCTTATTAATGAAGAATATGACTAATCCCTATTCGAATCAAAATATGTAGCTTTTTAAGAAAATTGTAGTTCCGGTTCTCTACCTGTTTTCTTCGGTAAGAAGATTTAATTGAAATTATATAAGCAGAAAATATCAATGTTCTTATTTTGATCATAATAAGTACCTTTTAACGCGAAAAAATGGTTACATGCGTAAGGTTACATAATAAGTTTTCACAGATGTAGCAAATAAAGAAATTTAAATGTATATTTTTTTGTGATATGTAAAAAAGAAACCCTTTTTTACTTCTTTCTTTTTGTTGGGTATTTTGCGGAGAAACCGATACATTTAAGTTGAATGTTGACACACAATTAACTAAAAACGTCAGATTTGACAGATATCTGGTACATAGGCACTTGATTGTATATATTTCATAATAATAATTTTTAAATTATCAAATTTAATTTTCTTGATGAAAATGTACAAAAATCAAAAAACCTTATATTGCTGAATAGATAATTAAGAACCCTTTCAAATGAGCTATAATCCGCACCCTCGTTCCATTTAAACATTTTAACAAAGTAACATTGTAACAAACATAGCTGTCACTCCAAGGGGATTGGAGGGGAAGGTATAAAATTATGCTCAAAAAATGTCATTCTAGAATTAAAAATTCACGTGTTTCAGGATTTTACTCATAAATTATAAATTACGTAGATAATGAATTTATCCGTTACTTATAGACCTCACTGTATAAGTTAGCGTAATCAGTAGGAAATAGGTAAATTTTACTTTGCTTGCTTGTAAGTTTCTGTCGCTGTTTTTACATTTCACTGATAAGACCTGCGCAGTATCTCTCGGGCATGGCCGTTCTAAATCGTACTACGCTCGTTGTGCGCAAAGTCCTCACAATCGCAAAACACATTTAGCCAGAATTAATTTACAAGGTAATTAGAAAAATGAAGTAGGTACAAATAAAACATTGCGTGATCGTTTTTATTTTTAAATATTGTTAATAAACTCGAACATAAGTAACAAATGAAATACTGTCCCAAAAACCTTACGTGTATTTGGAGTTGTCACACAGCTGTCTTATTATTAAGTAATTCAGTGAAAAAAAGGAGAATCGAGCGCTTTTTCTAATAGAATGACTTCGGAGAGCATGTGCCTGCCGTACGTCCATAAAACTCATTCGGTTAGATTGCGAACGAAATCCGCGGGCTTACTACTAAAATCCAATCATCAATAACCCATTTGTAATGAAAAATGTCGATCGAACAATAATTGTTTTGTCCGACACAACGGCCAGATTTATTAATGCATTACGTAGTATCTCATCTATCCCCCCCCGTTTCAATTATATATAGGACAATTACAAGAGTAGACTGTTTTTATGAATCCCTGTTTTTGTGGCAAACTACGTCGTCGCACCTATTGAACCGCATAATGCGCGTCTCTTGGCATTCTTGAGAAAAAAAAAAGGTAAACTGCGTAGGTTATCGATCTGGACGCGACATAAATTATTAACAAAAAAGCGAAGTAGACGGTCGTCTCTGGCGAGGCATTTTTATTTTCAATTTATTTATAAGACTAACAATAAGTAAGGTCTATACAAAGTTTTAAAAGTTAGATTAAAATGTTGCATTCTTCATGTTGTTATTCTTCTGACAGTATAACGGATTCGATTGTTGAAATTTGCTTTCAACTATCTATCAAAAATTTGATAAGAGTTTATTTTAATATTTTTTACTTCGGATCACAAATGTTTAGTGCAAGTTAAAACTCAAATGTTGCGCCCTAGGTTAATAGAAAAAGCGATAAAAGTTCGCACGTCGTTGTGGTAAAAATTCCCAAGAACCGGTGACGTTTTCTTAGTAAAAGGAATAAAAGTTTTAAGTTGTATACTTCCCTTTTAAAAATATTACATTTATTCGATTGTACACGTTGTGTTGTATTATATATAAAAAAAAACGTTCCTTGGGAACTGATGCACCGGCAAGTGTTTTTTAATTAACTGTTTGTTACAAAATTTCGCGTGGACATTTATATAGCGATTTGTGTGTCATATGTTCTTTCAATGTAGTTTCAGTTGATCTTGTTGTTCGCCTGATATACCTTTGCTCACAATCGTTACAGCTTATTTCATAAGTTGTCGACCGCCTTTGTCATTTTATACGCTGGTGGCCACTGGAAATGCAACACCTTGAAGGAGTTGTGGAACATAACTCGAACTTTAAGGGGGCTTTCCCGTTTTTTCACTGAAAAAAGGTTTTTTTTTGGGATTTTTTTTCAGAAATTATAAAACGGATTGAGACAATTTTTTTAATTGAAAGATTTACGGAGGTTATATTTATTTACGGATATATTTATTTGTTTATTTATTTTTTTAACCAAAATGGCGGCCGTCGATCCTTGTTCCAATGCAGCTCCTTCAGGCGGACATGTCTCATGTAAATGAGAATTTTCTACGACGGTATTCATCTGAAATCAAAAAATGAAACATTAAAAAAAAATATAGGGTTGTTGTTAGTGTTTATCATAGGGGTTTTTTGAAATTCAAATTTTACGCGATTTGGTGTAATTGTGAAAAAAAAGTACGATTTTCACCTTAAAGGGTATCCCCTTATAAGTATGGTGAAATGCCCCCCCCCCCCCATTTTTTTTATTTTCTTGGCATTATGAAAGTGTTTCTTAGGGCTAATTATGAAAGGTAGACCGAATTTTAGGTCCAAAAAATTTTCCTCTCAGCTAGGTATGGAAAAAACCCTGTTTTTTACGTTTTATTTTTTTTATCGGTTTTTAACTGTCGAAAAAATCTGAAAAAAATCATGAGTACAGAAAATATGATTAATTTTATGAAAAAATTTTTTCAAGCTCATTTATTATGACCTCTAAAAAAAATTATTCACTTTAAAAATCCCATATCTTTTAACCAAAAAAAAGCTTCAGGCTCAGATTTTTAATATGTTATATTTTTAACTGTTTTTTACTACCTCAAATTTTTTCAGAGTGGTGGGAAATTTGGTCACTGAAACGACTTAAAACGGCTTAAAATCATCATTTTATGTTGTCCTGATTTTTTTCTTGCACTAAAAGGCCTCAAATTACTTCAAACAATTAAAAAAATATAAAAACTACTAGTTTCGATAAGGGCCATTCCGCGGTGACGGGTGTTACATTTGTATGCATTCTAACTGTTATAATTCCTAAATTAGAACAAAATTGTCTGCGTTTTGAATATAATTCACTTCATTTCAATGATATTTTAATTAAAACAAAACCGTATTAGGAATTACTCAGGCGTTTAAATGCAATAATAGGTTTAAGCCCTGTGACCGGTGTTACTTGTACTTTTGCAAAATATGCTACCTTGTTGGCTAAACATCAGAGTTCAGCTAAATTAGAAGTTTTTGCAACAAAACGAATAGCTAAGTAGAGAGATAAACGATCTTCATTTCTGATAATTGTAAGAGATTTGTGGATATATTGTTTTTTACATTTTTTTTTTGCAAGCAAAACTTGTGACGGGTGTTACAAGATTTGTGACGGGTGTTACGAGTGCAAATAAAACAAAAGCTTAGTACACTTTGAGGCTTTATTTATTGATATAGACTATTAAAACTAGTATTATAAGATTTTAGATATTTTCTGTTCTGTAATTTTTATTTATTGTTTTTCCCGCGGTTACAATTTTATCAATAAAATGAGTTGTACACCTGATTAATTCAAATTTTTTCACGACAAATAATAACAATTGACGGTAGCCAGAGTAAACGAAAATGGCGGTCTGTCAATGTGATTTACGTCAAAAACAGTGTTGCCACTTTAATGTTTTTTTTCTCCATACTACACTACCTAATTGGAACCATCTGAGTTTGAAGAAGATATTACGAAAATCGGCGAAAATATTGATGAATTTCTTTTGAATTATGGAAATTGAGAATGTAATACTTGTTAATTTTCTATTTTAACATATATGTATATTCGAAAATTATTTTTTTGCTCCTTGGTATCGATTACCGCGGAATGGGCCATAAGTGTAATTTTTTTTTTACTATTTTTAGTGAACATATTTTTTAATTGTTTGAAGTCATTTGAGTCCTTTTAGTGCAAGAAAAAAATCAGGACACTATAAAATGATGATTTTAAGCTGTTTTAAGTCGTTTCACGGACAAAAAATTGATTTTTCGCACTTTTGGGCCTGACCCACCACTCAAAAAAATCTGAAAAAATTTGAGGTAGTAAAAAACAGTTAAAAATATAAATATAATAATCTGAAAAACTTTTTAGTTAAAAGATATGGGATTTTTATAATATTTAAGAATCTGATGCCTTGAATGAGTTATGAAGTTTTTTTAAAATTATTCATATTAAAAAATATGGGATTTTTAAAGTGTTGAACTAATGGATATTGGAATTTTTAAAAGAGGTCATAATGACCTTGAATGACTTATGAGAAAAAAATTTTATTTTTTTCATAAAATTATTCATTTTTTTAACTACATGTCGTCATCCATTCCCGGCCCGAAGGACACCCTCCTCTGCATGTAGACTCATGAATTATTTCAGTTATCAATTCCCTTTACTTCGATGAAGTTGTTACTTACCCCGAGCCCAAATTTTTTAGGGAAAATGGTGGAAAATGGAAAAATAAAGTAAAACGTCACAAACCAGGTTGTAATTCCAAACCTAATGCGGAAACTTTAAATAGGACAATAAATTTGAATGTATAACGCATCGATTTCCCTAAAAAAAAAAAAGATTTTCTTGAAACTGAAAGGGGGGAAAGCCCCTTAAATAATGTATTCTATTATTAAAATTGATACAAATCAGAACTTCTGAAAATTGATAGTTTTATGTTTTTTGGTGTGAGACTACGAATGTTAGGCTTATTTTGACGTTGCTCCTAGAGGGGCGTTAGTTTCACCGTATTATTTAGGTAAATTGAAACGTATTTTTGTATCTGTTGAGGCATGCGTAAAACAAGTTGAGAAACTAAATGAACACTTAATTCGACATTTTTTTTTAATTTATTTTTTTTTTTTTTTTTTTTTTATAATTATAAATGATATTAAAATATATAGAAAATGAAGTATTGAGTGATCTGCTCACAGAAAAGATATTATTGTTTAGGTTGTCTAAATCAATCGGTTTTTAGTCAGTTGGCCCATTCTTTGTGACTCACTCTGTATAAGCCGAACTAAAATATCAATTTTGACTAGGTTTGAAGAACGTATGACGCGTAATGTAGGAAAAAGAGTCTCGAGAACATTTTTCATTGGTCAGGCGGGTTTTGTAATTAATTTTTCCAGGAAGAGGTGCCCGGTCTAATCAAGAGGACAGGATAATGGGGGTCGTAGTCGTGAATTCGCCGGTCGATTTTCGCTTATAATTGCCTACATCCAACTTTCAAGGACGCCTCGAAACGTATATGTATAATATTTACGAACTTCATTTTAGATTCCATTTATATTCGTATAGATACAGTGATTTCACGATGACAGGAACGAAAACATATGTTTCCCTTTTAAAGTTCCTATCTTCCAAAATATACCGTTATTTTTGTTACTAGAAGTATTATTGTTTAGAAATTGTTTTAGAAATAGTATGCAGGATAAATCCAGGTCATGAGTTCACTGAAGATAACTTTGATAGGAGAGTAGAATTTTGCAAACAATTGATGCAAAGAATAGACAGCAACGTCATAACAATACACCATGTTTTATTTTCTGACAAACCAACATTTACTGTTAACAGACAGATACATCGTTAGAACTATTGGGCTTCAGAAATTTCTCGCTGGATGAGAGAGCTGCATACCCAAAGATCCGAAATGGTAAATGTCTGGGTAGATATAGGGAGGTAACACAATTGTCCCAATCTTTTTGGAGGACATTTTTGAGCGATGCTGGTTACTTGGCTCTTCTTCAAAATCGAATAACTCCTACCCAAGAGACTTGTATAATAACATATGAAAGACAGCAATACCAGCAGACACAATTTGGTTCCACCAAGATGGAGCACCACCATGATGTATCCATATATCTGATACTCCTATATTGCTGGTGCCTGTAAGTAGAGGTGTCACGGGGTAAGTGAGACAGAAAATGACTACTTGACCTGTTGTGCGCAAGCGTCGCGAGTCTGGTGGGGAAATTGGCTGTGTGTGACTGGATGTTCAATTCTCGGATATGCGCGTAAGACTCGAAGTTGTTACGAGAGAGAGACAGACGCATATATGACTGCACCGTGGTGATTTCGCCAATCTCCAGACCCTTCTAGCAATATAGGAGTATTAGATATATGGATGTATCCCATAATATACCGAGGAGACGGGACTTGGAAGGAAGGTAGGTTAACACGTAATGCACCTTCAGTACAAGTTTGAACTTATTATTTGTTCGTTCTTTGTGACTGTTTTCGTAAACAGGTTGTTTCTAGTGCATTTTAAAAGTGAGTGACATTAATTTTGAGCAAAGGTGTGCTATCAGGTTTTGCTTTAGACTTGGCTACAGCGCAACGGATACTTTTGCAAACTTCAACACGCCTACGGAGACAGTGTTTTTTCAAGAGCTTAGGTTTTTCGGTGGTTTAAGGCATTATCAGAAGGAAGAGAGTCGATTATGAAACATGTCATTACTGGTGATGAGAGTTCGGTGTTTGAGTACGACACGGAAACCGAGCGCCAAAACATGGAATAACACACTTCAAGCTCTCCAAGACATAAAAAAGCAAGAATTAGTAAGTCGAAGATCAAATGCGTGCTGATTTGCTGCTTTGATAGCCATGTTGCCAATGATAGCCAATTGTCCACAAAGAGTTTGTGGTGAGGTTCTTGAAAACCGACCAGCTGAAGACTATTCCGGTATATGAGTTGCTATGAGGAATGGAAGAACCGTCTCCAGCGTTGTGTGGCTTCCTAAGGAAGTTATTTTGAAGGAGACAATATTGAATTGTAAGTCAATTTTCTCCTTAAGAGAAGACTCTCTTCAATCTTCCCCTTAGGAGAAGACTAAAAATTTTAAAAATATTCTTCATGGAAAGAAGATTAAACATTTTTTATTCTCCTGAATATACCAACTGAGTTGGCGAAACGCGCGTCGAGAAAAGTATAGTAATTCGGTGTTTCGTGGAAAACGTCCAGTTTTTTGTTTCTACGCCGAAGGTTCCAATACCCTCTCCAGTTACGTTATATAAATACATATTATATTTGTCTCGTTTAATTGCGAAAAAAAGTAATTTAAAATTCAATCAGCAGCCACTGTCTTGTACCAAACAACCTTCTGTTTTTAAATAACAGGTAAGTATAAATATACACAAATTTCCCATTTATAGTTTCTTCAGACCTATGCGACCTAATGGAAAACAGTTCAGGGATAGTGAAGTTGGTAGATGAAAAATGTTGGGGCATAAAAGGCGACGAAAAGTTATTTGCACTTTACTAATGGACATTTTGTGTTGGATGCAGTTGTTAATTAATTAACTTAATTAAAATTTAATTTAGTCTACTGAAGGAAAGCTGTATTTTCATTCTATGTCTTAATGGCTTCGCGCCACGTCGGACTTTTAGGACTTTTAGAAAACTTTTACAAGCAGATTTAGTAATATGCTTCTTTCAGCAAACTTTAGTAATACGCTTCTTTGTTTGGTTTTAGAAATTTTACAGACTCCATAACTATTCATATTTTTTAAATAACAGCATAGCATGTGCAGAATAATGGTTAACATGTGCCCTTTGATTTGTCACCTTATAGCCTAGGGAAATTAGATATTTCACTTCAAGAAAGAATTTCCGGAAAGCTGGTTTTTCATGAATCTTGATACTGCGTACAGTTGTGCAAAAACCAGCCGCAATAAGAAACGGCAGGCTTTCAAATTTCCATAAACCAGTTGACTTATGCCACCGACTTATGCACACTATATGCTAAGTCTTTGTATTTGTCATTGCAGTTTTATTATAGTATAATACACTTAACTCTCTAAGGTATCAAATTAAAATATGAAAAATTTTAATCTACTCCAGAATCTTCTTCACCAGAAATATTGCTGGATGAATGGCTGGCTGACTTCGTCAAATTTCACTAATGGATAAAAATAATAATTCATGACTGTGCAATAAAAAACCTTTTTAAAACGTACTTCTGTTGAAACGCCGGGATCGATTGGCTATCAGACTTCCGATTTAAACAATGTAAAAGGTGAAAATTAAAAATGTACGAGAGACGAAAAGGTCAGCATTGTTCTACGACTATAGCTGGAAAAAAGCGTATTGTCGATCAGTCTAATAGATAGGTATCGGAAAGGTTTCGGTTTCATGTTAGTTTTTTTTTTAATAGAAATCGCAATATTTATACAGTGAGGTCCATAAGTAACGGATAAATTCATTATCTACGTAATTTACAATTTATGAGTAAAATCCTGAAACACGTCAATTTTTAATTCTAGAATGACATTTTTTGAGTATAATCTTATACCTCCCCCCTCCCCCTTGGAGTGACAGCTACCCCTTTAAAATTTTTAAATGGAACGAGGGTGGTTCTTAATTATCTATTCAGCAATATAAGGTTTTTTGGTTTTGTATATTTTTCATCAAGAAAATTAAATTTGATAATTTCAAAATTATTATTATTATGACTTAACTTAACTTAATTAAATTAAATGATTCAAGAACTTAACGACGATGACGCTGAACGCCGATTAGAATTTTGCGAAAACATGGCAAGTATATTCCAAGATAATCCTTTATTTATAAAAAACATTCATTTTTCTGATGAAGCAACATTCGTCTTAAATGGAACAATCAACAAACAGAACTTTAAATACTGGAGTACAGAAAATCCACATTGGATGATGGAGGCCAATACTGAATATCCTGAGAAGGTGAACGTTTGGGCTGGAATTATAAATTCTCAAATTTTCGGACCATATATCTTTGATGGCACATTAACTGGCGCGTGTTACTTGGATTTCTTGCAAAATTTCTTAGTTCCAGAGTTAAGAATGGTTTTACCAGATGATGACAACCCCAATGAAATTGATAGAAATATTTGGTTTCAGCAGGACGGAGCTACACCACATTTTTCATTGGAAGTAAGAGCCTATCTGAATCAAGTTTTTCCCAATAGATGGATCGGTAGACGCGGTGAAATTGAGTGGTCTGCTCGTTCTCCCGATTTGACCCGGCTTGACTATTTTTATGGGGTTACTTAAAATCGAAAGTCTACTTCAACAGACCAAATAACGTAGAAGATTTAAAAGACAGAATAAGTCAAGAAATTAATCAAATCACCCCGGAAACAATACAAAATGTTTTAGAAGAATATCAGCAACGTCTTCATTATTGTCAAGAAGCAACGGGCGTCCAGTTTGAACATTTGATTTAAACTGTTCTTCTGTTCTGTTTCATGTTCTTTTCTTTACTTAGTAACATTAAAAATGTAATATTTTTCAATAAAGAAATTATAGAAATAAAAAAATCTTATGTTGCTGGATGGAGAATAAAAAAAACCTTTCAAATGAGTTATCACACGCACCCTCGTTCCATTTAAAAATTTTAAAGGGGTAGTTGTCACTCCAAGGGGGTTGGAGGGGGAGGTATAAAATTATGCTCAAAAAAATGTCATTCTAGAATTAAAAATTGACGTGTTTTAGGATTTTACTCGTAAATTGTAAATTACGTAGATAATGAATTTATCCGTTACTTATGGACCTCACTGTATATGTACATATGTAGGTATGCCGCAGATATTTTTTTCGCGGACTGGACAAATACCATTCTATTTCTCTTTAAATACGTCGATGTTGTAGAATGTGGAAATTATATCAGTGCATAGTCACATTGTAAAACGAAAAACAATACACATTCGGCTGTAAAATTTTTTTAATCTGTGGCCTAAAATCAGTAACAGGTATATTTTATGCTAAAATATATGGTCGTATAACGATGTAAAATGTACAGGGTGGCTTCGCGAGAATTACCACATGCCCCTTTTCACTGTTATTTTTAGAGGCCTGTATTAAAACAATTCTTTACAGGGGTAACCTTTTTTTTTTAATTTCATAATATGATTCAGAAAAACAATTGAATGGAAAATGTAGCAGTTGTTTAATAAACAAAACTTTTTTTTAAATAGAACACTCTATATCTTGTATTTGTTGAATTCCACTTTTTCTTCTGATTACATGAAACACCATAGCTGTTCATGAAATTTTAATAAAACCCAACGAGTCCTGACTTATGCGTGGCATACTTTTTTGAACTTTTATATTTTTGGTTCAACTTTAGAAACTTTTCATTTCTAGGGATATTTTTTCGAAATTGGCACAGGTAATCACAGATATTCTGAAAATTTCTGTTTAAAATGAGTCCAATAACTTTAAAGTGATTTAATAATTTCAGTTATTCACGGGTTTTTTCAAAACAACGCAATTGAATCTGAGTATACTTCAATCGTGAGATGTGGAAATACATGGAAAGAAAAACTATGTCTCAGAAAACTATTACAAAGAGGCAACGTTAGCGTGTGCGAAACAGATGGAATATAAAGTTATTTTTTCCATTCTGCGTTACAGACGGTGCCTTTTTTGTTTCATTACGTTCGACCTCAGAGAGCTGGGAATGTGGTCACGAATTCCAGTAAATACCGAGAATATCTGCCTTTCTGTTTCGCGAAATATCAGATATAAAACCTGAAAAATAAATGACGAATCCGACAGGGATTAATGAGAGTTACCCCTGTTTTGTGTCTTGCCTATTTAGTGGCTTGGAGCAAACGAAGAGGTAAACGAAGTTTGTATCAAAGTTTGTTTCAATTTAAAAACAATAATCTCATTATTTTAATAATTTATCTACTTACAGTCAGTAACAAAAGTCTTTGTCATCATTATAGTCCGGAAATATGTGCTATAATGCATTGTCGGCAGTATACAACTCAATATAACTTAATATGATAAGTATAATCCGTATTTTTTAAACAGCCTATAAATTATATACGCATATTTCTTGCCCATGCATACGTACGGCACTGACCGATCCTTCCCGTTGCGGAAGCGCTGGATACTTAAATGCAGTTTACCATGCGTTAGAGGAAACTTTCCGGACCCTAATCAACATACACTCACTTTTTGAAGGTTTTGCTTAAATTCTGATAATTTTTATACTAAAGTATTTATTTTTTTTCTTCTGATAGTACAACAGCCTGTGAAATTCTTGGTTTAATAAATCCATCATGTGATTGTGTGAAAAGATATCGTTAAAATAGTAAAATCGCGATGTTTTCAGAAAATCGTGGATAACTCCAAAACTATTGAATGAAGCAAAAGTGGAGTTTTGAATTTTTAGAATATTTCTAGTTCAAATTTAGAAATTTTTCATGTCTATGATTTTTAAAAGTTATTTGCTATTTATTTATTAAATAAATTAGATTTTTTTTGTTACGGTTTTGTAAAAGTTTTTCTTTATCTAAATAACAACTATCTAAATCTAAACGGATGTATAGTAAAAAAAAATCACTAAGATACTATGAGAATCCAAAGTGACAATGATAAACGACCAAAAATCAGTAACGAAAGGGGAATCATTAGTTCGATGGCAAGATTTCCTTCGGAAACAGATACCTTCTGGTAATTTTTTAAACAGATCTTTATAGGGTTCTGATGGTATTGGGTATTCTTCAGAATCATCTGAGGAAGAATATTGAACGAGACACACTAGTTTCGAAAGCACGTGGTCAAAATTAGGAATCAAGTAGAGTAATTGAAATGATCACGAACACCTTAATACAGTTATTTTCTGTAAAATGCTTCCTAAGTTACATCTTATCAAAAGGGCGTTTCTGAAAATGGTCTTTCTTCGACAGCTTGAAAAATTATTGGACGTTTACATAAAACTTTAGTCCTGGAGTGGGTACTGGAACCTTCGGCGTACAAATAAAAAACTGGACGTTTTCCACGAAACACCGAACTACTATACTTTTTTACGAACTTAGTTGGCGAAACGCGCGTCGAGAAAAGTATAGTAGTTCGGTATTTCGTGAAAAACGTCGTTTTTTTTTTATAAAACTTTAATACTCTCATAAATCATTTGAAGCGTATCAAAACTGATTTTAATTATTTCGAAACTGTTTTACTGGGGGTATGAAACGCTAAGGGGTTGTTAGTGGGGATGAATTTGATTTAGATGGGTCATTTTTTATTACTCCTAACAGAGAATTGTAAAATTTTAGAGATTCTGCGCAATAAATAGATTGCGCTATCTTGTACCAGCAAGCGGAAAAACGACACAAAAATTGCAATTTTTCCTCATTTCAAAAATCATCTCTAAAAATTCTGAAAAAAAATGTGGGTATTCTTTGACTAATTCTAAGACATTTTTGTTCTTAGATAATTTTTGCTAAGCTCAATAGATTCCAAAAAATTCCAATTTCGACGGCTTGTAACTCGCTTGGAGTTGATTTTAGGACCTTGGTGCCATGAAAACTTTTGTTCAGGAGGATTCAAAGTACAACATAATTCAACCCCAGAAAAATTCCTTTAAACCTTCGGGACACTAAGAAAGAAAAAATCGCAGCTCTTTGCAATTTTGAGGGTTTTTTGGGACACTTTGAGGTTAAAAATAACCGACGATATCCTTCGTTCATCTACTATATCCAAAGTTATACCAAATTTTCCAAATATCCTTAAATTCGCAGATTTTTAACTTTTTTCAACCAATATTATCGCTTCATAAAAATATTTTTTTTATCAGCCGCCCCCGATTGTGTCTTATAGAGAATGTTTTGCAGTTTCCAAAACCCTACCTCCATTTTCTGTAGGATCTTAGTGCAGATCTGAAAACTAGACACTTGAGGCTACAATTTCCTTTTTTTTATTTTCTGTACGACCATTTTTCTCCGAGTTGTCCCTTGTTGAAAATCACCCAAAAATTTTGAATTTTTTTAATATCCTTTAATTTTTGTTACTAGTTTATTTGCTGTTATGTTTAACGTTTTTGCTGAGATTCTACAAAAAGTGAATAATTAATCTTTATCAAGACCATCCCAGTCTCTTCTGAGTAGCACTTGTATCGCCCTGTTTTAGATTCTCACCCGTGCTCTGTAACAACCTTATTTATTCTCCAATTTGTTTTATTCTCCAAGCCGTTTGAGCCGTAGACGTTACTCAGCCTAATTAATTTGGGATCCTTAATAAAGGATATCCTGGAGCGCCTTTTTTTATTCAAATAACGATAACCGGGATCGCTCGTAAAGTAAAGGGAATCGCTTTAATTAAAATGCGCACCCTTTTGTTGAGGCCCTTTGGACGGATTGGAGGAAAAATCGCGTGGTGTATCTCGATAATGCATTTCGAGGCATGATTTCTCGAGCCGGATTTATCGAGTTTCTTTTGTTAATTTGATTTTTTTCGTTGAGGTTCAATTTCTGCAAAAAAAAAATAGCGAGTTTTTTACCTCGAGAAAATCCCAGATTCCGAATTATGTTCGATAACGGCTTGAGATGAAAAACTAATGAGTAAACTAATGAGTTTTTGTTTTGGTGAATTTTAGAATTTAGAAATAAACAACGACTATCTGATTTTTGCCAACATTTCGGAGATTTATTTCTCCTTCTTCGGGGCTTAGTCAATGTTGTTTTAAATTACTCCTGAGTCTACTGGATCAGATTCTCTCAAAACCTTTATTAGTATAGTAATTTTTAAAGCATGTTGGCGTATAGATAGTTCTTTGTTTTTGTCTTGTTTCATTTATTACATACGAGGTGTGGCTATTAAATAACCGAACTGCTGTCATAGCACTTTTTATTCGTTACCAATTACAGTAGCAACTTTTTTGCCTTCAATATACTCCCCTTTATACAATATACTACTTTTTCATTGTTGAAAGCAATGCTGGAAGACCGCTTCTGTCAGCTGGTTCAGAACCTCCGTCGCTTTTGCTTTAACCGTTTCCATACTTCGAATCTTGTCCCCTTCAGAGTCACCGTGTCTAACAAGCCTGGATCAGTGTCACAGTTGTTTAGAATGTCAGCGCAAATGTCATTCTTGATTCCTTTTGCTCGGGAGTGAGGAGTTTTGGAACTATTTTTGAGCAAACTTTGCGCTTGTTGAACGATTCATGCAAAATCTGGCGAACACATTCTTTGTCGATTCTTGTAATTTCAGCAAACCCTCGGATGCTTAGACGACGATATTCGCCGATTAATTTACCAGTATTTTCAATGTTTTCGTCCGTTTTTGACGTTGAGGGTCGTCCGGGGCGCGGATCGGTTTCGGTCGTTTGACGTCCCTCTTTAAACCGTTTAAACCATTCAAAAACTTGTGTGTGGGATAAACATTCAATCCCGTATACTTCTTTTAACATTGCATAAGCTTCTATAAAAGTTTTCCCAGTTTAACAAGAAACTTGATATTAACCCGTTGCTCCATCTGAACACTCATTTTTTCGACGCGTCACTGACTAATTCAAACGACTGCTACAGTCAAACTGAGCGACCCACTGGCTTGTCCAGCGAGCTCATGGTGGGGAAAGTATCACTAGACACAATTCTGTTCACACACAGCTGAAGAAGGAGAAATAAATCTCGGAAACGGTGGCAAAAATCAAATAGTTGTTGTTTATTCCCAGACCTAAAATTCAATAAACCAAGAACTAATAAGAAATAAGGTCGCCAAATTCCCCAGAGATTAATATTTTTACTGTAACGAAGGGTTCGCTTATCAAGTCTACAAATCTTCTATTCTATTGTAAACCATTCTCCTGGATACCATTACTTTACAATATCTGAACTGTTTTAATATAACGGTGCGATAACGCTGAAATGAAGTCAGTAGACTATCGATGAACCGTTGTGGAGGGGAGACCCGTAAAGCATGTTTCAAGGCTGTCGACTTTCCGTCTGCCGAACACATTTCATTTAGCTGTAGTTGATGTTGATTTATCTAGGTTAATTATGTATGTATGTTAGATTCTCCGCTGTGTCAGTTGAAATGTTTTAATTCAACAGCACAGGCTATATTCTTGTGGGCCTGTGTTATTTTGTTCGTGGAGTTACTCGCTAACTCTGGTTCCGCTATGTCCTTCACTCACAAAATTAAATATCACTATTATCACTTAACCTTTAACGCCCAAGTGCACTGTCAAGAGACATGAACTTAGAGGCTCATATTACTGATAGAAAAAATAACTCAAACCATGTAATCCTGTTTTCGAGGTCGCTATTTCGAATGGAATCGTTAAAATTTGCAAAAAAATTGATGTAACCTTAAATTTTTGACAAAAACTATTAAGAAGCGCGATTTTTTCAAGATTCTTTTTTTAAATCGCAACTTCAGCTATGTTATCGTCCTTTATACTACTCAAAAAATAAATACAAACGTGCACTCGAGACGTGTACTTGAAGGAAACGCAATGAGAACAATTTAATTTTCTCATTTTTGAGGTAAAAATAACTAGATATGGCAAAATTCAAAGGGAGATATTTCTCGTTTTTTATCAGTTGCGGGATCATTGACGCAAAAGAGAGACTTTTGAAAAAATAGTCCTTTAGGGGTTTTTGGGGTCGCTGATCACGATCCTGATGTCAGTATTTCAAAAGTCAAGATGGCGGATCCAATATGGCCACCCACCATCCCGAATCAAATTTCAAATTTTTCGATTATTTTGCCTCAAACTTTGTAGACTAGGGGTTTTCGGGGTCGCTAATCACGATCTCGATGTCAGAATTTCAAAATTCAGGATGGTAGATATGACATGGCGACCATTTTGAAGCAAATTTCGAAATCCTGAATTTTGAATTCTGACATCGTGATTAGCGACCTTGAAAACGACTAGTTTACAAAGTTTGAGGCAAAATAATCGAATAATATGAAATTTGATTCGGGATAGTGGCCATATTGGATCCCCCATCTTGAATTTTGAAATTCTGACATCAGGGTCGTGATTAGCGACCCCAAACACCCCAAAAGTACTAATAATTTTTCAAAATAATTCTTTTGCATCAATGATCTCGCAACTGGTAAAACACGAGAAATATCACCCTTTGAATTTTGCCATATCTAGTTGTTGTAACCTCAAAAATGAGAAAATTAAATTGTTCTCATTGCATTCCTTCAAGTACACGCCTCGAGTGCACGTTTGTATTTGTTTTTTGAGTAGTATAAAGGACGATAACGTAGCTGAAATTGCGATTTTAAAAAAAGGATCTTGAAAAATCGCGTTTTTTTGCAAATTTTAACGATTCCATTCGAAAGAGCGACCTCGAAATCATGGGAATACGTGGTTTTAGTTATTTTTTCTATCAGTAATATGAGCCTCTAAGTGCATGTCTGTTGACAGTGCACTTGGGCGTTAAAAGGTTAAAGTAACGTAAGTACAGGGACGCATAATATTCATATTTAAATTATCTGTTACAAAGTTGTACGCATTCACGGCAACTATTTCTTCCTAATATTAAATCATTTTTGCTGTTATCTCCATTGTATTGGACAGGACAGCAATGTGACTAAAAAATATCTTTATGACTGCGACGTGTCGCCGAAACGTCCGCTGAAAATTAGAGTTGAGACGTCTAATTTCTGTTTACAGCACGGACAGATTTATTTCGTCTTGTCAGAAACGCGGCCAAGAACATTCCGTGGCATTCGGCCAGCTCGTACGTCCGGAGTAAACCCGTTTTTGTAGCGGGTAGACTGTGTTCTCAGTTGGGAATGCAACGTTTTTAATTAAGGCGTTTCCACGCTCCTCGTACCGGAATATTGCAGCTTTTCAGTTACAGGAAATGAATACATACATACGCGGAGACAGCGACTTATGTGTTGTACGAGTATGTGTGTGTACAGTGTCCAAGATAAGGATGCATTGCAATCTTGAAAATAGTAACAGATACTGTGAGGTTTCCAAGGGTTTTATGGAAATAACTGCAGCTTCTTAAATCATAATTATATTTAAATAATTGGTACATACATATCTACATTAAACTTAAGAATCAAGGTAATAATAATTATATCGCCGCACAAGCCATCGCTCGGTAGCTCGGTTAATATAAAAAAAGGATACTATAAGAATGTAAAAACAAATAAAAAGTTGTAATAAAAAACATACAATATATACATAGGCGTATGGTGGTAATACGGTGAGTAAAATAAATTAATTATATAAATACATTACAGATACAAACTTGGGTAAGTGGGGAAAGCGTTAGGATTTTAGGCAGCTGTTCAAAAAGTCTTAACAAATACCAAAAAATAAATAATATTTCGGTTTTGAGTTATTTGAAAAAACGAAAAGGGTTTTATTTGTTATTGATGTTATTGGCTTATGATAAAATAAACGAAACATTTTTATAGGATTGTGTAATACTTTCATTCATTGCGTTCACACATACATTTATTTTCGACGTTTCTCGTGGTGCATATACGATTTTTTCTCACACCCATCAGAAAGTACGTTCTACGTACTATTCTTTGTATAAATATGCGAGGAAGTTCCGGAAAAAAAATCGTCAATGCGCCCGAATTCAAAATATATATTTTCTATTTATATGCGGAGAAATTCTGAAAAAAAAAATCTCAATGCGCCTACATCCCTAAGTGCATAATATATAATTCTCATGATTTCCATCATGAGAACCTCAACACTTCGAAGAAAAAAACCTCCTTTTGAGGTTAGAATGACAAATAATTTTTTACTCAGATAGAACGCATTTTTATAAAAAAAGATTGAGACGAAATTTTCCATCAGAAAATATGACTGTAATTTTTCCGTTTTCAAATTCTGAGTTTTCGAGAATGATGTCCGCCACATTGAATCCGCCATCTTGGATTTCAGACTTTTTTTACCAGGAATAACTCAAAATGTTACTAAAACATGAAATGACATAGGAAAAGTATAATCACAAACTCCTATTTACTTTTTATAATGAAAAACGCGCCATTTCTTGAGAAATCTGGCCACCATTTTGAATCCGCCATCATTGAAAATTGAAAATTTAGTCAAATATATTCTGTAGTACTGTTTTGATTGAGGAAAATGGCTGTGGATCAAGAAACACTCACAATAACATTATTTTCTTGTTAATACTAGAGAAAAATTCATATTTCATGAGATTTTATGCAATGTCCGCCATTTTGAAAATTTTAGAGTCAGTTAAGGTCGGCAAAAAAAATCCTATCATCAACTCCAACTATTGCCTCCACCTCCTTCCACAATCCGGAGTAGGTTAGAGTACTTTTTGGACTAAAAAAAAAATGAAAAAAAAAACCCCAAATTTTCAGTACTTTTCTCCATAAAGTCAGCCATTTTTTTTTTCTAAAGCATTTAATCACAATTCTGAAACCGGAATCGGAAATCGAAAGATCACATCCGAAAACATTAGGATAAGTGGTTTTTATTGAGTGAATTCATTAATTCCCCTTCGAGATTGACGCTCCAAAAAGGACAAAAAATTGTGTCCGTTTGGGCGTTAATGGGTTAACTGACTTTCGGTTCACACTCAATTCAACAAAATTTGATGTTGGAAAATAGACGAGTTTATGATTTGTGGTTTATTTACAAAGCGATTTACGAATGAGTTCAGTCTATATTTCTTTCTCGTCTGCGCTTAAATCGAAATAGCGAGACACTCATCATTTTTTTGTTGGTTCACTCGTACTTACCCTAAATATGTTCGATCTTTCTTCGCTAATATTACCAACCAATGTGGAACGAAGTGTGCGTGTTGTGCAGACCTCAGAATTTCAATTTCCCGGCGAGGCGACGTGCAATTTCGAGCAGGCGATGCCAGACGGACGATAAATCAGTTCGAGTGTTTTTGGATATCGGTAATTTAATAACATTAACATGAAAGCGTTTCGCGGCCAAGAATGATAAACCGGCAAGTTATCGATTGATTTTCGCGCCACTTGTCGGTGCAGCGAGCACACGACCTGTCAGACGCCACACGTTACAGACGTAGACATTAATCACGGCTTGCTGATGGATTTTAAAAGTTGGCGGTAGAGCCGAAGCTGTACGAGATGTGGCTATTAAATTATCGAACTGATGCTGCTACAAGCACACTGTGAACTGTGTCTGGTGATACTTTTCCCACCCTGAGCGCGCTGGACAAGCCAGTGGGTCGCTCAGTTTGACTGTAGCAGTCGTTTGAATTAGTGTACCACAGCCGACTTTAAACCAGCCACGAAGTAAATGTGGCAACGCCGCGTCACCGCTAACTTGGAGTCCGGCCGGGACGATTTCGGCGCGCCTTTGTCGAGGCATTTGAAGTGGATCAAATTTATTTTCTACATAATAATAGGTCTATTTACTTTTCAAATACGTCATATATAGTATTCTCTGCTTGGTCAATTAAATATAAGAATATTGTATGTAAAAACCACATGTGAATCTACATAAAAACATGTGATAGTGAATTGTTCAGCAAAACCAACGGTAAAGTGCAGAGCTAACGCAAGCCCTTTAATAATATGAAATATTTATTACATATTGCTTGCCTAATCAATGTAGGTACTATCGTGTAGGAAAGAAATGATAAATATCTCATATTATTAAAGTGGGACGCGTATTTTTGCCAGGTAAATCGCTTTTTCAGATCTCTTATTACATGTTTTTGAATGAGATTTTAATCTGATTTGTTCTAGAGCTTTATTGTTTTAAGTTTTAACGTAGTTATTTAAAAGAATGTTTACAAAAATTGAACAAATTATTCTTAAAATGTGATCTACATATATTATTTCCACAAATACATGTGTTTACTCCGGTTCAAGTCTGTAAAATAAATTATCGACTTTAGTTCTTTTTGAGCAGTCTTACGGAAAGTTTGGCGCCTGCTTCAGTTTGTTTCAAAGGCTTTAAAACTAACTCAGTTAACACTGCTTAATTAACTTTGTACGTTATAAATAATGGCAGCACAAATGGCACTCTAATTCGAAATCGATTACGGTCTCAAGAAAATAATCTACTCTAAATTATTTAGAAGGCGAATAGGGTCATTAATCTTGGGATAATCATGTCAGGTGGAATCGATAGCAGCGAATAACATACACGAAAAATGAAGGACGATGATTTTTGTATGAGCGGAATAGTTTCAGATGAGCGTGTGATTTGATGAAGGTGAACATTTTTTACTTTAACTACAATTCCGAAAGTTGTATGAAAAATTTTTTCCAACCTTTCAAAAACTAGTTTACAATTCCAATTACATATGGGGTGGGTGAAAGCCTTGTGCACTTAAGCCAATGCTTATTGTGCCCCCACAGGTTGGTCATTAAATTAGTCCTGTTTCGTTAAGAAAAAGGACAGTTTCTAGTGGATCGTCTATTATTTTTTATTTTATTTTGGTTCTATTGTTGTAACCCCAAAGTTCGAATGCCTAACAGCTGCCATTGGTTAATTGATAATCTGGATTCTCTTAATTGTGTAAGACCTCCTGGTCATATCCTGCGGATATTGCAGTTATTTTTGCCTGAAACACGGTTGCTGAGTTCCCCAAGTTTATGCTGATTTCGCACTCTGGGTCTCTGTTTGTTGCTCCTATACTTTGTTCCGTTTTGGATCCATACGTGTACCAGATGGTTCCATTCTGCTGAATTGGCATGTGTCCGTGTCATATGAAGACTATGACACGGCCAATTATGTCCGACCGCATGTTTAATATGCGGTTTTGCTTTAATTCTTTGATTTTATCTCTGGATGGAATCCCCGTCTTATGGTGGTTACTTCATACCTGGAAATTTTTAGCATGTACGCCACGTTGGAAAACTAGTTACAAAACAAACAAAGAAAAGATTTATTTGTGCAAAAATAAACTCGAAAAAAAAATTTTTGACGAAGCCTTTTTTGAGTAGCTGCGCTAGAGAAGAAACCTAAATAATTTCATGGGAGACTTATTTTGCGACTATTTTCAGCCAGTATGCATAGTAATTTCTTTACAAGTTTCGGATATATTTGATATAAGTTCCCCATTGTAATCAATAGTTGGTAATTGAGATTAGTTAGAAATGTATTACTATGGAATGTACGTTAAATACTTAGGAATCGGGAAAATTAAAGAACAAATGAGCCATTATTAATCTGATAATTAATTTCATAGATGGAACAATTTCATTAATTTAGCCCATATTATTATAGGTATATTAATATCAGTTGAAAACTTCTGGAAATCAATGATGAACAAAACTAATTTAGAATTCAAATCATATTTGCAGTGTTACTATGTGGAACGATCGGTGAAAACTCCCTCACTGAAGCGTTTACTTATTTTGTCATTAACAGTAACACATGCAGTTCAGTTTTAGAATACGTCTTCTGGTACAAATTATATTATTATATTTATTTAAGCACTCACTTTACCAAGGATTTAAGCAATTGAATTTTAATATGCCATTTATATGCACTATATCAATAAGATAGTAGGGGTAAATAATTGCTACTGTGATATACTAAAATAAACCCAAGACTAGAAATCAGTAACAATGAGAACACCTTATAAAAATTTCATGTAGTGCTCATAAATTATTCTTTAGATATATGAAGCAGTAACAGATAGCATAGTGATTTAAACATTTTAATTGGATTGTTTAATTTTATTAAATATGTACATTTTGCTCTAAAGCTAACTAACAGTGCGTGTCTTCTACCTCCACGTATATTTTATAAACATTATGGTTATACCGTATAACGTAAGTAAATTAATAAACTTCCGGGGAAATGAATTAAGGTACACATATAACTTTGTAAAGAGTTTTGTTTTTTTTTTCGAAAATCTCTGGAGTAGGCTAACTTTTTCTTTTTAAATTTCAAACCATTTCACTTTTTAATACAATTATTTGAATCTTCATTTAGTAAACTTAACAAAACCGTCTTTGCCATTTTTTGATTTAGGATGTAATGCAGGTAGAAAACTTAATCTCAATAATAATCATACAAGCAAGACAAAAAATTAAGCAAATTTGTACAAAAGTGTAGTGGCCTATTGACCGAGTTTGTTTTATCTGAAATACTTCTATCACGCTATTTGTTGAGTTGTCTTGGTTGTAAAAACATTAAGGAAGAACAGATATAACTTCATTTCGAGACCAACCATCTGAAATTCATAGAAGCAAACTTAACATCATAACATTCTTAACTCAAGGTTCCTGCCGGTTGATGATGGGGAATCATATCAATAACATCATTTATATGCACTATATAAATAAGATAGTAGGGGTAAATAATTGCCGCTGTAAGACACTAAAATAAACCCAAGACTAGAAACCAGTAACAATTTAGAACACCTTATAAAACTTTCATGTAGTGCTCATAAATTTTGCATTGATATCTGAAGCAGTAACAGATAGAATAACGATTTAAACATTTTAATTAGATTGTTTAATTTTATTAAATATGTGGATGTTGTAGCTCCAAATTTAGCTAACTAACAGGGCGTGTCTAAAGCCCTCTCCCCCCAGGTATATTTTGAAGCGTAAAGCATAAATTAATAAACTTCTGGGGAAATGAACTGGAATTTCCATTCTAAATTGAAAATAGGTACTTATACGGGTAGGATAAGGATATATCAGTTTACTAACACTTTGTATGGAACTAAATACGCGTTTCTATACTGATATGTTAGAGTACCCGTATAGACCGTATCGTAGTCCATGTTTACTTGACGAGCGCCTGTCACTAAAGAAGTGGGCGGAATCTACACTTCATTGGTAATTGTCGCTACTCTGGTAGGGGGACATATGTCACCAGACACCACATCCAGTCGACCCCGTTGATTACGTTGGCGGTAAAACACGGGTTATAACCACGCTATCTTTGACCGACTGTGTACAAAAAAACTTTGTTTTTGTGAGTGTTTTTATGCTTTATATTCTGTGCGCGTACAATAACGGCGAACTGGGTTTTTAAAAGGTTTAAATTATACAAACTTTTATTTTATTTGCGTTATAATTCAATCATTAAAAAATCGATATTTTTAATCAATACCTCTTTCATAAACATGGCTTTGTGGAGGCCGTTCCAAACGGATGAAAATAACGTAGCTTCAGATATAACCAGCGAAAATGTCGAAACGGTCGAGTACGATGAATTTAAAAATAAAGACCTACATGTACATATATGTATGTATGTAAATAAAAAAAGTCATGATATAAAAGCGACGTTAATTATTTATTATTACCTATCCCTAAAAGTTATTATTCGGGCACGCCCCTGGAATCAGAAAGTTGCACCGCTTTTTTTGTTCCCCAGGCGTATTTATCATTTGCAATTCAGAACAGATGGACTATACACATATAATTTAGTAAAGGGTAGTTAGTGACGTAAATATGGCGTCATTTTGAAAATTAATTTCAAACGGAACCATATTGCAAGCAATACTTCATTTGAGAGCTCGTCTTAATTTTCTTTCAATGACTTTGAGATATTTCGATTTATTTGCAGTACCGAAAAATACCTGGGAATGTCATTTTTGGTGTACGCGATAATGATTTTCCTTGGAAAAGCTTGTTCATTACATATGCATCCTCCCTATCCAAAATTGTTCAAATTTTTCGCCAAAAAATAATGACACGGTCAATCGTCGTGTCAATTTCGATTCAGCGTAAAAAAAATACATCGAATCATACATCGAAAAACAACAAAAACATTGAAAAAAATAATAAATGAATATTTATAAAACATGTATTATTAGCCAACCGACAATTAATTTTGAGGATGAAGTGTGATAGAAGTATTTCTGATAAAATAAACCCTCTCACAGGAAATATTAGTCTACTCCAGAGATTTTCAAAAGAAACCTAAAAAAAAACTCTTAGGAAAAAACTTTATATTATAAAGTTTGAAGATTGATTGAAGAAAAAAATCATATTATGATCTTTTTCTTCATTCAATTACTTGATTAAGTATCTCCTTCAGTTTTTCAGATTACTGCTTCAGATTACTACTGACACCCTGTGTAAGTACATAAATATAGATATGTTTTTTCCAATATAATTCTTCTAAGGGGTTTGTCAGAGAAGCAATTAGAAAACAAATTAGTTCCAACATTGTTAAAAATAATACCAAAGGAAATTCTAAGAGACATAAACATTGTCAAACAATTACGAGAGAAAGATTGTTTTTATTTAAAAGCTGAAAAGGGAAATAAGGTTGTTATCTTAGACAAAAGTGATTATTTTGAAAGAGTCGACAGTTTAATTAATAGTGGTCCTTACAATAAATTACCAAAAAAATCCTTTGCTAAAAATGACAACGGAAGTTAAAAAATCTTTAAAAGAATGCAATAACCTTATTACTCCTTCACTGAGACAAAAATTACAATTGTCAAATCCAGTAATAGCTAAATTATATTGTTTACCAAAAATACATAAACCAGGAAAATCTGTAAGACCAATTGTCTCAGCCTTAGGATCCTCAACTTATAATTTGTTAAAATGGTTAACGAACGAGTTCGAAAATGTGCCTATTGCACAAACAAATTGTTCAGTAAAAATTCTAGTGAGTTCATTGACAATATCAAAAATATCAAATTGCAATAAGGTGAAATTTTGGTATCGTTTGATGTATGCTCATTGTTTCCATGTGTCCAAACCGCGCAAACTTTAGACTACCTCAGGGAATTACTGGAATTAGGTAAATGGTTTAGACGATAAAATTATAAAGGAATACATTCGGCTTACTAGTATTTGTATGAATCAAAATTGTTTTCAGTATAATGGTGGATACTTTCAACAACATGAGGGAACGGCAATGGGTCACTCCTTGTCACCTTTCATTGCAAATTTTTTATGAGTAAATTTGAAACAGAAGTAAAAGATAAATTCGAGTATTTCCCTAAAGTCTGGTTCAGGCTGATCTAAACTGGTCTGGTATCTTCGCGGTATTTGATACAAAAGCAATTAGTTTAGATACTTTTTTTGCTAAATTAAATAACCGTTTCCATGTCTTAAATTTACATATGAAATGGAACGCACTGAAGAGCTACGATTTTTAGATGTATTAGTTATTAGAAATAGTGAAAATAGGTTAGAGTTTAATGTATACAGGAAAGAAACCGCGACTCTTGGATATATTTCCAACGATTTACACCACCCTTTTCAACATAAAATGGCAAGTTTTAATTTTCTAATTCACCGTTTGTTAAATTTCCCCCTCAGTAAAGAGATGTTTGAACATGAGAAACAATTAATTAAGAATATAGCTAAGAATAACGGTTACTCAGTCAATTTAATAGATAAGTTAATAAGGAAGCATAGATTTAAGAGAACCCTGTACAATTCCACGACTCTTCGTAGAGATACTGACAATTCGAAATTTGTTTCGTTATCATATGAACCTAAATTCACCCGCGGACGAGATAAAATCTTTAAAAATATTAATATCAATGTGGTTTATATTTCTAAAAATAAACTACAGACGCTATTGGGCAACCCCAAAGACAAAATCGACAATAACGAAAAGTCAGGAATATACGAAATAAGTTGTAAAGACTGTGATCAAAAGTATATTGGGCAAACAAAAAAGATCTATTTTGACTAGATTTAAAGAACACATGGCTCATTTGAAATATGGCAGAACGGAAAAATCTTGTGTTGCCCAACACGCTTTTGACAATAACCATAGGGGGAGAGGGGAGGCACAATGATACAATTTTTGTCGTGATTATGATTTTGTCCGAGACAAAATACTTATTGCCATCTTCTTATTTTAGGCTTACAGGCTATGTATTTGTCTTTCATATGATACTTAATATTTAAACGAAAAATAAAAACAAGTTTGGAGTTTTTGCAACTTTTTTTAATGTCTACATTTGCATCAAACTACCTCTCTGGTGGGGTAAATTTATATAGTGCTGGGGAACATTGATACACATACAATACACTAGACAAAAACGTAATATTGTAGTGCAATATTTACTGAATTATAAGATGTTGGAAAATAAAAAGATCTATTTTGATCTTTTGAAATTTTTGATATTTGAAATGAAAAGATCTATAAAAAAGATCTAACTTGACGACAACAAAATCGCCTACTAAATTCATCATCACACAACAATGGTAGTTCTTCATCAGTGACATCGTCAATTGAATCAGATAAGCTCATTTCTACTTCACTGTCACTTTCAGATGAACTTGGAACATTTCGGACCGTTTCTTTAATATTAAATTTCACCTTCTTGGTTACTTGCTTAATTTTTTTTCATTTTTCTTTTCTTAGCGATGGCCTCAAACCGTGATTTTTCTGGTGTTGTAGTGTAAATACGAGACTTTCTCGCCTCTGCCTAGTTGTTTGTATAACTTGTGTATTTAGAGTGATATATTTTGATTTGGTTTCCGCCCGCAGCTTCTTCTTCGTGCCCAGATTCATCTGAAACCTCTGGATTCTCATTTTTATGATTTTTTCTATACTTTTCGATTCTATGTTGAAGTGTAGAGGGTTTTAAACCATGATCAGCAGCTGAAACTCTAATTGATTTGTGATTTTTAATAACATCGGTTATTGCAGTGTTTATAGCTCCTTCGGCAATGAATGCTCTTTGTGATAAGTACGTACCATTTTCATTAACCTGAAACAAGTATCATGTCCTCGTATAACTTACTGAACCGTGCTTATACGAATAAAATAGTACATTTGTAAATGGAAGAGGTACATTGATACACTGTAGAGGCACATTGATACACTGCATCAATGTACCTCTCATACATATGTATCAATGTGCCCCAAATGCACTCTGACAGAAATAATCACAAGTGACATATTTAACCTTACAGTGCATATACTTGGTTGTAAACAATGTTCAAATAATACTTACGTTTAGGAATGGTGACACAAGCAGCACTCTATTGCTTCCACGTTGGTAAAAATACACACATGTAAAAAGGCATCAAAAATTACTTTCTCGCGCCAAAATAAACTAAACACATGTAACTTTACTCTCACTCGTTTCTCCGTTACTAAATTTTTATGACAAGTAGCCCCCACTAGTGCCATCTTTGAGGTAATAGGTTGAAACAAATGGACTTCTGGCGCGAAATTTTAAATGCGTATCAATGCGCCTCGTGTATCAATGTACCTCTCTCTCCCTTATACGTTAGACATACATAATTTAAAATTAATTAGAAATGTAACAAACAGTAGACAGTTGGATGCTTTTGAAAGTTTAGAAATCATTAAGTGTAGCAGTAGTATGAATAAGGACAATGGTCCGATACCCACCAGTCCACTGTTTGCTCTGATAAACAAAGACATTTACGGTTCAGTGAACCGTGGCAACAAATTAAGTATAAATAGTGCAAGTATATAGATTAGAATCTAGTTTTAATCTGCTCGTGAGGATGCCAACTTAGTTGGCGAAACGCGCGTCGAGAAAAGTATAGTAATTCGGCGTTTCGTGGAAAACGTCCAGTTTTTTGTTTCTACGCCGAAGGTTTCAGTACCCACTCCAGGATAGATATGTTTATTTAAAGAGTCGATGCAATGGAATTTTTAACGGCACAAATAAGATTTCCCTACTTGCTACCAAGATCACTCCCTCCGTCTATTTTTTTTTATTTTACGACGAGTCTTGCATAAGAACTTCCTCGAGAGTAATATAGAGTGAAAAGTAAAACAAGTACTTAAGAAGTTTTTACTAAGCGATTCGAAATGACAAATTAGCAATTTGTCTCCGCGAGTCCCGGGCCATTAGGAGATAAAAATGTGCCTTTAGATTAATGCTAGGTACGTGGCAGCCTGCAGCAAATAATAAAACTTTTTTATACTTACGGGAAGAGGCGGAGCGGAGAGAACCGTCTCCTGGACGTCCTGGAATTAATTTCGTCCTTGGTCTACGTAGGCGTCGCATCATTCGCTTACATGGTCATAAAAGCGTCGTTTTATTAAATGTAGGTGTCACATAGTGATAAAAAAAAATTAATTAATATCGAAGTTCTTTACCTCTGAAAATTGAGTCTTATTTATAGTATCTTTCCAGCTAGTAGAAATAATAAAAAATCGAGTGTTTTGAACAGACTGATACAGATTGATACAGACTGGATATCAAGTATTTGACATTTCATCGAAATATAGGTATGAGTTTTTTATACAGTGTCCGCCATAAAGTTGGAACCATATGAGTTTTTTTTTAATATTAGGGTTTGATAAAAACTTTTGGTGACAATCACTTCTGCTTCCAAACTAACTTAAAATGCACGAAATCAAAGTTGTGATTTTCCAAAAAAATTTTTAGAAATGGCCTAAATTGTTAATATTTCGAAAAATGTCACTAAGAAATTATGTTCCTAATGACATTTTACGCCTATATGCCGATTTTGAGCGAAACATTTTGATATCCAAAAATGTTATATTACTGATTTTATTGCATATTAAAGTGATTTATTTATTGTTTGTTATTTTTAAGTAGTAGTTTCGTGTTAAGATAGCCAAATTGTAATTAAAACAATTTATGTACTAATAAAGTAAAGTGTAATAAAAAAAACAGTTGAAAAACAATCGGTGATTTTTTTGGAAATTGGAAAATAATCCAGACAGTACCTTGTTTTTGATTAAGAATATCAATAACTCCGCGACAATATTTAGTGCTATTCGCGTTATTTGTACAAATAAAGCAAATATAGCGAATAGCTTCTCTACACATTGCCGTTTTTGGGCAAATACAACAAATATACGAATACGCTACGCCAAGTGAAGTGCCGCCATTAAATGTTGTCAGATCAGTTTGACGAGAGTGAATCAAAAACCTCGAAAATATAAAACTTTTTGGATATTTAAAATATTTCGTTCAAAATCGGCATATAAGCGTAAAATGTCATTAGAAACATAATTACTTAGACATTTTTCGAAATATTAACAATTTAGGCCATTTTCTAGAGATTTTTTGGAAAATCACAACTTTGACAGCTGTCAACTTCGAACTGATGCATTGTAAGCTATTTTGGAAGTAGAAGTTATTGTCACCAAAAGTTTTTATCAAACCCTAATATTAAAAAAAATCCTATATGGTTCCAACTTTATGGCGGACATTGTATATACTAGTAACAGCATATTTAAAAATTAGATTTAGTTAAAGGATATTAAAAAAATTCAAAATTTTTGGATGATTTTCAACAAGGGATAACTCAGAGGAAAATGGTCGTACAGAAAATAAAAAAAAGTGAATTGTAGCGTCAAGTACCTAGTTTTCAGATCTGGATTTAAAAAAATTTTAGCGTAAGCGGTTCTCACGTAATCATCCGAAAACCAACAAAAAAAAAATCCAAATTTTTGCTCGTCTTGAAAATGGTCTGTGGACTTAAACAACCATAAAGCTCTTTTAGACAATTTAATCAGCTTTAATTTGACCTCTTAACGAGCTCCTTACGATGACGTGTCGCGGAGTTATTGTCGAGCAAAGCATAAAAGTCCTTTTCAACTTTGACAATCAATTACTCGGGAACTAATGATCGTACAGAAAATGGAGGTAGGGTTTTGGAAACTGCAAAACATTCTCTATAAGACAAAATCGGGGGCGATTGATAAAACAAAATTTTTGAAGCGATAATATTGGCTGAAAAAAAGTTAAAAGTTGCGAATTTAAGGATATTTGGAAAATTTGGTATAACTTTGGATATAGTGGATGAACGAAGGATATCGTCGGTAAGTTTTTAACCTCAAAGTGTCCCCAAAAAACCCTCAAAATTTCAAAGCGCTGCGATATTATTTTCTTAGTGCCCCGAAGGTTTAAATTTATCGTTTCTGCCAAAAATCAACGTAACAAGCAATTTTTCGATTTTTATGCATTTTTTCAACTTCAATTTTCGTCGATTTTTTTGGCGACAATCCATATTTTTTTGCTCAAAAACATTACTTGTTGGAAAAAGTAGAAAAAAAAACTTTTTTTTGAAATGTTTTTTTCAAAAATTGAGTAGCAAAAATTATCTATGAACAAAAATGTCTTAGAATTAGTCAAAGAAACCCTCAATTTTTTTCAGATTTTTTTTTTCAGAAGGTTGAAATGGTTTTCAATGTATTTTTTTGCGTAGAATACGATATTTTCAAAATTATTGGGAGTAGTTTTTTTACCCTTATTTTGAGGATTGAAAGTTTAAAATCGAAATTTCGAAAAGTATGACACGATTTTTTTTTTCAATTTTTTTTTAATTTCTTTCCTTTTTTTTGTATTTTCGATTGGGCCAGGAACTGGCCCAAAAAAAAACGGCCCAAAGGTGAAAAAACGTGGTTTTAGCGTATTTTCTCATCCTGTGAGATAGTAAATAGCAAGTGAATAATATATTCCAAGGTTTTTGGGGTCGCTGATTACGAATCTAACGTAGAAAATTTCCCGTAGATACGTGGTTTTTTTTTTTCCTCCCCTCCCCCCCCCCCCCTTTTTTCCCCCCCCCCCCCCCCCCCCCCCCCCCCCCCCCCTTTTTTTTCCCCCCCCTCCCCCCCCCCCCCCCCCCCCCCCCCCCCCCCTTTTTCTCCCCCCCCCCCCCCTCCCCCCCCCCCCCCCCCCCCCCCCCTTTCTTTTTTTTTTTTGGGCCAGTTCCTGGTCGACGCCCATCATACATTAAAAATTAATCGAAAGTACAAAAAAAAAGGAAGAAAGAAAAAAAAAAAATTGAAATAAAAATCGTGTCATACTTTTCGAAATTTCGATTTTAAACTTTCAATCCTCAAAATAAGGGCGAAAACTACCCCCAATAATTTTGAAAATATTTTTATCATATTCTACGCAAAAAAAACACATCAAAAACCATTGCAACTTTCTTTTTAATTTTTTTGATTTTCTTACCGAGAAAGATTGAAATTTTAGAGTCGAAACGAAAATTTGCATTTTCTCACCCTCACCATCCCTCTCCTTGTGGCTCAAAAAAATTAAAATTTTAGGGAAGTTAGTTTTTTTATCAAGTACTATCGATTGTGATATGTTTTGACCTCACTTAGTTGGCGTGAAATGCCCCATATACTTTTTGTTTTAGTAAAACTTTATTCTTATGATCTATTTATTGCGCTAATACGAGTAGCACGTATTTTTCGTAGATCTTTATAAGAGGAAAGCACAACATCGACAGATCAAAAATAGGTGCGTCTTGAACTTCTGAAACGAAATCTCTTCTGGTCTGAGTTTTGTTTTATGGATCTCTCGAGGCCCTTGCGATTAATCTAGACAGCGTTGGTAGTCGCAATATCTCTGCACTGCCGACTGTTCTCTGGCAAGCATTCTGTGTGCTGAGAGGTTCAGTAATGGATATACTGAATTGTAATTCTATTCGAATAAGAAAATAATAAAACGCTACAAAAAAAAACCAGTCTTATTACATAATTTACTCGTACTTATTACCTTCAAATCAGGAATATTAATTTGAACATTATGTTTTTAAGATGTGTCATAAAAAGAAGTCGGATGGAGTAACACCGCATATTCTTGGTGGAAATTCATGGTCAACATTTAAACAAATCTTCAAAATACCCGCAATATTTATAGGCAATTAAAAATTTCAATGTCAGTTGAAATGAACGCACATCTTATTCATTCGATGGTGAATGACAACGAGCATATCGGCTTAGTGGTTTACCAGAAGGACATGATGGGTGATACATAACTATCATAAATAGCGCCCTCTAGTGTGCATAGATAAAGGCTTATATACAGGGTGAGTCACTCTTTTGTAGCAGGCCTTTCGATAGAATACGATATTTTGAGAAAAAAAGTTCCTATAAACATATGGTCTATCTAGCTTTATAAAGGAGATCCAGTGTGTTAAAGTTTTTTTTTTTTTTCTTATAATATTTTCTGAACGGAATGGTATTTTCGCTTAATATTTTACATACGGTTTAACCTCAATAGGAGCAACAATTTCTATTGATTTTGTCGAAAACACTGTACTGGAAGTAGCTTTTCTAAGGTGCCTAGGTTATTTAGATTAACAGAATTTTTGTATCGTCCTCCACTGACCTTATTTGACTAACATATATGAAATAATGACGTTTTAGCTACAATTTTGATCTCTTGCAAATTTGCGCTAACTGTGATGGTTTTCGCGATATTAGTCATTTTTAGTCTGATGGTGCTCTCCTTACATGGCAACGGAAAAATTTGATTCTAGTTTTCATTTTATTTTTATAACGAAGTGACCTGGGCATCCTAAAAAATTAACATCCAGTATAGTATTTTCGATAAGACCATTAAAAATGTTGATCTCATCCAAGTTAAGACATGTCGTGCATCGAAATAAATGAAACTTTAACACCCTCTATAGCTTGCAAGCTAGATAGACCATGTTTATAGGAACTTTTTTTCTCAAAATGTCCGGATAACCACTTTTTTGTAGCAAGATAGAACATCAATCGATAGAATATCATATTTTGAGAGAAAAAGTTCCTATAAACATATGGTATATCTAGCTTCTTATGGGAGATACAGGATGTTAAAGTTTCATTTTTTACGATACACGACATGTCTTAACATGGATGAGATCAACATTTTTAATGTTCTTATCGAAAATACTATACTGGATGTTACCTTTTTCGAATGCCCAGGTCACTTCGTTAAAAAATAAAATACAAACTAAAAATAAAATTTGTTCGTTGCCATGTAAGGAGATGCATCATCAAACTAAAAATGACCAATATCTCGAAAACCCTCACAGTTAGCGCAAATTTTCAAGAGATCAAAATTGTAGCTAAAACATCATTCTTTCATAAATGTTGTTTCACATAAGGTCAGTGGCGGACGATACAAAAGTTCTGTTAATCTAAATAACCTGGGCAACCGAGAAAAGCAACTTCCAGTATAGTGTTTTCGACCAAATCAATAGAAATTGTTGCTCCTATTGAGATTAAACCGTATGCAAAATATTAAGTGAAAATACCATTTCGTTCAGAATATATTGTAAAAAAAAACTGAAACTTTAACACCCTGTATCTCCTTTATGAAGCTAGATAGACCATATGTTTATAGGAACTTTTTTCTTAAAATATCGTATTCTATCGGATGTTAATGTCCTGCTACAAGAAAGTGACTCACCCTGTATACATGCAACAAAAACAGCTAACGATCAGCTACAGATCTGACTGCATAGGAACGCGGACGACTCTTGATGCAAATTTTCTACCGTCTCTGATAATTCAGAGAGAAATAAACGCTAATTAAATTAGGCTTGGCTACTGTCCGTCGCAAATGACTAGGTGGACCTTTATTCAATTGCGGCGGCGGTGTGGCGTTGCAGCTGCTGCGGTTTCCTGTTTCTGCATTTTCTTTAACTTTTGTGCATCGGGTTGCCTGCGCGCTATCCGGAACAGCTGGCGGGCGACAGTGTTGTTTAAATCCGTGGCCTAGCGGCTACAGAGATATGTGTTTAATACATATACAGTAAGCGTCAGCCTAATGCGTACATAGGTGGATATTAAATACATATTATATGATACATTTTTATGTCATAGTTAGGCGAATTTACTACTAGCGGCTAGCCAGCACCAGGTCACGGGCGATCCGACCAATCAAAACGAAAAAAGAACAACGCGCATGATTCTAGACAATTTTACTGCTGAGAAATAAAATAAAACTGTAAATCCTGTAATCAATTTTCATTAAATAATAAGACAATTTTTGTCTGTATTTCCTTAAAAACTAAATTTTAATATCAAAAAAAGAATCAAGCTAAGTTAGTAAGGTGATTGCTTTAAACCTTTCATATCAAAGTTTTGTGGCTTACTGACTTCAAGTTTGCCGCCTTCACCGCGTTACCTAGGTATTTCTCATTGGCCAGGATCACCCTTGGCCTGGTACCGGCTAGACGTTAGTCGTTTGTTGTCGTACTTGTCGTTTGGTTAATTTATATTTTATATTAGTACTAGCGACCCGCCCCGGCTTCGCACGAGTGCACGCGGACTTTTTTGTAGACCTTTTTAAGGTTTTGTAGTACATTATTTTGATCTATCTCTTAGGGTTCAGCCAGTGTTTGCACTGTAAGCGCAAAAAATGTGTTTATTTACGACATCACATTAGAAACCTCTAAAATTATCAGTGTTTCTGTAGTATATTATGCATGTATTATATATATAAACCTTCCTCTTGAATCACTCTATCTATTAAAAAAAAACGCATCAAAATCCGTTGCGTAGTTTTAAAGATCTAAGCATACATAGGTACATAGGGACAGACAGCGGGAAGCGACTTTGTTTTGTACTATGTCATGATGCGAATAGTTGTTGGAAGGAGATGTGCTGGCGTATGTGTTTTAGCTTACACACATAAGTAAAATCATTGGCAAATGACAATATTGATTGATGATATGCACTTTTCTAATCAGGCACTAGATCAGAATAAAATATAAAATGGTATTTCAAATTTTAACTCAAACAGCTCTACCGACAAACCGGATGCCTTTCATACGCATGCGCTAGCGATTGGATTGCGATTGGTTCTCACCTCATATTTACATCTACTGAACAAAGAAGTTAAATCATCAATTGCCCTTCATTCGGCTATGTACGCATTAGGGTGCCGCTTACTGTATACAACATATACAGAAATTATCTGTGGAATTGTATGTACATACATCCGATGAATCAGACCCAGAAAATGAACAGATATGAAATTGTTTTAGAAATGAAAACGAAAATGGAGGAAGGGAATTCTATATTGTATTGTCATTATCGTGCTACTATTGGTGTGATTTTAGAATACTCTAAAATTGCCAATATATCATCAACAGACCAAAGACTCATTGCACAATAAATTCGTAGGATCAGTGGCGGTTGGTGATATTTCACTTAGCCACATCTTGAAAACGACGCATGGGACCCACTACATTTTTTAGGTGATGACTATATACCTATTACAGAAATGATTTATAGTGAAAAAACCGTCAACAAAGTTTGCGAAAAAAATTTAAAAAAAAACTGGAGCACTCCCTGGGATCTCAGTAACGCTTTGTGGAATATTTGCAGTAATTTTTTTTTCATAATCTAGAAACAAATATAAGGAGAGGTTTTTCGATTTGTTACAAAATATTTTTTTCTTCAAAAAGGTATGGTCATTTTAATTTTGGGAAATGAAAAAAACATTACTGCAAATATTCCACAGAGCGTTACTGAGATCCCAGGGAGTGCTCCAGGTTTTTTGAAATTTTTTAGTACCAACCTTCAGCCGATTTGTCTCAAAATTTCATGGCACTCCGACGATTAGTTTTCAAATTATAATGGTTTTAGTGACGCTACTTTTGTAATTATCAAAACAGTGGAAAAATCTGAATTTCGTGTTTGCTTTTTAATGGGAAAAAATACCGTTCAAGCAAAGCAACGGTTTGAAAAGTGTTATTCGGACTCTGCTCTATCGAGACAAAAAGTAGAGAAGTGGTTTGCTGATTTTAAATGCGGTCGTACAAACACCGATGATGCTGAACGCTCTGATCACCCAAATTCGGTAGTTGTTCCAGAAAACATGTTCCAAAAAGTGCATAGAACCAGTTTGGAAGACCGTAAAGTGAAGTTACGTGAGATAGCTGACGTCTTAAAGATATCAGAAGGCAGTTTATTCACTATTTTGCACGATAATTTGTCCATGAATGAATGTGATCCAAAACCAAAAACAACAACGATTCAGAGTGCTGTTTGGAGCTGTTTAGGCGAAAATATGGAAAGAGGTTTTTTTCATGCGATATGTGACAATGGAAGAAACATGGATCAATCACTACACTCCAGAATTAAATCGGTTAAATCAGCTGAGTGGACAGCAACCGGCGAAAGCCGTCCAAAGCGATCAAAAATTCTTTTATCAAGACAATGCACTGTGTTACAAATGGATCGCAACAATGGCAAAATTACACGAATTGCACTTCGAATTGCTTCCGCATCCACTGTATTCTCCAGATCACACTGAGAGGCACTAGTAAGTTCGAGATCCGACTCTGTGATTTCTGATGACGACTAACAGAAACGGGAATGCTCATTTCCGTAAGTAGTAGAGTTTTGAATTAATGCAATAGTGTTGCGTACACGGAATCGCATCAGTTATATCCATGGCGGCAAATCTCCATCCTGCCAACTCCCAACGCGCTGGAGTGGAAAATTCATGAAGGCAGAGTTCTCCCGCCCATTGTTCGCTTTCTAGCCGAAACGGCGTTTCCGCATTAAGCGACGCGAACTCGTCTCCCTCCGGGCATAAATAGATATGATTCAGGTCCGACTTACTAGCCAGCCGCGGCCGCTCGGATCCGGAGGAATTTATACGTCAATAGACCGCTTACTTCTCCTCACGAGGGCCTGGTTACAAGGGGCCAAATTCTATGAGAGGATTCGGATCACAAACATATGTGAAGAAGACGTCCAGGAAGTTTGTTGTTTGTTCAATTTAACATACAGGGTGTTCAAAAATAGCAAAAAATTAAATAATAATGAAGAGTAAAGTACCCTAAATATTAACGCTATGTAAATAAGAAAAATTGTTTGCAATTAAATTTAATACTCAAATATGAAAGCATCGCTTACTAGTCTTAAGTATTTTGAAGAGATTCCGCAATTTTTATCATTGTTATACGTTTGAAGTATAGCCATTTTCCTTCAAAAAAAAATATGTTTACTAAAGGCGCATACATAATAAGAAATCATAAACCCCAAAAATATTATTTAAACATTTATTTTGAAGAAATTATGATTCAATAAATAAATTCAACAATTATTTTGAAAAAACAGTCAAACAAACATAATTATTCACGCACCATAACTATTCTACATGCAGACCTCCTAGTTTAACACACCTCTCCAGTCTCGTTCTAAAAGATGTGTATGTTGAGTGGATCATTTCTTGATTTACCTGCGCCACTGCTTGAATGATCCTAATATTGTGCTCTATCGGCTGTCTATAAACTATTTCCTTCAAAAAAGCCCCAAAGGAAAAAGTTAAGTGGCGACAAGTCAGGGGACCTTGCTGGCCAACAAATAGGTCCATATCTTCCGATCCACTCCTCTCCAAATTGTTTGTTAAGCCAACTGCGGACCTGAATTGTTGAATGGGCGGGGCATCCGTCCTGTTGAAAATACGCTTATTTTCTGTAATTGCACACCAAACATTCACTTTTTTTAAATTTTGACTTCTGGAAGTAACTGAAAAAGACGGATTTTCTTGTGCCCAAAAAACGACAATTCTGCAACGATACCACTCCATTGGTAGAAAAAGTGCTTTCATCGGAAAAAATATACTCTTGTGAAAATGCATATCTACAGTAAGCCTCGCTCCTATTTCTAAACAAAAAATCCAATCGACGTCCATTATCAATTATCACCAACTTCCAGCGTGTCTATTATTTTTGGTTTGAAAGCTTTAAACTTATTTTCTGCCAAAATCCTTTGAATGTGTGTCTTGCTAATATCAATTTGTGCAGATCTCTTTCTTAGTGATGGTTTTGGATGTTCTTCGACTGAATTGTGGCTGTATCATTGTCATCATGGACCTTTTTGATTTTTTCCGCATTTTACATCACCAGTTAAATCAAATTTTCGTACTTTTTCAAACGTTGACGGCTAATTTCGACTTCTGGATATTCTTCATGAAACCATTCAATTGCATGACGATAAGAAATATTACCGATACCATAACATTTAATAAGATAAATTTAATGTCGTGAAGTAAGCATTATTTGGAATTAAAAATCAATAATTGAAATTTCAAGCGCTTTGTCAAACACAATGTCAAACAATAACAATTGCCTTATTGATGGCTTACTGGAATTTAAAATATTCTAATTAGGGACTGAGAAAAATTGTGTAAAGACAACCTATCAACTACAGTGTTGATTGACTAAACGATTATCTGGACGTGCTCTTTCTTCAAAATAAATGTTTACATAATTTTTTTGGGGTTGATGATTTCTTGTTATGTCTGCGCCTTTAGTAAACATAATTTTTTTAAAGGAAAACGGCTATACTTCAAACGTAAAACTATGATAAAAATTGTGGAATATCTTCCAAATACTTATTATTGACTAGTAGGCCATGCTTTCATATTTGAGTATTAAATTTAATTGCAAACAATTTTTCTTAATAACTTTTTTACATAGCGTTAATATTTAAGGTATTTTACTCTTCATTATTATTTAATTTCTGCTATTTTTGAACACCCTGTATATTAAATTAAACAAACAACAAACTTTCTGGACGTTTCAAGACAAGCAAAACTTTTTATGAAGAATGTCGAAATTTGTCATTACTTTTCAAATGTCAATAATTTTTGTCGAAAAATTAAATTTTTTGTCCATTTCTCCTATAGGTAACTCAATCCGGGGACACCCTATATATAAAAAATATTAAAAAATTGTTTTAATTATATATATAATAAAAATTTTGTTAATTATATGAAAATTATATCAATTTATTTTTGAACGTTTCTTAGGCCTCGATTCTTCTTCACTACTGCTGCTGTTCAATGCGATTTCTTGTTCATCATTTTCAGTGTCACTAGCATGTATCAAAAACGAACAACCGTTCAAAATTGAGCAGGTATTTCTCCCCCCACTACGCGCATCATCGTGTCGAGCGCAGCAAGTATTTTAAAGGGGCCCAACAAAATTGAGTTTTCTGTAAAAAAAAGGGGGGGGGTCAAACATTGCGGACTATTTTCTATACTGAAGTACAAGTATCCAGTTACAACATATGTTAATTTCAGAACTTAATATTAATAAATGTAATGGTCGTAATGATTTATTGAAAAAAAAGATTCTCGGCTGCTGTTAGTCGTAGGACGTTTTTTTTTTAATTCGTAAAAAAATGACAACTTTCAAATGGCAATAATGCCATTCCTATTTAATTTCAACGACAAGAAAAAAATCCTGAAAATTTTTAGAGCCGAAAAAGAAGTTAAATTTTCGGTAGATCTTTCGCATATTTTCAATTATTTTGCAATAATAATAATATAATAATAATAATACTCACCCTATAATTACTCCGAAGAGTAACCCCTTAGGTCCTCTCAGGGACCTGTGCGGGAAGGAGTGGTTATTATTATTATTTGCCATGGCGCACTGGGAGCGACTTTAAGATTATTTCGGTAACGCATTTGCTTTACAGTTCTGAGGAAACCCAGAAAACTCAGAACATTACCAAATCTAGGGCATGTGCGGTTGGATTGGCATTTATGCATCCACACCTATACACTACTGTATTAGTGGTTGCATATCAAGCCCTGACGGAGAAAGCGAGACAATTAAAAATTGCTACCCCGGCCAGGACTCGAACAACGCGCACAGAGGTATCGCGACTGGAAAGACGGCGCTTTAACCCACTCGGCTACCCGTGCCCCCTGTTCGCACAATTTGCACATAAAAGTATAACTCTTAGAGAAAATTTTAAGCACAGATGGGTTACATAACTGCATTACATAACTGCATGATTTATTGAAACTTGAAAAAAATGTCTTTTTTTTTCAAAAAAAAATTTTTTTCCAAAAACTATCAAATATTTTGCAATTTTACAAAAACGCTCTTCTACTTGCTAAGGACTACATAATCTGAAAGTTTCGTAAAAAAAACTTTTTTCGTTTTAAAGATATAGAAGTTTTAAAAAAATACGGTTTTTAACCTTTTTTTTTTGCAATAACTAATACATTTGTTTATCAATTGACATCGGGTTGGGCTCATAATTTTTGTTATAAAAACAAAATGTTCTACAACTTTTGTCTAAAGCATTTTTATCTAAAATGTTCAATTGTTCTTTAATGAAAAAAAAAAACTGTTTTTCGCGAACTTTGGACGCCAATTTGAAAATGAAGTTATAGTATTCAGAGGGGAAAAAGTAAAGTTCGTTCATTCAATTCTACGGAATTTTTTCCTATTTTTTACATATCTTTTGTTTGCTGAACTAAATTTTGCCAAAAGAACGAGGCATTTTCGACAATTTGACTGGCCTACGTCAACTCCTGCTATTGGTCCTCCTACTGGTCATCAACTCTGGCTATGAAGAAGAGAGATGGAAATAGCGGTCATGTCTAAGCTTTTCAGTTATGTCAAACTTTTGACAAGTGACTGTCACAATTTGTAAAATAAACAATGGCTGTCATATGATGTGACAGTCTTGACAAGCAAATAAGGTTATAAATTCGATTAAGAATAGAAATACGTCTTTTTTTTCTCGGCCAACTTTGATGACGTTTTTTTTTTGGATGTCTCTATATATATGTGTGTTTCTTTTCCACTAAACAACATTTCGCAGGCAATTTCCTCGTATGCACAACATCAATACCTGTCGCTAAGTTTGTTTTCGTGGAGTTGCACCATGGGAGAGACGCCACGTCAACTGCCAATAGACCGGACGACTCAACCTACGTCTCAACTTGTGCAGCACACCCGAATTCCGTTCATTTCTGGCAGTCGCCTGAGGGAACGGATCTCTGTTAAAGGCGGCAATGGATTACTCAGGGCTACTAATCTTAATTTACAAGTGTTAATTCGCAATTGAGTACGGTCAAACGTATTATCTTATTCGCGTCCGGGTGCTTGATAGAGGAGGCAAACTGCGAGGAAATTGGTTATCAAAAGCATGTCTGATACATTAGACACGAGAATCACTGTCTCGTTATACGATAATACTGTCTCAGTCAAGTAATATATTCTCAGAATATTCAGAATTTTAACTTTTTAAACTCTGTAGACTCAGATCTTACTTCACATTAACATAAAAGTCTCTCCACAATGTCATTATAACTAGAATTCGTGCGAACGCGGAGTGTAACAGGACCGTAGTCAGTTTACAGTTCATAGAAACTATGTTGCATCATAGTACATTATTAAATATTATTACTTATTACCAAGCGCGAATGTCACAGGGCCGACACTGTGCATGTCCTGCCCTTGACTCGTTGGCCTTCACATCTCACAGCTGACTTGCGTTACGAAAACTGCGCTAGCAATTTTAGTTATTTATGGCACGCTGTAACGGACAGTCGCCGGTGTTGCATCGCGTTGATACGTTTCGTTTTTACGTATTCGCCGTGTGTTTAAATAACTTTATAAATATTAATAATAATTAGTTGAGGGGAGAAGTGAATAAAGTGAGGTACAATGCCAAAAGTGAAAAAAAAAATACACGGGAATTTCAAACGTGGCTTGACAGTGATCTCGAGGGTTTTAGGGACATACGTATTCAAGAAAATGACCTTTTTTGTACTGTGTCTGAACGCATTATAAATTCTTCAGACAAAACTAATGTAACAAGATGTCTGAAAAGCCATGTCTCGTCCAGCGCAGACGACTCCGTATTTTTCTATGAACTTACAGAAGCCTTTGTTGCAAGCAATATTCCATTAAACAAACTAGAGAACCCCAAGTTAAGTACGTTTTTAGAAAAATATATGGACCGAAAAATTCCTCATGAAAGTACATTAAGACTTGCATATTTATGTCGATCGGGTTTACAGCAATGTAGTGACATCAATACGCGAAGACATTGCGGACAATTTCGTGTATTTTATTTGTGTAGACGAAGCTACCGATGCTTGCGGGCGTTCAGTAGCAAATTTTTTAATTGGTGCGTTAAAAAGTGACACTGCTAGTGACAGCCACCCCAACCTGCCATGGGAACCTTGTCTCAACACTGACGTTTGTAGGTTGTACGGGGTAAGTGTTGCCATTGTTACGTGTTATCTTAATTTATATAGGTATTTTATCCTTGACTTAACCGTACTATTTGGTAAAAATAGTACTATGTTGCTACATAATTTATGTAAACATATTAATATTTTCATTAGTTAACTGACTACGGTCCTGTTACACTCCGCGCTCGCACGAACTCTAATTATAACAACGGACAGAGCGACGAGTGAAACGATCAATGCACGTGATATGTCACCTCCATTGAGTAAAGGGCAATGGTCAATTAAATACGTGAAGATTATGGACCTGCCCATACTTTACGAACATCTCTGTCAAGTCCACGTGGATTTCATGTCTGTAGGATCAGTGAAATGTCGCACATTTTTATGCATGTATTTAAATAGGTAACGCTAGTATACTGAGAACTCATTGTAGAAGCCCTCTTTCTCTAGCTATTTCAAATGATTCTGGATACACTTTAATCAAGAATGAATGTCTTACTCAAGAGAACAATATGCCTAAAGGTGATGACTGATGTTAAGAAAATGATGGCAGTTGGAAGAGAAGGGAATGGATGATACAAAATTATTGGAATGGAAGGAAAGTTGATGGAAAATTATTCATATACAAAATTAATTTTCCTTCTCCAAAAGAAACAGGTATAGGTACAACAAATAGGTACAACAAATGTCTCAGGTACAACTTTCTCTTTCGAAAGAATGACCAATTTTAGGGGTTACTAGATCTAAGAAGAATCTCAAGAAATCTTAAAATGAAACTAACGATTTTTAGTTTAACGATAGCAAAGAGGATACGTCTTGCACACTTTATTATTATTAATTGTAACAGTGTAGTTAGTTTGTTACTGGTTACTTTCCAATACACTTGCTACATTACGAAATTTCTGATATCTTTAGTTATGAATTCGCTGTTCTTCTTCAAAAGGAAGATACATATCGCCGTACGAGGTGTGGCTATTAAATAACCGAACTGCTGTCATAACACTTTTTATTCGTTACCAATTATAATAGCAACTTTTTCACCTTGAATGTCCTCCCCTTGGCGATCTCTATACCGCTCCATACGACTTTTCCATTGTTGAAAGCAGTGCTGGAAGTCCGCTTTTGCCAGCTGCTTCAGAACATCCGTCGCTTTTGCTTTAATCGCTTCCACACTTTCGAATCTTGTCCCCTTCAGTGTCACCGTGTATAACAAGCCTGGATCAGTGTCAATGTTGTTTAGAATGTTAGCGCAAATGTTCATTCTTGATTCCTTTTGCTCGGGAGTGAGGAGTTTTGGCACCATTTTTGCGCCAATTTTGCGCATGTTGAACGATTCATGCAAAATCTGGCGAACACATTCTTTGTCGATTCCTGTAATTTCAGTAAGCCGTCGGATGCATTGACTACGATCTACGCGGATTAATTTACCAGTTTTTTCAATGTTTTCGTCCGTTTTTGACATTGAGAGCCGTCCGGGGCGCGGATCGTCTTCGGTTGTGTCACGTCCTTCTTAAACCATTCAAAAAATTGTGTGCGGGATAAACATTCATTCCCGTACACTTCTTTTAACATTACATAAGCTTCTGTAAAAGTTTTCCCCAGTTTAACAAGAAACTTGAGATTAACCCGTTGCTCCATCTGATCACTTAACATTTTTTCGACGCGTCATTGGTGCGTAGACTAATTCAAACGACTGCTACAGTCAAACTGAGTAACCCACTGGCTTGTCAAGTGAGCTAGGGGTGGGGAAAGTATCACCAGACGCAGTTCTGTTCAAACTTGATGCAACACGCTCGCAGCGGTGGTTGCAGCATCAGTTCGGTTATTTAATAGCCACTCCTCGTATAGAAGAGGCATTCTTAAAGTATTTTTAACTCATGGGATAAACGGTTTAGTAATACTCGTACCGTTAACCCTTTAATGCCCAAGTGCACTGGCACAAGACATGAACTTAGAGGCTCATATTACTGATAGAAAAAAATAAAGAAAAAACAGTTAAAATCATGTATTCCCATGTTTTCGAGGTCGCTCTTTCGAATTGAATCGTTAAAATTTGCAAAAAAATTGATGTAACCTTCAATTTTTAACCAAAACTATTAAAAAAAAGCGATTTTTTTCAAGATCCTTTTTTTTTTTAAATCGCAATTTCAACTATGTTATCGTCCTTCTCGTACCACTCAAAAACAAATAGAAACGTGCACTTGAGACGTGTAATTGAAGGAAACGCAATGAGAACAATTTAATTTTCTCATTTTTTAGATTAGAATAACTAGATATGGCAAAATTCAAAGGGTGATATTTCTCGTTTTTTATCAGTTGCGGGATTATTGACACAAAAGAAAAATTTTGAAAAATTATTAGTACTCTTGGGGTTTTTGGCGATTCAAAGGAATTTTTGGAAAATTCAAGATAGCGGATCCAATATGGCCCCCATCCCGAATAAAATTACAATGTTTTCGATTATTTTACCTCAAACTTTGTAAACAAGGGGTTTTCGGGGTTGCTATTCACGATCTCGATGTCAGAATTTCAAAATTCAGAATTTCGAAATTTGCTTCAAAATGGTCACCATGTCATATCTACCATCCTGAATTTTAAAATTCTGACATCGGGATCGTGATTAGCGACCACGAAAACCCCCAGGTTACAAAGTTCGAGGCAAAATAATCGAAAAATATGAAATGTGATTCGGGATGGTGGCCATATTGGATCCGCCATCGTGAATTTTGAAATTCTGACATCAGGATCGTGATCAGCGACCCCAAAAAACCCGCAAAGAACTGATAATTTTTAAAAATTCTTCTTTTTCGTCAATGATCCCGCAACCGTTAAAAAACGAGAAATTTAACCCTTCGAATTTTGCCATATAATAATAATAATAATAATAATAATAATAATAATAATAATAATAATATCGTCTTCATTGTTCCAGTTTATACAAATAACAATAAGTGCTTATAGTATTTATAAATAAAAAAAATATCACTGGAGACAAAGGGCGAAGTTCAACTGATAGTTAACGCATAGGTAACCATCACTTGCTCTTCCACTTCCATATCTAGTTATTCTAACATCAAAAATGAGAAAATTAAATTGTTCTCACTATGTTTCCTTCAAGTACACGTCTCGAGTGCACGCTTCTATTTGTTTTTGAGTGGTATAAAGGACGATAACATAGTTGAAATTGCGATTAAAAAAAAGTATCTTGAAAAAAATCGTGTTTTTTTAATAGTTTTTGTTAAAAATTGAAGGTTACACCATTTTTTTTGCAAATTTTAACGATTCCATTCGAAGGAGCGACCTCGAAAACATAGGAATACATGGTTTTAGTTATTTTTTCTTTATTTTTTCTCTCAGTAATATGAGCCTCTAAGTTCATGTCTCTTGACAGTGCACTTGGGCGTTGAAGGGTTAAGTACGTGATATATCTCGACACCGCCCCTTCATCTCTGTTTTACCTAACCGTTATTTTTACGTAATCTGACTCCTCGCGGGTGCGTTTCGAGCAAACGGTCGGAATTAGAGCGATATTGCGTCGCTTCGGCAGAGCAGCAACTCCGGGGCAAATTATTAAATTACCGCCCGGCTTTATAGGTAATTGCCGGTTAAAGAGAGGAAGTTGGTAGCAAAGTCGGGCCTTTATCATTCCGAATCCTTTATTTAATTAATATTAATTACAGCGCCGCGGCGTCTGAGCGACACGGACACTGCACAAACCAGTTCTCTTTTCGCATAAACGCAGTAGGCCAGTGGAATTAGAAAAAAAAAAGGGCTATTTACAGATTTTAACACGGTTTAGTGTGTTCATTTGGAGTTCAGGGACATCGTCCCGAAATTGATCCCAATTTGGAGGTCAGAAAGGATGTCAAATTGACGTTGTAATGTGCAAAAATCTTTAAAAACGGACGTATAATTGATTTGCTCTGGGACTATTACCATTAGAGGTATCGAATTTTTTCTAATGTGTAGGTAATGAAAATCCGGTAAATTTGCGACTTGTCGAGTTCGATTTGGTCAATTATTTATTTAAATATTTAAAAAATACCGCTGAAATTTCCATAATTTTGATTTATTTTTCATTTTGCGAAAAAAGCTTCTGCATGCTTGAAACTTTTGGGAAATGTGTCTTTTATGATTCTCAAGACACCAAAAAATGTTCATAAAAAAATATTAATTCGTTAACGAGAAATTCCATTTGTTTATTAAAAACACCTTAAATGTTTAATGCTATTTGACCCTATTGTCGTCGACAAAAAAGGTTCATCCAGGTCTCATTTTTTTTCGTAAAGACCTATATTTTATGATACTGCAACGGGCATATTAATTTTTCCATTTTAAGACCGTCAAAATGGCATATAAACAAAATCGCAATAATCGCAAATTAATATTGACATGCGATTTTGATATCTTGGTAGCTGATATTTTTACACAAATAAAAAAAAGTTGCTCTAGCATATGCAGAAGCCGAGATAATTTTTTTAATAATTTCACCATTTGTTTATTCATAAATATTAAGGCTTCAAATTTTAACATTGTCTAGTTCAATACTTTAATTTTGCAATTTCATTCATCATGACGTAAAAAACGCTTTTTGGAAAGGTACACGCTCATTTGAAACTAATAGTCTTTTTGGGCGAAAGTAAATGATGTAATCAGTGATCCAAGCCAAGCAGAGTTTCAAAAGTCGATCGAGCTAATTCAAATGCGCGGCCTGAAAAAAAAGGTCGTATCTCGGTCGTTTCTTACTCGATTTTCACGTTTCTTTTTTCTTTTGGGGTAGCACGCGAATATAACAACAACTAGCATGGAGAAATTTAAAAATTATTTAAACAAATTGTTATAAACAATTTTTTTTTGAAAAAAAAATGGTAATAATATTAATAATTTGCAAAAATTATTTTTTTTCAAAAAAGTTTGTTTATAACAATTTGTTTAAATAATTGTTAAATTTCTCCATGCTAGGTTGTTGTTATATTCGCGTGCTACCCCAAAAGAAAAAAGAAACGTGAAAATCGAGTAACAAACGATCGAGATACGAACTTTTTTTTCAGTCCGCGAATTTGAAATAGCTCGATCGACTTTTGAAACTCTGTTTGGCTTGGATCATGTACTTCCCCCAAAAACACTATTAGTTTCAAATGAGCGTGTACCTTTCCAAAAAGCGTTTTTTACCTCATGGTGAATGAAATTGCAAAATGAAAGTATTGAACTAGACACAGTTAAATTTTTGAAGCCTTAATGTTTATAAATACACATATGGTGAAATTATTAAAAAATATATATATCTCGGCTTCTGCATATGCTAAACATTTTTTTTTAAATTTGTGTAAAAAATACCACCTACCAAGATATCAAAATCGCATGTCAATATTATTGTTTATTTACGAGATAATTGAAAAAAACGGAACCCCAAAACCGATACATTTTTCGGACGCCATTTTGACGGTCTTTACGAAAAAAAATGAGACCTGGATGAACCCGTGATTTTTTGTCGACGGCAATAGGGTCAAATAGCATTAACCATTTAAGGTATTTTTTATAAACAAATGGAATTTCTCGTTAACGAATTAATATTTTTTGATGAAAATTTGTTGGTGTCTTGAGGATCACAAAAGACACATTTGCAAAAAGTTTCAATCATGCAGAAGCTTTTTTCGCAAAATGAAAAATAAATCAAAATTTTGGAAATTTCAGTGGTATTTTTTAAATATTTAAATAAATAATTGACCAAATCGAACTCGACAAGTCGCAAATTTACTGGATTTTCATTACCTACACATTAGAAAAAAATTGATACCTCTAATGATAATAGTCCCAGAGAAAATCAATTATATGTCCGTTTTTAACGATTTTTCCACATTACAACGTCAATTTGACATCGTTTCTGACCTCCAAATTGGGATCAATTTCAGGACGATGTTCCTGAACTCCAAATGAACACACTAAACCATGTTAAAATCTGTCCTTAATTAGACCCACGTTTTTTTCTAATTCCACTGGCCTACAGCGCAAAACCCCGTCGCCGTCGTCTGCCGAGATCGATAGGACCCGGTTATGTGTGACTTGCATCGTCACGGCCTGGTTTCTGCACAGCCACCGCTCGACATCCTACCCACTCGCTCAGAAGAAGAATAGGCGGGGCGCAGGAGGAAGAAGAAGAAATTTAAAATTTCATTATGCGAAAGATAACTTCGGGGATGAATTTCCTGCTGTAAGCACCCGAGGATAAAAGGCTAGACGCTGTATATTCAAAGCACCATTATAATGCGTTGTTGGCGTCGTGAGACTTACAAGGGTCTACTTTGTAGACTACGGCATGTGCAGGAAATGAGTTTTATTGCGATTTTAATAAGGTGAAAAGCGTTTATATTGAAAACAACACAATACTCTCCTTCAACATGTGCGATTTATGTCAGTGATGAGATGCGGAGTTGTTACGAATAGTGAGTCGTTTATTAAAAATGTCTGCGTATTCGTCCTCATTGATATTTCGTAGCATAAAACGAAGCAATCAAAAGTAGGGCTACACGTGACTTGCATCGTTACGGCCTCGTTTCCGTAAAGCCGCCACTAAACGCCTTCTCCATTAGCTCAGAAGGAGAAGGGGAGAGGAAGAGGAAAGAAAGAGAAAAATCAACAGGAAGAAGAAGAAGAAGAAGAAGAAGAAGAAGAAGAAGAACAAGAAGAAGACATTTTAAACGCCGTTTACATTCGCTCAGAAGGATAAGAGGAGAGAAAGAGGAAGAGGAGGAGGAGGAGGGGGAGGAAGATGAAGAAGAATAGGAAGAAGAAGAGGAAGGAAAAGAAGGGGAAGAGGAAGAAGAAGAGGAAAAGCAACAGGAAGAAGAAGAAGACGAACTAGAAGAAAACATTTAAAATTTTCAGTTACAACTGAGAGTTAATGCTCCAGTTGTATCGCTTATAAAATGATGGCTAGTTACGTATAACCTGCCGTCAATTTTTTTGTTGAATGGAACTGAAATTTTGTCTGCACTTGTCTTCATTGGCGTTTCTTATTGGAAAATCAATCAGTCAAAGTGATCATATCAGTAGATTTGATTCCAAGGGTGTAAAAAGTAGTTGTAGCAAAAAAAAACACTGCCGCCACTGACATAGTAAACGTTAATAGTGTCTAGTTTTGCAGTGCTTGTTTCGTGATCAAAAGTAATTTATTGTGTCACTTTACTTCGCTAATCCTCCATTGTTTATTCCTGAAAACATTAAGCTATGTACATACTAAATAAATTAGTTTAATTTTCGGCTGTTGCGATTTTAATATTTATGTAAATACTGATATGCCACTGTTATCAGTAGAGTTGCAGTGACGTCGAAGACAGGGTCGGTGTGGAGGTGGTATATAAGTGTCCTTATATAAACATTTTAGTTATCCTGGCATAATGGATGACAATTTAGTGGGTTCGTTTCAACTTCCTAATAGAGTTAGCACACAAAACTACTTCAGTATCCTCATAAATGATTTGTGTCGACTTCTAGATGTTAGATATACGTCATAATGTGTGGTTTTTACACGACGGTGTAATCATTATACTCATATATCTCAAAATAATTTGAACCGTCTTTTCCGAACGCTGGATCGGCCGAGGTAGTGAATACTCTCAAAGTCCTGATCTCAATCCATTAGACTTGATTTCTGGGGATATGTGAAAGATCTTATGTATTTAGGTGTCTCGAGTGTATTCAAGAAATTGTAAAAAATAATTTTCAACTTTGACACTGTCTCATCCTGGAAACTACCATTACATTATTCCCATTCGTTACCGAACACCTTGTATAGATTGCAGTCAGTAATATGGAGTAATACAACCCTCGCGCTACTTTACAGATGATGAGAAGATGTGTCAACAAACGATATCCAAGGTATTTCAATCGTCA